>CM035417.1:70336506-70686506 GCA_020310875.1 Ceratopteris richardii | reverse complement strand
GCCTGCTGATAGAGAACAGCATCAAATGCATCTCCAACATCATGAAGACTCAAGCGTAAACATGTCTCCATAGGAGTGGCAATAGGCTTACAGTCTTCAAGGCCAAAACGCTGCAATAATGTGTCAATATATTTCGTTTGACACAAAGCCATTCCACCATCAACTTGCATAAACTGAATGCCCAAATAGTGATGAAAATGCCCCAAATCAGACATCTCAAATGATGCATGCAAATCAGCCTTGAAATCAGCAATATGCTTCTCAATAGGACCAGTGAGCAGCATGTCATCAACATAGACAACAATGATCAGAAGCACATCATTAGCACACTTAACATATAAGGTGCTTTCAGTTGGACTGTTCACAAAACCATGTGCAACCAGATAGGCATGTATCTTCTCATACCAAGCACGTGGTGCTTGCTTTAAACCATATAATGCCTTCTTTAACCTGCACACCTGGTTTTCATGCCCTTTCTGCACAAAGCCACGGGGCTGAAAAACATACACTTCTTCATGCAAATCACCATTCAGAAATGTTGGTTTAATGTCCAACTGATGTACATTCCAACCATGATGGGCTACAAGTGCACAAATGCTCCGAACAGTAGTCATACGGCATGTAGGTGCAAAGGTCTCATCAAAATCAATGCCTCTTTCCTGCGCATAACCCTTTGCAACAAGCCTAGCCTTATACCTGTCAATTGTACCATCAGGTTTACGCTTCAGCTTGTATACCCACTTAGTGCCAATGGCCTTCTTGCCAGGAGGCAAGTCACATAAAGACCATGTACCATTCTTCATTATAGCATCATATTCAGAATGCATGGCAGCCATCCAATTTTCTGAATTGTATGCTTCATCAAAAGAAACATGCTCATTCTCATCACAGAGACTAGACGCAGCCATAGCATAGCAATCTGATGCAAAGGAGGCACTATGAGAGCCTGAACGAGTACGATATGACAAAGGTGCATCTAATTTGTTGTCACGCAAAGTCTGCACCAACCATTTTGGCATAGTTTTTGCCTGCTCAATATCAGCTCTCTCATCAACAAGTGCATCATGTAAATCTGCATCACAAATAGAATGATATGCATCATCATATGAAACATGCAAAGGCTGAGAAGTTGCCTCATTAGGACCAGCACTAGACTGTCCACCTGTAAAAAGAGGCATCAATGTATCATACATGTCTTTGGAGCTAACAGATGTCTCCTTAGTACATGAAAGCAATGGTTGAATAGCATCTTCCACAAAGACAACATCACGGCTAACCAGAATGCGTTTAGTCTGTGGATGATACAGACGATAGCCTTACTTTCAGAACTGTACCCAACAAAAATACATTTTATAGCCTTATCATCCAATTTTCTGCGATGTTGTTCAGGCACTAATGCATATGCCAAACAACCAAAAACACGCAGATGAGCAACAGATGGATTGCATTCATACCAAGCCTCATATGGAGTGATAGACTGCAGCGCTTTAGTGGGACACCTGTTTAGTACATATGCTGCACACATGACAGCTTCAAGCCAGAAACTATGTGGTAAAGCCTGACTCTTGACCATGCACCTCGCCATCTCCATGAGTGACCTATTCTTTTGTTCAGCAACTCCATTCTGTTGAGGTGTATATGGCACTGTACACTGGTGTTTTATCCCACGTTCAGCCAGAAATGCATTAAAATCAGAAGACATATATTGCCCCCCTCGATCAGAACAGAGGGTGCCCATTTTACATGCTGACAGATTTTTAGCCAAAACCAAAAACTGTTTAAAGCACATGAGCACTTTGGACTTTGCTTTGAGTGGATATACCCATGCATGCCTGGAAAAATCATCAATGAAAGTCACGAAGTAAAGATAATTCCCAAAAGAGGGTGTCTGCATAGGACCACAGACATCACTATATACAAGCTGCAATTTCTGCGTAGCCCAAACTGAACCATCTTTTGGAAAGGAGGAACGCTGCATTTTGCCCAAAATACAGCCTTCACATACATGTTTTCCAGGTGCCTCAAGCTTGGGCAAAGAAGACACCATATCATATTTCTGCAGGCGTAGCAAACTAGCAAAATTCAGATGACCAAAGCGTGCATGCCAAAGCTTTGCATCTGACATAGCCTGAGAATCATGAATTGCACATGCCGAATCATTCACAGATCTTTCATAGTCTATGAGCTTATACAGCCCACGACATAAAATGCCAAAAGCAATAATCACGTCGCCATTTGATAGATCATGAACTGTACACCTGTCATCAACGAATTTCACAACCAAGCCAATCTTGGCTAATGTAGAAACTGATAATAGATTCTTCTTGATCCCTTGCACAAATAAAGCATCTGACAAGGTGAAAGAACTACCATCAGCAGTAGTGAGAATGATCTTACCAACTCCCATAACAGGATAAGAGGATTTGTTGGTGCATGTGACAATATTCCCTGTAGGGGCAGGCTCTAGTGAAGAGAAGAAACTGCGCTGCGAGGTAATATGTTTGGTCGCCCCACTGTCAAAGTACCAAACATCTAAGTCCACTGCAGACATGCAGTGCTCATGAGCAGATGGGTCAAAACTGCAAACAGTAGTAAACACCCATTCTTCTTCCTCCACAAGATTAGCAGACTCTGTTTTTGGTGTAGAGGCTTCTGCAACAACCATTCCAGACTCCTTTTTCTTTGCCTCTTTTGCAGCCAGTTTTGGACAGTTCTTTATGATATGATCATTCCCTTTACAGTACTTGCAAAACAATTTCTGCTTTTCTGATTTCTTCTCATCTTTATCCTGGTTCTTCGAATGTGCAGCATTTGCAGATTTCTGCTTACTAGTAGAAGAGCTCCATTTTCCTTTGCCCTTCTGACTAGCCAGGAAAGCTTGATCTGCAACAGGCATAATGGACCTGTTCTGCCTAGACTGATCTTCGTGCAACAGAACAGAGACTAACTCCTCAAATGATAAGGCATTCGGATTGCCTTTCATCATCAACCGAAGAGTAGAAGCAAAACTCTGATATGAATCAGGAAGACCATTCAGAACGGTCTGCACAAGTGAGCTATCTGGTATAACCTCATCAGCAGAAATCAATTGTTCCTTCAAATCTTTGATCTTCGTTAGGAAACTGTCCATAGAATCACCTTCATTCATGTGCTCACTCTCCAACTGTTTTCAGAGGTAAGCAACACGAGCCTCATTCCTAGCTTGGTGCAATGTGGTAAGTGTATCCCAAGCATCCCTAGTTGTTCTGCAAGAGCGAATATGAGGAATAATGGCACGTTTGACAGACAAAGCTATCAATGCATGTGCCTGGGCATCTCTTCCATCCCAAGGAATTTGCTCTGTAGTAGGTGCAACAGAAACAGCAGCACGAACATGAATCTGTGGAATATCATCTTCGACACCATCTTCATCAGCTCCAGCACCTGTATTTGCAGTACCTATCGTTACAGGTGTAACAGGACATCTTTCAACACCCTGCACAATGTTCCACAATCCTTTTGCAACCAAAACATGACGCATCATATAAGCCCATAATGGGTAGTTGGTACCATCCAACTTATCCTCAACAGCCAACATACGGAATACATCACTGCTTTCAGCCATGGCCGGTGACTAAAATACTTTGATGCAGAAAATTGACTGTATCTCAAAAAGTTGAACAGAACTACCCAAACGAGTTCTGCTAGACCTGTAGCAGACTTCGAGAGGCTTAAACTGGCGAACAAAAACTGGTATATACCTTTGGCACAAAAAGATGAAATAGCCTGCACAAGCGCTGCGATAGTGCGTTCGGAGGCCGAAACGAGCTCAGATCTCGGAAACACGCTGAGTATGCTCACCAGAATTCGTGCGATTCTGAGACTGCAAAACGGAGGAGTGTCGACGGCACCCTAGATGAAGCGACGACCTGCTCTGATACCAATTGTTGGAGTTAGACATCTGCAGAAGCACGCGAACAGCACAAGGAAGAAGAAGAAGCTTGGAGCACAAACACACAATATTGAATGTATTACTAGAGAATGTACAAAGATAAGTAGCCCATTAGGGCAATAGGCGTATATACAAGCCGGGGGAAAAAAACCTCCTAAAGAGGGAAAAAAGTGTCCCGGTAGTCCTAGTGTGTTCACACACATCACTACCTAAATATATCAACACAAAGTACTCCTTCAATGAACAATGAGAGAGAGAGAGATAATGAACATATATATTGAATTAAGAAAGATACATAAAGTGTGCTACTATCACTCCATTGAGTGTAGGAGTATAGATAGCACTTCAACTACACAATATGAAGAGTCGTATCAATCCTATGACAAAGAGGAGGACTATAATGGACACTCCCATGAGTAGAGGAGCTTAAGGAAATAGTGGGTTGCTCTTCTCTTTATATAGAGTGTAGAGAATGGCCCTTGAGTGGGCTGATAAGGTAGAGTAGTTAGATAGAGATTCTCTCAATCAGAAATTATTGAATTTCTCTTTTTCTTCAACTAAAATCACCTCCAAAAGTAGCTGCATGATTTTGCCTTGAATTGCTCAACAAAATTTAGGCGCAAGCATAGATGTGGACTTCTGAAATATTTCACGTGGCTTTCAGCTCCTTTGACTTAACTTTAGACTTACACATAGCTAACAAGTGATTCCCATGCTCCTTACATAAGAGAAACTTATTCAAGTGAAAAACTAATCTTAATAATTTAAGCTTGCATATTTTCAACACATGTGAGACCAATAAATGCCATTTCATTATAGATTTTGCAAAGTCCTTGATTTTGGGAGATGCATACCAAAAGCATCAACATGAGATTCAACTACTAGCATTGTATGAGGGTGGACACTTTTAATTCTTGACAAATGATGAGTTCTAACATATGGGCTACCCTTTTTAACTACCACCTCAAATCATATTATATCAATAAGAGGAATTGTTTTTGATACTTTGGAGTTGTCTTCTTGAATCATTATAGCATAGAAGGCCAAGAACCACAAACATTAAATCATCAATCAGGAAGTTTTCAAAGATCCTAGCCCCTTTCCAATCAATGAAGCTCAAGATATATCAAAAAAAGATGAGTACATTCATCAATCCACATCATATAAGTAACAGAATTCGAGATCTTACCATCTTGATTGTAGAAACTCCAAGTCATAAGAAACTCTAAGGACATCAAGTATAAATACTAACCGAATCAAATAAAAAATCTTAAGGAAAGAGTATAAATTTTCAATCAAATGATAAATCATATAGATGCAAGTCCACTACTGATGAGCCTAACAAGTTGGTGAAAGGACACCATCAAATAATCATACTAAACAAAGAACCAAGTGATTGAGGACAAAAGAACTAAGGCATGGAAAAGTGAGTCAAAGGCTAGGTTCTAGGTTATTCATGAACTTGAACCCAAGAAAAAATCTCAAAAAAGTTGATCAACAAAGCTTAAATTCATTTGACGTTAGTGTTAATTATGCTACCAAGCCATGATCTAAGCAGCTAGGTAACCATCCCTCTAGTTTGAGCTCAACAACAAGTGAATTAGAGAGTGCCTTTAGCATGAAGAGACAAATACCTAGATTTGGGCTATTGTATTTAGAGACACATAAGGGACCATATAAAACTCAACTCAAATACATCTAAACCAACCAATTAAGTTCTCACATCTATGAGGAAAGTTTGCAAAGGTTATGTGTTCAACTTAAAAACCTGGAACACCCCTTTGGCATTGATCAACCTATGGTCAAGTTTGAGGATGGATCTTATAGAGATAAGCAAGGAATCATGTATGTGCTAACCAACTTTCAAGAATTAATAACTTTGAAACAGTCCTTCCTCAGTTAATGATAGGAGAACTAGAAGAGAAAGATCCCATAAGTGCAGTTCCTAGTACTTCTCGATATAATTTGATGTTAACAAGGATTATAGCCACATCCAAGAGACCTCCGGATAACAGAAGCATAGAACTTTTGCAAACAAGCTGTGAAAGAGGCTTTCTAGTGATTCCTTCCACCAAGATCCTACACCAAGGATGAGTTCCTAGTGTATGAGTTCAAAGATCTTCAGACTCCTAAAAAATTCATATATTTGGATCATAATTAAAATATATTGTACCAAGTCATAGATCTTAGCAAACAGTTGCATACATCGAAAGGAGAGAAAATTGTTGATATATTTTGGTAGTGATGTGTGTGAACAGTTTAGGGCCACCGGGCACTTTTTTCCCTCTTTAGAAGGTTTTTTCCCCCTAGCTTGAAAATATGCCTATTGCCCTAATAGGCTACTTATCTTTGTACATTCTAATGGTAATACATTTAGTATTGTGTGTTGAGCTCCAAGCTTCTTCGTCTTCCTTGTGTTGTTTGCATGCGTCCGCAGATGCCTAACTCCAACAATTGGTATCAGAGCAGGTCGCCACTTCATCTAGGGTGTCGTCGACACCTCTCTACTTGTAGTCTCAAAATCGCACAAAATTTGGTGAGCATACTCAGGGTGTTTCAGAGATCAAAACATCTTTGCTCTCTAGTGCTGAAATTGCGATCTCAGCTCATTTTCACCTTCGAATGCACTATCGTAGTGCCTGTGCAAGCTATTTCATCTTTTTGTACCAAAGGTATATACATGTTTCAGTTCTCTAGTATAAGCATTTCAAAGTCTGCTACAAGCTTAGCAAAATTTGTCTTGGCAATTGTGTTTCAATTTTTAAGATATAGTCAATTTGTCTTGGCAATTGTGTTTAACTTTTTAAGATATAGTCAATTTTTAGTCACCGACCATGGCTGAAAGCAGTGATGTATTCTGTATGTTGGCTATTGAGGATAAGTTGGATAGTACCAACTACTCGTTATGGGTTTATATGATGCAACATGTATTGGTTGCAAAAGGACTGTGGAACATTGTGCAAGGTGTTGAAAAACATCCTATCACACCTACAACTATTACAATTACAGGTATTGAAGTTGATGCAGAAGGTGTCGAAGATGGTGATATTCTGTAGATTCTTGTTCATGCTGTAGTTTCTACTGCACCTACTGCAGAGCAAATTTTTTAGGATGGCAGAGATGCCCAGGAACATGTGTTGATAGATTTGTCTGTCAAACGTGCCATATTCACTCTTGCAAAATAGCTAAGGATGCTTGGGATACACTTATCACGTTGTACTAGACTAGGAATGAGGCTTGTGTTGGAGAGTGAGCACATGAATGAAGGTGATTCTATGGATAGTTTTCTGACAAAGATCAAGGATTTGAAGGAACAATTGATTTCTGCAAATGAAGTCCTTCTGAGAGTTCACTTGTGCAGATTGTTCTGGATGGTCTTCCGAACTCATTTGAGAGTTTTGCTTCTACTCTTCATTTGATGATGAAAGGCAATCCAAATGCCTTAACATTTGAAGAGTTAGTTTTTGTTTTGTTGTAGGAAAGCTAGTCCAAGTAGAATAGTTCTATCATGCGTCTTGCAGATCAAGCTCTCCTGGTTAGTCAGAAGGGCAAAGGAAAATGGAACTCTTCTACTAGTAAGCAAAAATTTGCAAATGCTGCACATTCGAAGAGGGAAGACAAAGATGAGAAGAAATCAGAAAAGCAAAAATTGTTTTGCAAATACTGTAAAGTAAATGATCATATCATTAAGAGCTGTCCAAAACTGGCTGCTAAAGAGGCAAAGAAGAAAGAGGCCGGAATGGTTGTTGCAGAGGCCTCTACACCAAAAATAGAGTCTGCTAATCTTCTGTAGGATGAAGAATGGGCGTTTACTACTGTTTGACATTTTGACCCATCTTCTCATGAGCAGTGCATGTCTGCACTAGACTTGGATGTTTGGTACTTTGATAGTGGGGCAATCAAACATATTACCTTGCAGCACAGTTTCTTCTCTTCACTCGAGCCTGCCCCTATAGGGAATACTATTACATGTGCCAACAACTCCTCTTATCCTATTATGGGATTTGGTAAGATCATTTTGACTACTACTGATGGTAGTTCTTTCACTTTGTGAGATGCTTTGTTTGTGCTAGGGATCAAGAAAAATCTGTTATTAGTTTTTGCATTAGTCAAGATTGGCTTGGTTGTGAAATTTGTTGATGATAGATGTACAGTTCATGATCTATCAAATGGGCGACGTCATTATTGCTTATGGCATTTTATGTCATGGGTTGTATAAGCTCATAGACTATGAAAGATCTGTAAATGATTCGGCATGTGCAGTACATGATTCGCAGGCTATGTCAGATGCAAAGCTTTGGTCATCTCAATTTTGCTAGTTTGCTATGCTTGCAGAAATCTAAAATGGTGTCCTCTTTGCCCAAACTTGAGGCACCTAGAAAACATGTTTGTGAAGGCTATATTTTGGGCAAAATGTAGCATTCCTCCTTTCCAAAAGATGGTCCAATTAGGGCTACTTAGAAATTGCAGCTTGTACATAGTGATGTCTATGGTCCTATGTAGACATCGAACTATTTTTACTTCATGACTTACATAGATGATTATTTCAGGCATGCATGGGCATATCCATTGAAGGCAAAGTCCGAAGTGTTTATGTGCTTCAAACAGTTTATGGTTTTGGCTGAAAATCTATAAGCATGTAAAATGGGCACCCTCCATTCTGATCGAGGGAGGGAATATATGTCTTTTGACTTTAATGCATTTCTAGCTGAATGTGGGATAAAAAATTAGTGTACAGTGCCGTATACACCTCAATAAAATGGAGTTGTTGAACAGAAGAACATGTCACTCATGGAGATGGCGAGGTGTATGGTCAAAAGTCAGGCATTACCACATAATTTCTAGCTTGAGGCTGTCATGTGTGCAGCATATGTACTTAATAGGTGTCCCACTAAAGCATTGCAATCCATCACTCCATATGAGGCTTGGCATGGCGCAAGCCATCTATTGCTCATCTGCATGTTTTTGGTTGCTTGGCATATGCATTAGTTCTTGAACAACATCGTAGAAAATTGGATGATAAAGCAGTAAAATGTATTTTTGTTTGGCACAATTTTGAAAGCAAAGGCTATCTTCTATATCATCCATAGACTAAATGCATTTTGGTTAGTCGTGATGTTGCTTTTGTGGAAGATGCTATTCAGCCCTTACTTTCATGTACTAAGAAGACATCTGTTAGCTCCAAAGACATGTATGATACTTTGGTGCCTCCTTTTACACGTGGACATTCTAGTGTTGGTCCTAATGAGGCAACTTCTCAGCCTTTGCAGGTTTCATGTGATGTTGCAGATCATTCCATTTCTAATGCAAGTTTACATGATGCACTTGTTGATGAGAGAGCTGATATTGAGCACACAAAAACTATGCCAAAATGGCAAGTGCAGACTTTGTGACAACAAATTAGATGCAGCTTTGTCATACCATACTTGTTTAGGCTCTCATAGTGGCTTTTTTGCATTAGATTACTATGCTATGGTTGCGTCTAGTCTCTGTGATGAGACTTAACCTATTTTATTTGGTGAGGAACAAAATTTTGAATGTCGGATGGCTGCAATGCAATCTGCATATGATGCTATCATGAAAAATCGTACTTGGTCTTTATGTGACTTGCCTCCTGGCAGGAAGGTTGTTAGCACCAAGTGGGTATACAAGCTGAAGCATAAACCTAATGGAACAGTTGACAGGTATAAGGCTAGGCTTGTTGCAAAGGGTTATGCGTAGAAAAGAGGCATTGATTTTGCTGAAACCTTTGCTCCTACTTGTCGAATGACTATTGTTCATAGCATCTGTGCACTTGTAGCTCATCATGGTTGGAATGTACATCAGTTGGACATTAAAACAACATTTATGAATGGTGACTTGCATGAAGAAGTGTACCTTTTTCAGCCTCATGGCTTTGTGTAGAGAGGGCATGAAAACTAGGTGTGTAGGTTAAAGAAGGCATTATATGGTCTAAAGCAAGAACCACATGCTTGGTATGAAAAGATACATTCCTATTTGATTGCACATGGTTTTAAGAATAGTCCAACTGAAAGCACCTTATATGTTAAGCATGCTAATTATGTGATTCTGATCATTGTGGTGTATGTTGATGACATGCTTCTCACTAGTCCTCATGACACGCATATTGATGATTTTAAGGCTGATTTGCATGCCTCATTTGAGATGTCTAATTTGGGGCATTTGCATCACTATCTGGGCATTCAGTTTATGCAAGTTGATGGTGGAATGGCTTTGTGTCAAACAAAATATATTGACACATTATTGTAGCGTGTTGGCCTTGAAGACTATAAGCCTATTGCCACTCCTATGGAGACAGGTTTAAGATTGAGTCTTCATGATGTTGGAGATGCATTTGATGTTGTTCTCTATCAATAGGCTGTTGGATGCTTGATTTACTTATGCATTACTCGGCCAAATATTCATTTTTTGTCTCACAGATGAGCAGGTTTATGCATTGCCCAGGTGTCAAGCATTGGTAGGCGGTTAAGTGCATCTTTCATTACTTGAGGGGTACCTGACTACTTGTATTGTTTTATCCTAAGGGGGGATCACTACCACTAGATTTGCATGCTTTTTCAGGCAGCGATTGGGCTGGATACTATGACACTCATGTGTCCACTAGTGGTTTTTGCTTCATGTTTGGTAGCTCATGCATATCTTGGCTGAGCAAGAAGCAGCCTACTCTGGCCACTTCTAGTTGTGAGGCTGATTATAGGGCAGCTTTCACAACGACTATTGAGTGTGTGTGGCTCAGATGCCTTACGGCTGATTTGGGTGTTGGTTAGTCTTCTGCCACCATCATTGTCACTGACATTCAGAGTGCATTGGTAGTTGCGAGGAACCCTGTGTTCCATGCTCGCACTAAGCACATTGAGGTTCATTATCATTAGGTCAGGGAGAGCTTCTCTGCTAGGGAGATTAGCTTGGCATAGGTGCCCATGCAGGAGAACATTGCATACCTTTTTACGAAGGCTCTGCCTAGGGAGAAGTTTGAAGCTTTCCGCAAAGCTTTGGGCTTACTTCCTTTTGTGGATTGATTCCACATAGCTTGGCACTTCCTTATACATAAGTGCTAGCTCCTTGTTCACCGCATCACTCTCAGGGGGGGATTTGTTGATATATTTAGGTAGTGATGTGTATGAACACTCTAGGACTTGTTAGGTCGCCGGAATTGGATTGTATTTTTTATATATCGCACGCACCGAAAAGGTGTAGCGAATATATGTAACTTTTACCCTTTAATGAAAAGGCATTACGGTGATTCTTTGGCAAGGAGAGACGGGTTCGCCAGACTGTCTGTCTGGGCGACCGTGCTGAGACGCCGTGTTGTAGATTTGCAGATATCTTGAGTACTGTATACTGTTTGTTGAATTGCAGTATTAAGTATTAACACAGTAATGTTACATTCACATTAATAAATCTGTGCGACTGTGTGATTGTTAGCTTGCGCGATAAGTTTACTGTGTAAATATAATCGTAACCGAAAAAATAGTAACTGTGTAGCGGAAGGTGTTGCTTTGAAAGTATAGTTACTGCTTAGTTGAATAGTTAATTTGGGAAAATTAATTAAAGGGCCACTGCACTGTCTGACCCCTAACCATCCCCAAGAACCCGAAACGAGATTAAAAGCGACTTGATAGAAGTGCTTTTAACACTGGTGCCATCTGTGGGAAGATGGAAACAGATTGGGAATAACCAGTAAGGGAAGAGCAGTACGCAAGGAAAGCAGTGGAGAATAGTAACCGCTAGTTGAAGAAGTGATATATGCCGGTTACTCGTTCCGGCAAATCCTATCCAAAGTATAGGAGAGATCAAAATCCCTGGGTAGTTCCAAATCTATTAGGGACACCCCCAGGTGGTAGAAGTGCAGGCCAGTTAAGTCCAGTTGCAGAAGGATCGGAGCCAGTTAGTAGTGATTCCGGTGCCAGTTTGGTGACACATGATGAGATTCCGGTGAATTCCGGTGTGAGTCCGATACTTTCTGGAGAAGGTACAGTGACGTTTGGTTGTACAGAGACGCAGTGTGGAGTTAGTCCAACACTATTTGGTTAGAATTCGATCATTTTCGGTGATAAACTTGTGTTACCAAGTGAGACCGTTTCCGGTGAAAGGGTAACCTGGTTCGGTGAAAGTTTGACAAGTTCTGGTGGAAGTTCAGTACCATTTGGAGGGAATTTGAAGTTTTTCAGTGATAGTGCGGTGTTACCTGGTGGATCCCTATTACATTCACCACTTTTCGGTACGAACCTACCTAATTTCAACACCAAAGTTGAGGAAAGGCTACTAGATTTGGAGTTAAGTAAGAGATTCAACGACCTTTTTGAACCGGAAAGTGAGCAGGCTGATAACGTTGGAGCAAGTCTATGACAAGCCTAAGTATTGGCTTGAGTCTCACAAAGTCATTAAAGAAGCTTCAAAATGAAGACTATGTAAAGTTCACTTGTGAACTACCTCTTGTAACTTTTGAAGAGTTTACTTAATGTAAAAGTAAGAGAATCTTAAGTGGTTGAGCCCACATGATCAAGAATGGAAAGAGGAGCCACGAATTCGTGATTTGTGGTAGGTAGAGAATCAAATCAATCATTGATTGATTGGAGAGTGATTGAGGGAAGTTAGCCTCCCAAACTCAACTATAAATAGATGGCAGTTTTAGTCGTGGTTAGAGAGACCTATGTGAAGACCTCCAAGAGCTGAGCTTTATGCCATATCAAGGTGTGATTACAAGGCACACATATGTATCAGTAAGTCATTGTATTGTACAAGCAATATACTTTCATTTTCATGATTATTTGAGTTCATCTTTCCATGTTCTTGTGATGTGTACTACTCACTGCCATTACTTCAGTTTTTCTCAGTCAGCTTGCAGAGATTGTTTCTCTGCACTTGGTTCATCATTTTCAGTGATTTAACTTGGTAAAGTTAGCTCTATAAGTCTACTATATGCTCACAAATTTTCATGTCATTTGGATGTTGGAATCTTCAGTTATGTTCATTTGAAGTCAACAGGGTATGTTCATCTTCACTTCTCTGTCAGGTACCCGACTTTTTCAGTCATCTTGTCAGAGTCATTTCTCAGTGGTTACTCATCCAAATTCCGTGATTTAAAGCTTGTTGGATTCAGCTTATTGTCTAGTATAAGCATACAAATTTTCATGATCATTGGATTCTTACATCTTGAGTTATGTTACTTTTTCTGCTCACTAGTCTATTTCTGTAGCAGCCCGTGAAAATCGGGATGATGTCATCACTTGTTAAAAGTCATTCTCAGTGTGTGGTTTGTTATTTTTGATGAGATTACTCTCTAAAGTTAGCTCTTTAAGCTACCTAGCCTTCCCCAAGAGGAATTAATCTAATTGCTGCTGTGCTCAGAGAATTATGTAAAATACTGGACAGGTGTATCAACCAAGAATAGCAAGTTTTCACCTCTGAGCTAACTCCAACTTATCTGTTTTGATCTATCTTTTTGAGAGTGATCTTCCAAGGTACATAGGGTGTCTAATACATCCATTGGCAAGCTAAAAGGGCCCACCATCTACTCCTGGAGTTCATTTGGCTGGTGTAGAGCAAAGATTTTGCAACACCTCTTCATCTTCAACACATACCTATCCATCTCTTCACAGTGGTATCAGAGCAAGGTTGGACAACATGGCAGATGGATTTCCTTCATCAATTGACAAATTGGACAGAGGTAACTACTCAGCTTGGTCATTAAGAATGGAAGCTTATCTCCAAGGTAGAAGTTTATATGGTTATGTGGCTGGAGATGAAGTTATGCCAAGTTTCAGGAACAAAAGTCAACCAACACAAGAAGAGCAAGAAAGATTGAGCACATGGTGCTCCAAGGATGCACTTGCAAGGTCTTATCTCCTCAACTCTATCTCAGATTTTTTGTTGCCTCACATTAGAAGTTGTAAGACATCTCAGGAAGTGTGGGATGCACTTGAAGCTTTCTTTTCTTCAAGTACCAAAGCCAGGAAGCATCAACTATGGCTGGAGTTCACAACTCTCAAGAAGGCTCCCAAACAAAATGTGACTGATTTTGTCACAAAGCTCAAGGACATAGCGGATCAGTTGGGAAGCATTGGAGAGGTAATAGATGAAGAGCAAATTGTAAGGCAGGTCATCAATGGCTTGAAGGCAGATGACAAGTGGGAAGCATTCACCACAGCTATGGATTTGTACATGGACATGCATGTACCTGATTTCAACACACTCATTGGACAATTACTTACTCAAGAGGCAAAGCTTATCAAAAATGGAGAAAGCTCTAAAGGTAATCAATCTTCAGCTTTATACACGGATAAAAGCAAGTCTAAAGATAACAAAGGAAAGGCAAAGAAAGTGGATGATGAAGCAAGTACATATCAAGCTAACTATGCAGGTAGAGGAAGACATGGCAGAGGTAGAGGAAGAGGAGGTAGACAAGGCAGGGGGAGATCCCAAGACTCCAACTCATGTTCTATTTGTGGATTAACTAATCATACAACTGAAAATTGCTTTAGGAATTCCAGGAATCAAAGAGGCAGAGGATACAATAGAGGAAGTTATGGCTACTCAAGAGGAAGGTTCAACAACTACCATGGCAACTACAACAACTACAATCATTCAAACTATCAAGGAGGCTACAAAGGAAGGAGAGACTACAATAACTACACAGAAGACTCAAACAAAGAGGATTCATTATTGATCATGAACATGGCTATGCCACAAGGTAAATCTGATGAGCATGTTTTCTACATAGATTCAGGTTGTTCAAATCATGTGGCAGGAAATGTGGCACTCCTATCAGATTTAGAAGATCCAAGGAATAAGCATGAGGTACAAACAGGAGATGATACAAAACATCCTGTGGAGAAAATAGGCAATGTCAAAGCACCTGATGGAAACATCAACCTACTCAGTAAGGTACTCTATGTCCCTACCATTACAAAGAATTTGATAAGTGTTGGGCAGATAGTAGAGAAAGGGTTGCAAGTCAGGTTCACAAAAGCAGGAGCATTTGTTGAAGATCCAAGTCAAGGATTCAGAAGAATTGCAAAAGGTGAAAAGACAGGTAGATTGTTCACATTTGAATTACAGGACACTAGAAACATTGCTCTCTTTAATTATGGTAGTCAGACACTCACAGAATTGGAAGTATGGCACAAAAGGTTAGCACATATTGGTGAAAGGTCATTAAAGCAAATCTGCAGGGACCAAAGTGTACTTGGACTTCCTAATTTGTCAAAACAACATATGATTTATAAGTGTAGTGCATGTCAATTTGGAAAGTCTCACAGGTTACCATTCATGAAGAAAGGTTATATGCATGGAGATCTCTTGGAGTTGGTTCATACAGATGTATGGGGACCTAGCAAGGAAGCTTCAATATCTGGATCAAGGTATTATGTTTCCTTTATTGATGATTGCAGCAGATGGACTATCCTATTCTTTATGAAACACAAAGATGAAGTTTTTTCATGTTTCAAAAGATATTTGGCTCTTGTGGAGAATCAAACAGGTAAATCACTAAAAAAGCTAAGGTCAGATGGAGGGGGAGAATACTTCTCCCATGAGTTTGATTCTTTTCTTCAAGAAAGAGGAATCAAAAGAGAGGTAACTACAAGGTACACTCCTGAGCAAAATGGAGTGGCAGAAAGGAGGAATAGGACAATTGTTGAAGCTGCAAGGTCTATGTTAAATGAAAAGCATTTACCTAATTACTTATGGGCTGAGGCTGTATCTACAGCCACTTACTTGATTAACAGGTTGCCTTCAAAATCCCTTGATGGGATGACTCCATATGAGGCTTGGAATGGAAGAAGACCAAGTTTAGATCATTGTAAAATTTTTGGATGTATTGCTTTTGCTCATGTTCCTTCACAGGTTAGAGGCAAGATGGATCCAAAAGCAGAAAGGTGTGTATTTATTGGATATGACAACAATCAAAAGGGCTACAGGTTATACAACCCTACCAACAAAGGATTCTTGGTAAGCAAAGATGTAGTTTTTGATGAGAACAATTCATGGTATGAAGATTCATGCAGGAAGATCAATTTACCATATGATCTTGAAGAAGATTTTCCAAAGCTTGGTAGAGAACAATCAAAGATTGAAGAACAAGACACCTCAGAGGATGATGAAGAATCTCACATGGAAAAGATCAAAGCATGGAAGTCTAAAGGTAAAGCAAAATTGCAGGAACTCGGACATGAGGCAGAATCATCACATCATGGCCTAAGAAGATCTATGAGGGAAAAGAAAAAACCAGAAAGGTATGGGTTTGACACCTCATTAGTAACTAAACATTCTATCTACATAGCACAGGACATAAACCAAGAGGAGCCATCATCATTTGAAGAGGCCAAAGCAAAAACAGAATGGAAGCATGCAATGAAGGAAGAGATTGAAGCACTTGAGGAAAACAACACTTGGGATTTGGTGCCCAAGACTTCATCCATGAAGGTAATAGGCTCAAGATGGGTCTATAAACTCAAGAAGAATTCTGATGGTTCCATTAACAGGTATAAGGCAAGGCTTGTAGCAAAAGGCTTTGCACAAACTCAGGGAATTGATTATGAGGAGACATTCTCTCCTGTGGCAAAGATGCCTACTATTAGGGTTTTTCTTAGTATTGCCTCTTCCAAGAATTGGAAGATACTTCAACTAGATGTGAAGAATGCATTCTTGAATGGTTGGATAACAGAAGAGGTATATATGGCACAACCACCTGGTTTTGAGAATCAAGTTTATCCTAATTATGTGTGTAAACTTAACAAAGCATTGTATGGTCTCAAGCAAGCTCCAAGAGCTTGGAATTTCAGGCTTGTTTCATTCTTGCAGGACAAAGGCTTTCAACCAAGCAAAGCAGATCCTTCACTCTTTATTAAAAAGAGTAATTCCGAGGTCATCTACCTATGTGTATATGTAGATGATATTATATTGACAGGAAATGATGCAGATGGTATGAAGAAGATCAAAGATCAGATGAGAGAAGAGTTCAAGATAAGTGATTTGGGTTCACTTACCTACTTCCTAGGTTTGGAAGTTGTCTACAAAGATCATGGTTTGTTTCTCACTCAAAGAAAGTACATCAAGGACATGTTGGCAAAATTCAAGATGCAAGATTGTAAGATTGCAGGTACTCCAATGGAGGTTAATCACAAATTGAGCTCACATGAAGGTGAACTCATAGAGGACATCACATCATATCAAAGTCTAGTGGGTAGTCTCAACTATGCCACATTGACAAGAGTAGATATATGTTACAGTGTGAGTGTGCTAAGCCAATTTATGCACACACCAAGGAAACCACATATGGATGCTGCCAAAAGGATACTCAAATATCTCAAAGGAACCATAAATGAAGGACTTTACTATCCTTATGTATCTGATTTAGGTTTGAAGCTATTTTCTGATGCAGATTGGGCTGGCTCCAAGGAAGATAGAAGGAGCACTTCAGGTTATCTTACCTTTGCAGGTTCAAAGCTTATTTCATGGTCATCCAAGAAGCAACCCACAGTTGCTCTCTCTTCTACTGAAGCTGAATATAGAGGTCTTGCCATAGCTACACAGGAAGCTATGTGGATGAAGACATTATTCAAAGATCTTGGATTGGAGTTTGGAACTCCAACTATTTTTGGTGACAATATGAGTTCTATTCACTTGGCTGCTAATCCTATTTTTCATGCAAGGACTAAACATATTGAAGTTCATTATCATTATGTACGAGAGAAGATCCTAAGCAAGGAGATTCAAATATCATATGTGTCCACACATCAACAATGTGCAGATATTCTAACCAAAGCATTGGATGGTACAAAGCTTTGCAAATTCAAGGCTATGATTGGTTTGCAGGAAATCTTGGAAGATTGAAGACCTCAAGCATACTTGGCTTGAGGGGGAGCTGTTGGAGCAAGTCTATGACAAGCCTAAGTATTGGCTTGAGTCTCACAAAGTCATTAAAGAAGCTTCAAAATGAAGACTATGTAAAGTTCACTTGTGAACTACCTCTTGTAACTTTTGAAGAGTTTACTTAATGTAAAAGTAAGAGAATCTTAAGTGGTTGAGCCCACATGATCAAGAATGGAAAGAGGAGCCACGAATTCGTGATTTGTGGTAGGTAGAGAATCAAATCAATCATTGATTGATTGGAGAGTGATTGAGGGAAGTTAGCCTCCCAAACTCAACTATAAATAGATGGCAGTTTTAGTCGTGGTTAGAGAGACCTATGTGAAGACCTCCAAGAGCTGAGCTTTATGCCATATCAAGGTGTGATTACAAGGCACACATATGTATCAGTAAGTCATTGTATTGTACAAGCAATATACTTTCATTTTCATGATTATTTGAGTTCATCTTTCCATGTTCTTGTGATGTGTACTACTCACTGCCATTACTTCAGTTTTTCTCAGTCAGCTTGCAGAGATTGTTTCTCTGCACTTGGTTCATCATTTTCAGTGATTTAACTTGGTAAAGTTAGCTCTATAAGTCTACTATATGCTCACAAATTTTCATGTCATTTGGATGTTGGAATCTTCAGTTATGTTCATTTGAAGTCAACAGGGTATGTTCATCTTCACTTCTCTGTCAGGTACCCGACTTTTTCAGTCATCTTGTCAGAGTCATTTCTCAGTGGTTACTCATCCAAATTCAGTGATTTAAAGCTTGTTGGATTCAGCTTATTGTCTAGTATAAGCATACAAATTTTCATGATCATTGGATTCTTACATCTTGAGTTATGTTACTTTTTCTGCTCACTGGTTTATTTCTGTAGCAGCCCGTGAAAATCGGGATGATGTCATCACTTGTTAAAAGTCATTCTCAGTGTGTGGTTTGTTATTTTTGATGAGATTACTCTCTAAAGTTAGCTCTTTAAGCTACCTAGCCTTCCCCAAGAGGAATTAATCTAATTTCTGCTGTGCTCAGAGAATTATGTAAAATACTGGACAGGTGTATCAACCAAGAATAGCAAGTTTTCACCTCTGAGCTAACTCCAACTTATCTGTTTTGATCTATCTTTTTGAGAGTGATCTTCCAAGGTACATAGGGTGTCTAATACATCCATTGGCAAGCTAAAAGGGCCCACCATCTACTCCTGGAGTTCATTTGGCTGGTGTAGAGCAAAGATTTTGCAACACCTCTTCATCTTCAACACATACCTATCCATCTCTTCACAGATAAGACAGATTCTGAAGGACAAGAGACACCCCCTCAACATATAGATAACAACAATACTACCCACAATAGCACCATGAGTGGTTCACAGTCACAGCATCAAACACCCCCACAGCCGCAACCGCAGTTTCAGGAGCAGCAACAGCAGCAGCCACAGCCAATCATTCCACTTCGATCGGTTTTGATCGGGGTGACATATACAAAATTCGGTGGATTTTCGGATGCACATGTTCGCACATTTGAGATCAGTTATGCAGTGTTGAATCATCCACCAGATCCGATGTACAAGGCCATTGTATTTCAGGCCACATTGGTCAATGAAGCAGTAAGGTGGTTGACTGAATATGATATTAATCATTTCGGTAATTATGATGATGTGAAAGACACGTTTTTACAGAGGTTTCGTTTGAAGAAGAACCCTGCAAAAATCTTTGACTATTTGCAGAACAATCGACAGAAACCACACCAGAGTGTCCACGAGTATGCGACACTGTTTATAACTCACTTAAGGCAGCTGCCTTCGGCACATGCCAATTTGCCAGATGATGTCATAACACAATGGTTCATTAATGGACTGAATCCACAGTTAAGAAAAATCATGATCATTTGTTGTGTGGGCGGAATGACATTGGATGCTATACTTGCGATGGCCTTACAGTTGGAGCACAAAGTTGGAGGTTTTACGGAGGACCTGGAATGGTTGAAAGAAAGTAAGAACGTAGCTAATGATCCATCCAAACATGTGTATTGTACTAAGTGCAAGAATCCAGGTCACACCAGTTCTACATGTGCCCTCAACCAGATGTATTGTGCCATCTGTAACACAACAGGACACTCAACAGAAACATGTGCATATAATGCAAAGGTGTAGGGTAGAGCGGCCGTAAACGCTATAATACAAGAACCAGGGTAGCCAGCCACCCATTACATGCCACCAAAGTTGCGGCCCAACCAGCAACAAGGATACCAGAACTATCGAGGACCGTGAAGTAACAACTTTAATCAAAATCGATGGCAGGCAGGTACATCGGCAGAAGGTACCTCTCTCCCACCCCCTTGGTGCCATTTTTGTGGCGAGGTTGGCCATATCCGTAGATTTTGCAAGGAACCATCAGAGTACGACAAAAGGAAGAAGGAACGACAAAATCCGATGACTAACATGGTTTATATTTCCCCAGTTGAGTCACAAGCAGCCGTAGTTCACACAAGATCAGGTAAACAGTTGCAACTAGCAGCGGAAGTTTTTGAGCCTGGAATTCATGAGCAGCAGTGGATGTTTGCAAAGGCTAGTCAATGGACGGCTAAGGAGCCGACTGTGTTTCCTAATCCAATTCCGATAACATAGGTCCCTCTGCCATAGGCAAGATCGAATGAATAGAATTCTGCCCCAACAACATTAGAATCACCACCAGAATCGATGATAACCACAGCCCAAACAGATCAGGTATGGGACGTCCTATCTAAGGCTTCAATCACACTCCCTTTGGGACAGTTGCTCGCCTTAGTTCCAAGAGTAAGACAGCAATTCCAACAGCAGGTTAGTCCCGGACCTTCATGTACTCCGGCAACTACGACCATACAACCGGAGATGGATTCTACAATGGATCATTCAGTCCCATTGATCACCGTCTGGTATAAAAACCAGAAGATTTCCCAAGTTTTAATTGATGGCGGGTCTGGTGTGAATATTGCAACAGCCGCCCTCTGTAAGAAACTAGGCTGGACCCAAATTGAACCAGTGCAGTTCTTTGTGCGATTGGCGGACCAATCCAGAGTCCATCCGGTGGGACTAGTACGTAATATTCCTATTACCTTGCAGGGAACTACATTTAAAATGACCTTTGTAGTCCTGGAGTTACCCGAATCTAGTCTCGACTACAACTTACTCTTCGGTCGACCATGGCTAAAGCAAGCCAAAGTCGTACAGGATTGGTCAGCTCAAGAGTTAATCTTTAAAGACAATCACCGAAAATATGTAGTTGCGTTGGATGTTATGCAATCTTGTGAGTTACACGCATGACCATATGTAGCAGAGCTAGTCCATATGTTGGACGATCTATCTGATGATGAGGAGGAGGCTTTCCTCAAGACAAATAAGGATCTTATCCCATTAGGTATTGTAGATTTACAGTCGGTAGCAGATAATTGGAGTCTGGTAGCTTGTACGGTCGTACCACTGACCGGAGAAGCAGAAACAGATGATGGTATAGCAATGGATGAAGCAACCTTACAACAATTGTTGCAGCCAGCTGATGATTTGGTAAAGCCCTGGCAGTTTTATGTATCGGAAGATCAATTGGTAATGTACAACTTGGGAGACACGGTCAACCCAAGGCCTGTAAACATTAGGGCAGGATTAACAGAGAAATTCTAAGATGATTTGGTACAACTGCTGCGTGAATTCTCAAATGTTTTCACTTGGGACTATAGAGACATGAAAGGTATTGACCCACAGATTTATCAACATCGGGTAGTGCTCAAACTGGATGCGAGGCCTATCAAACAACCTAGTTATAGGATGAACCCTAATTATGCGGCACAGGTGAAAGCTGAACTTGATCGTTTATTGAAGGTGGGATTTATTGTGCCAATTGAGCATGGTGAGTGGATATCACCAATAGTGATAATGCCGAAGAAAAATAAGCAGTTACGCATTTGTGTCGAAAACCGAAAGCTTAACACAGCCACCGTACCGGATCCGTTCCCTCTCCCCTTTCTAGATACAATGCTCGACAGGGTAGCAGGTCATGAAATGTATTCTTTTCTGGATGGCTACTGTGGATATAATCAAGTACGGATGGCAGAACAAGATATACCAAAGACAGCATTCATCACCAACTGGAGTGTTTATGCATGCACCGTAATGTGGTTCGGTTTACGGAATGCCCCGAGTACATTCCAAAGATGTATGCAGGAAGTCTTTCCACCTTACTTGACCACGTTTATGCAAGTATATTTGGACGATTTTTCCTTATTTGGTGACACTTTGGCGCACCTGTATCATTTACAGTGTTGCTTTGAAAAATGCTAGGAGTACCGACTATGTTTGAATCCTACCAAATCAGTTTTTGCGGTCTCCTGTGGAAAGTTGCTCGGTCATATCATCTCTAAACAAGGAATCTAGGTAGATCCTGATAAAGTAGCCGCTGTATTAGAGGCACTGGTCCCAAAGACACCGAAAGAAGTTATGTGTTTTCTTGGTCAGATCCAGTGCCATGGCAGGCATTTACGGTGGTTAGATCATTTAGCAACACCACTTAATCGGGTTATGACCAGTGCTCCATGGAAGCACGAATGGACTCAGGAGTGCCAAAGTGCATTTGATCGGTTGAAGGTATTATTGACGCAGGCCCCGATCCTGCAACCGCCTGATTGGGAACGACCGTTCCATGTCTTCGTGGATGCGTCAGATATTGCAATTGGTAGTGTCCTCATGCAACAAATTGACAAATGGTTTCGGCATGTGTACTATGCAAGCCGCCGATTAGCTCTTGCAGAGAGAAATTACTCTATGACAGAACGAGGATGTCCTGGTTTGGTATACTTTGTTAAGAAATTTTGGCATTACTTGCTGGGCCGTAAATTTACTTTCCATGTGGATCATGCTGCACTAGTGTACTTGGTTCGGTAGCAGCATTTAGGTGGTAGATTGGCAAGATGGATGTTACTATTACAGGAGTTTGATTATGAATTTATTCATCGACCCGGTACATCACATGTCTTGGCAGATTTTCTATCTCGATTGGATTCCGGTGAGTCTCCGGTAGGTGTTGATGACACTACACCGATGATTTACGTCACCAAGACAATTTCTGAAGAATCTGCACAACCTCCTATGGCTCCTACATCCTATGATACGGTAATGACTTTTCTTACTAACGATTGTCTCCCTCCTAATGCTCCCGTTACTCTGTGCCAAAAAATTGCAATCTACAGTCGACGATTCCGGGTGATTGTGGGTCAACTATATTACATAGATCATACTAGTGTTTTACTTAGATGCATTCCTCCACATGAAGTGGAATCAGGTATTGCCATGGCTCATTCATTACCCTCTGGAGAACACTTCGCAGCTGATCTTACTCACCGGAAAATTCTGCAAAGTGGGCTATGGTGGCCTACAATGTACAGAGATGTGGTTCAGTTTGTGTAGCAGTGTGATGTCTGTCAATGGTCTAGACAGCCCTTGCAACGACACTTCTTTCCCCTTCAACATGTCTTACCTTTGGAACCCTTTCAAAAATGGGGCTTAGATTTCATTGGCCCGATTTCACCCCCGACGACCCTCACCAACAACCGATATATTTTGACCTGTACAGATTATGCCACTAGGTGGGCGAAAGCTTGGCCTTTACGTTCTGCCACAGTTGTTTCGGTGGCCAAATGTTTGATGAAGGATGTCTTCCCTCGATATGGATTACCTCTGGAGATAGTGACGGACCAAGGAACACATTTTGCAAACAACTTAATGCAAGTACTGACTCAGACTTTTCAGATTATGCATAAATTCAGCTCACCATACTATCCACGTGCTAATGGTCTGGTTGAAAATACCAATAAGACTTTGTTGAATATGCTTTAAAATTGATCTTGGAATGTCCAGAACGTTGGGATCAACTCTTACCTTCAGTATTATGGGCATACCGAACCACATACAAAGTGGCAACCGGAACAACTCCGTTTAAACTTGCTTATGGATTGGAAGCTATTGCGCCAATGGAAGTAGTGGTACAGAGTCTGCGTGTTGCATTATCTCAGAAATTGTTGCCGGAAGAATCTCTTTCATTTCAGATGGATATGCTCAGATCATTGGATGAACGACGCTGGGAAAGCTTCATGACTCTTCAAGAAGTTCAACTACGCCAAGCTCGTACTCATGATTGCTTCCTAAAAACCCCTGTTTTCACGATCGGCCAACTTGTTTTATTCTATAATGCTAAAGCCAATCGCGCTGCTGGAAAATTTAAGTTACGGTGGTTCGGTCCATACCGGATTGTTGAACAAGTGGGACTAGCAACTTTTCAGTTGGTGACCTTAACAGGTGTTCTCCTGCCAAAAGTGATTAATGGTTCTAAGCTTCGCCCATATCACCAGCTGTCTGATAACCTATTATGTATACTTAGTCTTTTTCGAGTGTCACTTGTTTTTCTTTTTATCCCTGTATTTCGGTTGGCGGCTGACCATAATCTCCTCGTTTTGGTATCTAAATATGATTAATCGCCGCCCTGTGTTACTGTTGCTGTTCATGCATGCATGCCGTAATTATGAAGGATATCTCTCCAATACTGCGCGATGATTAGGGTTTTTGCTACCTAATGTTGTCCGTGCTCTTACTTAATCTTGTTCTTTAAACTGATAATCGCTAGTGTGTTTGTGTGATTGTGCGTTCTTTGTATTATGTGTTCCCGTGTTTACTTGTGCACCATGGAAGCACTTGCGAATGTCGCAACCTTCCATGCGGTCCTCACTCCCAAAGTGAGTGAGTATTTGCGCACTCGTGGTCTGTTGGCCTTCGCTGAATTGCCCTGGCATTCAGTGGAGTGTCATCCATTCCACGCGCAGCATATTTCTGATATTGCCACCACACCTGCTACAGAGCAGTGTTGGCCCATTGCTTGTTTACCATCTCATGTAGTCATTACTTTAGCTACGTTTGCTGAAGCTTTTTGACTCCCTCGGGAAGGATTGGAGAATGGTCCACTTCTTTTCGTGGCCACCATGAAAGAATTGTTCCCCTGACACTCATCTAATGAGAATGCCATTCTTTGCAGACCTGAACCAGAGCGTACAGCTCTGCAATTCCTGGTCGCTACACTCAATCTACAGAAACGCACATATGGCATTGCACGCCCTTTTTATTCTATGATAGATACCGCTTCCCGTGAGCCTGTAAATTTCACATCCTTCTTTTTTTGGCGCCTTCATCGTGAATTTGTAGCGGTTATGAAACAGATCGTTAAGGGTGATCTCCCTCATTCCCGTTTACCCCATATCCTCACTTTCCTCTTTCCGATGATCCAAGCCACACAACCTCCTCCAACCGCTCCCTTCTTGTTACATGAAGAATCTACTCAAATGCTCGAGGACGAGGATGATGACGATGAAGATCTGCTTCAATTGTTTCGCCGAAAATGCAGATGTGTTAGCCCTTCTGAAAGTCAGGTGCAGAGCTCCAACGTCGGGCACAAAACTGAAGTCTTCCACGACACTGCCACTTCCCTCCATGTCCAATCATCAATTCCCTCTTCTCCGCTCAACCAGCAGGAACACGATGCACACCTGGAAGAATCCGAAGAAGTCTCTTCTCGGGTGGACTCTCATCAGCAGGATGAGGAAACTGTGAAGGAGATCGTCACTAAAATCATCACAAAAGTAATTGATAATGCTGAGGCAATGATCTCAAACACTGAGGCCACAAGTCAGAATGTGGCCGGAATAGTCCTCGTGCTGAATACTCTTATCCCCCTTCCTCCGCCAATTAACCCTGCTGAGTCCGTTGCAGTGCGTACTAGTGCAATCGCCAATGTAATTCCCGACGCACCCACTCCTCCATCCTCTTCTCCCGACTACTCTCCACCACCGTCCCCTCAACTGTTCTCAGCCTCTTCATCCCAACCACTTCCTGCTATTCCTCCTCCGACCGTTATGTTCAGCGAATTAGAATCTATGGGTCGCCTCGTGATCCAGTTTTCTCAACAATTACCTTCTCAAATGAAGCTGGCAACCGAGAATATCTGGTAGGAATTGCAAGGCAAAGTAGATTTGCTTGAAGCAGACTTTGCTCCGTTGCAGGAAGAAGCCAATGCAGTCAAAGTAGAGAACCATGCTCTACAGGTTCAGCTTCAACAATACCAAGCACGGATAGCAGAGCAAGACAACCTGAATATTGCCCAATGCGATGGAGCACTTGCTGAGTTAAATGAAAAGAATGTTCTTTAGCCGCTCTCAATGAAGAAATAAAGCAGTTAAATCAATTGATACAGGATAAAGACGATGCTAGAATTGCTCTGGGCAACTTATTGGAAGAAACTCGTGAAGATCTCACGCTCGTGACACAAAAAGGACAAGAAATGGCAGATTTGGCCATGTAGAACACTGAAGAATTAAAGACTGTATCTGCCGAACTCTTTCAAAAGAGTCGTTACTTGGACGCACAGACAATCTGGACGATTCAGCTCAAGAAAGAGCTGGAAGGAATCATGAAAGAAAGGGATGTGTATTACAAAACCATCCAATATCAAGCTTAGGAGCAGGAATGTAGAGAAAAGCAGCTAGGCGTTCAAGCAGAGAGATTGTCACGAATTGATGCCCAAATTGCGGATATAAAGCAGCAAAGAGATGCTGCATTAGCTAATGAATTTTATTCACAAGAAGCATTTTGGCAGACGCAGACCAATGAATTGATGAGTCAAATTATTGCAACAAGTTCAGTCAGAATAGACGCACAACTGGTCAAGCCAGACACATTGAAGATTATGTTGGATTCCCTGAAACAAAAGATCACTCGAACATTTAAATTAGCCAGAAACACTGTACATACAAGGCATAGTTGATGAGCCTTAGTTCTATTTTTCTTTTTTGGGTTCGAGTCCACCGTGCGTGCCAATGTTAGGTCGTCGGAATTGTATTGTATTTTTTATATATCACACGCACCAAAAAGGCGTAGCGAATAGATGTAACTTTTACCCTTTAATGAAAAGGCATTACGGTGATTCTTCAGCAAGGACAGACGGGTTCGCCAGACTGTCTATCTGGGCGACCGTGCTGAGACACCGTGTTGCAGATTTGCAGATATCTTGAGTACTGTATATTGTTCGTTGAATTGCACTATTAAGTATTAACATAGTAATGTTACATTCACATTAATAAATCTGTGCGACTGTGTGATTGTTAACTTGCGCGATAAGTTTACTGTGTAAATATAATCATAACCGGAAAAATAGTAACTGTGTAGCGGAAGTTGTTGCTTTGAAAGTATAGTTACTGCTTAGTTGAATAGTTAATTTGGGAAAATTAATTAAAGGGCCTCTGCACTGTCAGACCCCTAACCAACCCCAAGAACCCGAAACGAGATTAAAAGCGACTTGACAGAAGTGCTTTTAACAGACTGCTAGGGTACTGTTTTCCCTCTTTCAGAGGTTTTTTTCCTCTGGCTTGTATATACGCCTATTGCCCTAACGGGCTACTTATCTTTGTACATTCTAGTGGTAATACATTCAGTATTGTTTGTTGAGCTCCGAGCTTCTTCTTCTTCTTCCTTGTGTTGTTCACGTGCTTCTGAAGATGTTTAACTCCAACAAAAATATTCCCTTTGGAAAAACTATGTCACACAACAAGCACGATCCATGGGTTTTGGATCCTCAAATCCATTGGGTGCTCACAAAGACAAGTCTAAAGACCCACCCAAAGTGATTTTGTCCATAGTGTAGGGATAGGAAGATCTAAACAAGGCGTTACTAGACGTGAGAGAGAGAGAGAAACAATGAGGAACTAGCGCACATAGAGACATAGAAGAATTCCCATTACTTAGGTCTAATAAAAGTCGAGAACATTAAGACCTCCGATAGTGATGTGCATGAAAAATTACTTTGATGGCATAGCATATCCCTACAATTATGTGGCATAGTTAAAATGAGTTCCTCAAGGCAAACAAGTAGAAGACTTGTTTATTCTATTTGACATCTTTGGATAACAAATAAAAAAATAAAAAAGGGAAAAAATGAAAAAAGAAAAAAAAATGAAAATAAAAAAGAAAAAAGAAGAGGGAAAAAGAAAAAAAGGGGGCAAGAAAAAAGAAGGAAAAAGGAAGAAAAGAAAAAAAGCAAGAAAATGAAAAATGGAAGAAATGAAAAAAGGAAAAAATAAAAAAATAAAAAATTGAATATCTAAAAAAAATAAAAAACAAGGAAAAGGGGAAAGAAATAAGAAAAATTAAAAAAATTAAAAAAGGAAAAAATTAAAAGTAAAAATCAAAAGGAAGAAAAAAGAAAAGAGAAAAAAGAGAAAAAACAAAAAAAAAAGAGAAAACAAAAAGGACAAAAAGAAACAAGAAAAAAATTAAAAAGTAAAAAAAGGGAAAAAAGAAAAAATAAGAGAAAAAGAAACAAAAAAAATAAAAAAAATAAAAAAGTTAAAAATGAAAAATTAGAAATAAATAAAAAAGAAACTAATAAAATTAAAAAAATAAAAAATAAAAAAGAAAGAAAGAAAAATGTTTCAAAAAAAGAGATAAAAAAAGGAAATAGGGAAGAAAAGGAAAAGAAAGAACAAGGAAAAAAACTTAAAAAAGAAAACAAAAAAAGAGAAAAAGAAAAAAAAGAAAAAGAAAAAGTAAAAAAGAAAAAAGAAAATAAGAAAGAAATGAGAAAATGGAAAAAGGAAAAAAGAAAAAAGAAGGTGAGCAAAGGAAACCACATTCCCAAGGACACACCACTTACATACTCAAGAGATACTCAAGATCTAGATATTGTGTAATGGATTCAATACATATTCAATTGCCATTTGGTGGGTAATGTGTAAGCAACTACAATAGATCATCCAACTTGGACCGCAACAACAAAAAGGTGTTGGAGTTTGAGGACCATCGAAGCACATGGACATCACAAGGAAGAAGGAGAAGTTTGGAGCACAACATGATAGTGATTGACCATTTTGATAGATCCATTTCGAATATGTGTTGTCCATGAGGACTTACTCTACGACTGATAACAAGTTGTGGGACATATTCCTCTTCAAAAATGGATTCCATAGGAATGACAATGACTTTTTTAGGTTCTAGCATGTCGGGTGGTGGTGTCAATCTTAGTTTTAGCTCCTAATATTCCTTTTGTAGTCAATATTAGGGTCGAAAAGTTTTTGCCAATGAGAAGGTGAAGTAGAAGAAGAAGAAGAAGAAGAAGAAGAAGAAGAAGAAGAAGAAGAAGAAGAAGAAGAAGAGATGTAGGTTTAATGCAAAGCTTGGAAAAAAATTAGAAATGGTAACCCTTACTATTGTTTTTTTTTCTTTTTCTAACTATCTTACTAGCTATTCTAGATAAATTAAAGCTGAAAATGGTAAAAACACATTCAAACCACTAGCACAAGTGCACTAAAAGCACATAAATCATGCAAAAGATTACCATTATGCCAAGTTTCTAACAAGAACATCCTTCATAATGGTGCAAAAAATGTTCACATCATAGACCACGTGTAGAATCAACATGTTGTAAGATGGAACTGCACACATCCACAACAAGAGAGAGAGAGAGAACAAGCACACATATAGGTGTTGCATACACACATGCACATACACACACATAAACACACATACTCATGAGTAGATGAGGCAATGTGCTCGAAGAAGATCTTGTATTACTCAAGATAAGAGTACACAACTTGTCAAAATTCTAGACTTAACAAGGTAACAAATGGGATCTCCTTCACTTTTATAGTTTTTAGAAGAATTCTATTTGCCCTTAATGTTTGGGCTAGTTTAAAATAGGTTCTAGAGTCCATTTTGAGCAAAACAATATCAAAAGGATCCAAAAAAAATAGTGTGGAGATAGTATTCATGCCACCAAGGTTAGGTACTTCTTAACTTTTACAATGTGGGCCTAGTTATGAATGAAAAGAAGGTTTTATGCCAAAGATTTACATTTTTACAAGTAATTTGGGTGTAAATTAGGGGAAAAACTATTCTAAATAGGGTTTTGCATTGGGAGAAACTCCTAGAACCATTCCTCCTTTAGCTCCATGCTTGTAATCCGCTCTAGCCATACTCTTTACCCTTTCATTGAGCTTTGAAAATTTTGACTTTGACTTTTTGTCTAGCTTGTGGATCTTCTCCAAACAATGCACAAGAGGAGAGAAAGAACTAGAGGAAGTTAAAAGTCCAAGATTTTGCAAAAAAAATAATTAGAACGTTCATACAAGATCCAAGGACCCTAAAGTACAAAAGAATAAGGTATGAGATTTCAAAGATCACTTATGATAACTTCGGTGCAAGATAATATGCATATATGATCAATGTGATCAAAGATAAAGAACCCACTACATGTAAGAAACTTAGAGGTGTTGGAGACTAGCAAGTAGCTATATTAAAGAAGATCAAATCTTTGGAGAACAAACATACATGGACATGTTCCCAAGCAAGAGGACATGAAGTTAGCAGGTAGTATGTGGGTTTAAAGAATGAAAAGGAATACAAATTGGACCATAGCTAAATACAATATTAGGACAATGGCTAAGGATTTCCCAAATCATATGGATACATTATGAAGATATTTGTTGGACCATGGCTAAAATGACAACTATATGCTATTGTTGTGGCTATCTCAAGGAATCTTCCCATATTTCAACTTGATATGAAGGAATCATTTCTAAAGAAGAACTTGTAAGAAATAGTGTACATGCCTAGATCTTTAGGTTTCAAGGATCCCAAACATTAAGCACGCAATTATAAGTTGAAGAAAAAATCTTTTTATGGATTAAAGAAATCCCCTAGGGCTCTGAATCAATCACTTTTTGAGTACTTATGTAGGTGTGGCTATTAATCAAGTGATACAAATCCTTTTGTATATCGAAGGAAGAAAGGAGAAAAGGTGGTATATGTATAAATCTATGTTGATGAGCTAATCTTGACTCAAAACATGATGTATGTATAAGATATTTAAGGCATGAGTTGAAGAACTTCAAAATATAAGTTTCCAAACTGTTTTGGGACTCAAATATGTATCCATGTAGGAGGTAATATGCCTAATAAAAATAAAGGTCTATTAGATATGCTATACATGTTTTGAATGAATGGATATAAACCATTCACGTAGCCCAATCATCTTCAGTTTGGTTTATGTTACAACCATAAGGTTAGACTTAGCTTATGTTGTAGAGGTGCCACCACAATTCTTGAATATTCCCATTGTTGAAAACTTGAATTTAGACAAGAAGGTATTGAAATACAAAAATCATCTAGTGAATCAAAATTTTATAATATCCGTATGAAGATGAATTAAAAATCAAAGGGTTAAGTGAGTAGATTGGACAAGCTCCTAGAAGGATATAAGGACTGGACCAAGCTATTATATCATACTAGGTCCAAATTTCATGTCATTGGAGCTCTACAGAGCAATCTTTAGCTATCAAGGTGATTTGTTGTAAGTCCAAAGTACTCTTATTTATAAAAATTAAGTTTATTGAATTCCCAATAAAACTACTAGCGGAATTCAATCAAACAAACATAGTTGCTGCTACATAGAATGGGTAAGTTAGTTGGGATTGTTGATTGGTGCCAGATCTAGGCCAAGAGTGGCAAAATTGTTGAAGAATCACTCACGAATTTGATAGACAAAGGAAGATAAAGAGAAGCGGAATCAAATATTCAAAAAATCAAAAGCCTTAATGAAGGGACAAATTCACGACCGTTATGTACAGTACAGAATCTTGTAGAATTAGAGTTCGTTACACCGAATCAAACTGTATATACAAAGAGAACATGCATAAGAATAATAAGAGGGAAGTGCGAGCTAGAACGTGCGTGAGAAGAGCGTGCAGTATAAATAGAGCATATACAGAGGTCAAAAAGACAGAGAGATAGGAGAGAACAGAGAAATGAGAAAGTGAGAAGACGCCAGAGATCGCGTATGTATAGAGACTAAAGGAAGAGTGAGTGAGAATTTTTCAGAAGACGCCATAGATCGCGTATGTACAAATGAATAACAAAAACCTGAAATGTCAAGTATTCATCTGAGAGAGATGCTAAAGAGAAACTACTCAGTGTAGGAGAGTTTCCATAGCTTGAGCAAGAAGAGGCCAAGTTAATTTGTACACATCTTCTCTAATAGAAAACACATGTTCATGTGGAAGTTTGCGCGCACTGTTCGTATGTGAAGAACTCTGTGTATTTTTGTGTTACGGTAGAAAGTTCGTTAACCGTTAACAGTTACAATTTGTTAGTAAACGTGTCCCTCGGTACTATCTCAGTAAACGAATGTTTCGGTCAGTTACAATTTTCTCAAAAAACGTGTTTTCCGGTAGAACAACGAAGTATATCTCGCAGAGTAAACTAAAGGTTTGTATGAGAGTTAGCTTATCTTATAGCTAGACATCTCTACTATCAGTTCGTCAAGGATTTTGGTGAAATGGATATGTACACACAGTACAAAGTCTAACCGAAAAAGGACATTCTGAACCGGAGAAGTTTTTTCTTAAACTTCAGAAAGTGTTCACTCAGTGAAGGAAGTTCACGCATCACTTCCTTACTTCTTGTATACTCACTTGAAGTAATTACAAACAGAATAGGAGTTGATTCCGGTATAATTACGGTGACAGTCTGGTGACAGTCCGGTGAGGTCCCAGTGAATTTCTCAATAAATTCAGAATGAAGACTTATATGTTTAAAGTGGCAGTAACCTTGCTAAGCTACTGTTGATTATAGAGGTGTTCTAATATCACTCTAGCTTAGCATCTTTTTCGGTGGCGCGGCAATTTCCGCAGACTTGACAAGGTTCAAGCCTTTGCCGTGACGACCACCAATAAGTGGTACAAGAGCGAAAGTATCACCAACAAGTGGTATCAGAGGGAATTAACCACAACAGTGGTATCAGAGCCAGAATATCCACCCTCAATTGGCGTCAGAGCCGTGAGATCCAAGAAGTGGGTTTAGAGCCCGATTAACCACACAAGTGGTACCAAAGCGATAAAGATTCTGAAGAGCAAAAAGATTCTCAAAAGCTCGCCGGAAGTAACAAGAAACAAGAAGATCATGGCAGATCATGTCCAAATTGATAAATTGGACAGAGATAATTATCCCGCATGGGTAATGCGCATGGAAGCCTTACATATGAGTAAGGACCTAATGATGTATGTGACCGGAGAAGAAAAGAAGCCGACTTTAGAAGATGATAATCAACCGGAAAAAGAAGAATTAGAAGCCTTGAAGCTGTGGCAGAAGAAAGATGCAATGGCAAGAGCTTACATTTATAATACCATTAGAGATCATCTACTACCGCACATTAGAGGTCTGGAGAAAGCGGAGGACATATGGAGTGCATTGGAAGATCACTTCCAAAATACTACGAAAGCTAGGAAGGCTAGCTTACGGTCCGAGTTCACAACGTTCAAAAAGAAGTCGAGTCAAAGCATTAGTGACTATGTTACTAAGATGAAGGATCTAGCAGATAGTCTTGGATCCATAAATGAAGATGTCGAAGATCACAGATTGATAGCACAACTGCTAACAGGTTTGAGAGGAGATGAAAGGTGGAAACCTTTCGTACTCTCAACTGAACTTTCTTTAAATCATTTTATACCAGATTTAAATCAGTTGCTTGGTTTGATGCTCACATATGAGCAAGACCTGAAAGGAGATGCAGATAAAGGACAAAGTTCTGCAATGTACATGAAGAACAAGAAGAAAGCAGACAAAGGTAAGTCAAAAGATGAAGAAGAGTCAAGTTCTCAGGCTTATTATGCAAGAGGTAAAGGCACCGGCAGAGGAAGAGCAAGAGGTTTTGGAAGAGGAAGAGGTAGCCATAATAACAACAAAAGGGCTTGCTGGATCTGTGGACCAAGCAATCATTTGGCTCATGATTGCTGGCACAATCAACAAGGATCAAATCAAAATCAGAACAGTAATAGCAGAGGCAGAAGCAGAAGATATCACAATAACTTTCAAAGAGGAAGACAAAATCAAAGAGGAAGCTATGGTAGAGGTGGAGCAAGAAGTTGGGGACAGAATCAATCCTACAACACCACCTACAACAACTACGCAAATGACACACAGAATGAAAGTCATACATCATTGATGATGAACTCAATCAGCACATCAGATAACGAAGACCTAAAGTTATTTTACATTGATTCTGGATGTTCTAATCACTTGTCAGGAAATATAGAATTGATGTCAGAATTGGAAAAAGGTAGTTCCAGTCATACTGTTCAAACAGGTGACAATACAAGGCATAGTGTACATTCAATTGGAAAAGTGAAGTGTAAGAGTGGAGCAGATTTGCTAACAAATGTTTTGTATGTTCCAACAATATCGAAAAATTTGATTAGTGTAGGGCAGATAGTAGAGAAAGGTTTTCAGGTCAGATTTACAAATGAAGGAGTATTTGTAGAAGATCCCGAGAACGGATATAATCAGATCGTCTCTGGTAAGAAAGAAGGCAGACTCTTTACCTTAAGAGTACAAGGGAACATCGGCCAAGCGCTGCTCACACATGGTGAAAAGGTGATTACAGAACTTGATCTCTGGCATAAGAGATTAGGTCATTTCAATGAAAAAGGAATTAAAGCTATGATAGCAAATCAGTCAGTACTGGGATTATTGAATGTACAGAATCAACACATTATTCACAAGTGTGAAGCATGTTAGATGGGAAAAGCCCACAGGTTACCTTTCCAGAAGAAAGGATTTAAACATGATGGAGTACTCAAACTCATTCATACAGATGTATGGGGTCCTACAAAAGAAGGATCAATCAGCGGATCGAGGTATTATGTTTTATTCATTGATGATGCTACAAGGTGGATAACTCTTTATGTTTTGAAAGAGAAATCCGAAGTGTTTGGAGCTTTCAGGCATTTTCATGCATATGCTGAAAGACTCACAGGTCGAAAGCTTAAGAGACTGAGGTCTGATGGAGGGGGAGAATACTTCTCTTGAGAGTTCAATGACTATCTTTGGAATGCAGGTATTAAGAGAGAAATAACCTGCAGGTATACACCGCAACAAAACGGTGTAGCAGAGAGAAGGAACCGAACTCTAGTTGAGTTTGCACGAGCTATGCTAAAGGAAAAGGATTGTCCAAATTATCTTTGGGTTGAAGCTGTAAATACAGCTACATACTTGGTAAACAGATTACCATGTACGGCATTAGATGGAATGACCCCATATGAAGCCTGGTGGGGAAAGAAGCCAACACTTGATCATTGCAAAGTGTTTGGATCAGTAGCTTATGCTTATGTACCGTCACAACTCAGACGTAAGCTCAAAACAAAGCAGAGAAATATGTGTTCGTCGGATACGATGAAAAGCAGATGGGCTACAGGTTATGGAGTCCTCTTACAAAACAGTTTACTGTTTCCAGAGATGTTACATTTGATGAACAGAAAAGCTGGTATATAGATCAGAATCATACAACGGAAGAATTTGAAGAAGAGGTAAGAAGAAGAGAGAAAGGAAAATCAATTGTGTAGGTAAATAAAGATGAAGACTATATGCAGGCGAGTACGTCCAGGATCGGATCAGGTATGTGAAATGGAGATGAACAGGGATTTGGGGAAGACGTGTATTCAGATACACATAAAGAGTTTGAACCAAGAAGGTCAAACAGGAATAGAAGACAACCAGAAAGGTATTCTTATGATACCTCATATATAACTCAGAAAAATTACGCATATATGGTCAAAGATGATGAAGAACCGCAGAACTATGATGAAGCAAAAGGCAAGAAGCAATGGGAAGAAGCAATGGAAGAAGAGTTCGGCGCACTGGAGGAGAACAAGACATGGGAACTTGTTCCAAAACCAAACGGTAAGAAAGTAATCAGAAATAAATGGGTTTTCAAAGTTAAGAAGCTTGCAGATGGAAGGATAGCCAGATACAAAGCTAGACTAGTTATCAAGGGCTATGCTCAGACGCATGGCATAGATTATAACGAGATGTTTAGTCCGGTGGCAAAGATGTCAACCATAAGGACAGTGATTGCTATAGCAGCATCAAAAGGATGGAAGCTAAGTCAGCTAGATATAAAGAACGCATTTCTGAATGGATATATATCAGATGAAGTCTACGTGGAACAACCGGAAGGGTTTGTAAGTTCCAGATACCCAAATTTTGTTTGCAGATTAAGAAAAGCACTTTACAGACTGAAGCAAGCTCCAAGAGCTTGGAATTACAGGCTTGTGAAATATCTTAATGAACTTGGATACCAAAGTTCGAAAGCAGATGCAAGTCTACTCATCAAAAGAACAGAAGAAGGTATGATCTACATTTGCATTTATGTAGATGGCATTATAATCACAGGGACGTTAGATGAAGGAATTAAAGAAGTAAAGAGATTACTCGAAAAGGAGTTTCAGATCAGTGACCTAGGAAAGTTGTCATAATTTCTAGGAATGGAAATCACATACACAGATCATGGTGTATATGTTACGCAAGAAAGGTATCTCCTAAACTTACTGAAGAAGTTTAATATGGAGAATTGCAGAGAAGCTTCAACACCGCTTGAAGCAAATCATAAACTCAGCAAATACAGTGGTACAGAGTTTAAAGATATGAGGAAATATCAGTCGTTAGTGGGAAGCTTAATCTACGCTACACTAACACGACCGGATCTTAGCTATGCAGTGGGAGTTCTCTCACAGTTTATGCATTGTCCAAAAGATCAACATTGGGTTGCAGGACAGAGAGTTCTTAGATATATAAAAGGAACTATAAAAGAAGGATTATACTATCCTTTTACGTCAGATATACAGCTGAGAGCATTCAGTGACTCAGATTGGGCAGGAAGCCAAGATGACAGAAGATCAACACATCGGTAATATGATATACCTAGGAGATAAGCTAGTAAGCTGGTGTTCGAAGAAACAACACACAGTGGCTTTATCGTCAACAGAAGCAGAATACAAAGGACTTGTAGAAGCAGCTAAAGAAGTGATATGGATGCAGACCTTCTTCAAAAGCATGGGTACTGATCAAGGTATACCTATCATACATGGAGATAATATGAGCTCGCTGTATCTTGTAGCAAATCCAGTATTTCATGCAAGAACAAAGCACATAGAAATTCAGTATCATTTCCTGAGGGAAAAGGTAATGGAGAAAGAGATAGAAATAATATACACTCCGACAAAAGATCAGATTGCAGATATTGTGACAAAGAGCTTGGATGGAACGAAGACAAGTAGATTCAAAGAAATGGCAGGTATAAAAGAAAGAAAAATATATGAAGATAGGAAGAGTCAAATTAGTGATTGAGGGGGCGCTTGTTGTAGGATAGTGTTTAGTGTGTTTGGTGATATCTATTTGGTAGTGAAGTTTAGAAAATAATTGGTGTCTAAATTATTGTCGGGTTACTATAATCGAAGTTGTTTGTACTCTTTGAGAAGTTGCTATTAGGAGAAATCCAGAGACTTGGAGTAATCTAGATCATCCCACCTAAGAAACCTAAGTTGACCTATTCCTATCCTTAATCAGGAAGGAATTAAAGTTTAAACTAGTGATCTTGTTGGGGAGTGGTTCCCTATTGATTACATGTCGGTAATGAGATCTCGTGAAACATACTTAAAGTACAAGAGTGACAAGCAAACCATATGAGTAAACAGTGCATTAGTTGCACTATGGAAAAGAGCTGAAGGCATGAAAACACAAGAGTAGAGACCTATTAGCAATCACAGGGAATTACGCAAGGAACTACTGGAACAAAAAGATTTTTCCAATTTTGGCCTATAGAAAATATTGGAATGAAAGGATTTTTTCGATTTTGGTTTGTAGATACCATAAACTTTTTTGGTACATTTTGGTAAAGTTTTGGTATCTGATGAAAGTTAGGATGCCCCGAAACTAACAATTGGTCAAGAGAAAAAATGAGAAAATCAAATTGTTGAGGTAGAAATACGAAAAGAAAAAGTTGTGGATATTTCTAAAATCACGAAAGAGCCTCTCCCAAAACTAGCAAGTACCAGTGAAGGGTGGAGGACACCAATTGAAAGGAAAATTTCAACATCTGTTCCAAGATTTTGGAGTAACAGAAAGATAACTCTCACTAGTGAACTTGAATCTCTTCAGTGTGGAATTCAATACCTATTGAAAATAGAGTACAACTTGTGGGACAAGTATCCTCCACAAGTTCTGATTTTGAAGAAGTGATAGATGGTGTAGAAGAATTTATCCCTATACCTATGGAAAATACACGATTACTTCAGCGAAGGTAGTATCTCATCCAAATGAATTATGCCAAATTTGGCGGATTCCTCGGTGATGACCTAGATGTGCACATCTGTGCCTTCAAGATTAATTATAGCCTAATGGAAAATCTAGATGACAATACATATAAAGCCCAAGTATTCCAATCGACCCTAGTTAATGAAGCCACAAAATGGTTGACCGAATTTGATTTGGACCATTTCCAACAATATGATGCAATATGAGATGCCTTCTTATAAAGATTTTGTCTTAAGAAAAGTCGAGCTCAAATATTTGCTTTTTTAGAGAAAAATAAACAAAATTCAAACCAAGGTGTATAGGAATATGCAGTTATTTTTAGATGCATTTAAGATAGTTACCGGTAGTAAATGGAGCTCTACCAACAGATGTGATTACATCATGGTTTATCGATGGATTGAATCCCAGCTATGAAAAATTATAATCATCACATGTATTGGCGGGATGACTTTAGATGCCATTATAGATATGGCATTGCAATTAGAACATAAAGTTGGATGCTTCACTGAAGATCTAGACTAGATACAAACCAAAAAGAACAAATGTAAGGAACCATTGAAACATGTCTTCTGTGAAAAATATAAAAATCCGGGATATATCGCTGCAAATTGTGCCTTGAACCAAATCTATTGTGCCATCTATGAATGTACCACCCATTGCATAGACACTCGTCTGTACAATGCAAAAACACAAAATTGGCTGGCAGTAAATGCAATTGTACAGGAATCAAGAGAACCCTTCACTAACTATGTGCCACCTCATCTGCCCAATTCGTCATATCCAAAATACCAACCTCTTTGATCACAAAACCAAGGGGACTATAAATTGCCATGATGGAACTAAGGAACGCTAAATTCCAATAACTGATGAATGCAAATGTGTTGCCATTTTTGTAGTGAATTGGGACAGACTTGAAGGCACCGCAAGGATGCTTAGGAATATGAAAAATAAAAGAAGGAAAGACACAATTTGATGAAGAATGTGGTCATCTTAATGCCAATTGATGCATGGATTCCCACTATGCGCACACAATCAAAATGAGTACTGCAACCAGTAGCAAAGGTATTGGAACCTAGTTTCAAAGAACAACAATGGATGGTAGCAAAAGCTACGAAGTGGGCTCAAGAAGAGGTCCTAATCTTCCTCCCACCTAAACTAGTGAATGATCTTGAACCTAATGTGCCACCAAAAACCATACCAGCATGATTTCTAGTAAAGATACACCACCGAAAGACCCTGCAAATACTATGGCATGGGATATCCTCACCAAAGTGTGTATCACCTTGACATTGGATCAACTACTGACTTTAGTTCACGAGATTCAACAACGATTTCAGTAGTATGTAGAAGTTGAACAAGGTTCGGCCCCATCTACAACAATTATCCATCTAGAACTAGACACAACAGTGGATCATGTGGTTCCTTTAATTACTATGTGGTATAAGAATCAATTCACTCGAGTGTTGTCAAAGTAGATGAAAATCTTGATGGTGAAGTGGAATTATCTGATTTCCACCCAAAATTATTCTACGGCAATGAGGATCACCTAGGCCAACAATCTTATGTACCGAAAGACCAACTGATAACTTGCAATCTTGGTCATGACATTAATCCTTGGCCTGTTAAAATTAATGCTAACTTAGAAGGACCTTTTCTTCTAGACTTAATGACTTTGTTCACTAATTTTACCCATGTCTTTTCGTGGGACTATAAGGATATGAAGGGCCTTGATCCACGTATTTATCAGCATAGAGTCCTACTTAAAGTGGATGCTTATCTAGCAAAGTAGTAGAGTTACTAGATGAATCCAAACTATGCCAAGCAAATTAAGGAGGAAATTGACCATCTATTATGTGTAGGGTCCATCGTTCCTATCGAATATGTTGAGTGGATTTTCCCTATTGTGATTGTGCCCAAGAAAAATAAGCAATTGATAATCTATATGGATTACCCAAAGTTGAATGCGGCCACTGTACCAGATCCTTTTCCATTACCCTTCCTAGATAGCATGCTCGATGAAGTAGCTAATCATGAAATTTATTCCTTTTAAGATGGATATAGTGGGTATAATTAGGTTTGTATGGACAAGTAAGATGTATTGAAAATGGCCTTTATTACACATTAGGGAGTTTATGCATGTACAGTTATGTGGTTCACCTTGAGGAACACACCTAGTAATTTCCAAACATGTATGTAGGATATTTTCTCTCCTTATCTAAATAGTTTCATGCTAGTGTTTCCTGGATGACTTTTTGGTATGGGGTGATAAAGTGGACCACTTGCAACATTTATCGCCCAGTTTCCTTAAGTGCAGAGAATATCAATTATGCCTAAACCCAGCTAAATCCACTTTTTCTAGTGTCCTACAATAAGCTATTGGGACACATTATTTATTGTCAAGGCATACAAGTCAACCCTAATAAATTTTAGGCAATCCTAGCTTCTCCAACATCGAAATCACAAGAGGTTTTACTATTTCTCAGTCAAACTTGATGCCATGGTCGCCACCTTTGTTCAGTCACACACCTCACTATTCCCCTTAGCCATTTAACCATGATCGCCCCTCATGATACCCAAGTAGTGGACATTTTTCAAGTGATTTAACTTACAAGAAGTTGTTACAGAGTGGATTGTGGTGGCCGACTATGTTGAGGGACACCCACCACTATTTTTAGGCCTATGATCCTTGCAAGAGAATCGGTCAACCTCTAACACGATCTCATTTCCCCCTTCAACCCATTCTACCTTTGCAACCCTTCCAAAAGTGGGGGCTCGATTTTATTTGGTGCATCACTCCACCTATCATCCTTACTAACAATCAATATATACTCACATGTAATGACTATGCCACTTGCTAGGTCAAATCTTGGGATGTCAAATCTGTTGCTCTCTCAGTCATTTCTCATTGTTTGAGACACGATGTTTTTTCGTGTTTTGGTCTCCCCTTAGAGGTGTCTCTAACTATGGCACCCATTATGTGAATTATTTAATCATTGCCCTCACTCAGTCGTTCCAAATTATACATAAGTTCAATACTCCATATTACTCCCACCCAATGGCTTGGCTAAAATTACCAACAAAACCCTGCTCTCTATGTTGAAAAAATTGATTACTATATGTCCAAAGCACTAAAATGAGTTACTTATTGTGGTATTGTGGGCCTACCATACTACTTACAAAGTTTCCATGGGCTATACTCCCTTTAAACTTGCCTATGGGCTGGAAGCTATTGCCTCAATGGAACTAGTTGTCCCCAATTTACACGTCACTATTGAATAGAAGCTCCTTCCAAAGGATTCCCTGTGTATCCGTCTGGATGAACTCTATACCCTAGATGAGAAGGATTTTGAAAGCTTCTTACTATTGCAGGAATTCTAGATTTGACAACCTTGCACCCATGACCGTTTCCTCAAAACTTTTGTTTTTACTAAAGGATAGCTCGTACTCTTCTATGGTTCAAAATTGGATCAAAATGCAGGAAAATTCAAAGCCCGATGATTCACTCCCTACCAAATTTTAGCCCCAATTAGTTCGGCAACTTTTCGGTTGCAGGCTGCTGTCGGACTACCAATTAAAAATCCAATCAACAAGTCAAAATTGTGATATTTTTAGCCACCTATCACGTGTATTGATTTTTAATTTGTCACCCATAGCCGCATGCTGTTAGCTATCGGACACCTATGTAATATATCCCAAAGCAACCCAACAAAGAGGTAGAGACACGAGCCAATGTAACTTATCACATAATACATATCATTCTCTCTTGTGTGCATGGAGAGTAGAGATGAAGTCATAGACAGGCACCGAACATGTTGGGCTTTCTATGTTCTGCCGCATAGAGATAGTTCGCTTCTTCATATTGTTGTATATTGCAATCTTGAAGTGTTCTACTGTGTTGGATTAAGTAAGTCTATTAATATTTTGGTGAAGTTATTTAGTGCATAGTTAAACTACTCGGTGAATTATACATCATGTTAATATGTTCGATGTAATTTGACGAAGATAGCACAGTCAGTTATTGACGTTGTGTTCATACTTCCGTATATTAACTCACTGAAGTAGTTTGGGAAAAACACAAGAATCCAGTATCATTGGATTCTGCTAGCCCAAGGACCCTGTCAACCTTGTCTTGTCACTTAACTAGACTGGATAAACACAGGTAAATGTGGGTGATCCTACTAGGGACTGGTTACTATCATTTACATTGCACTAATGCACTCTAGTGAGAGTTATCCAAAGTATCAAAGTGATAATCATCCTATTTGATTAAGCAGTGCATTAGGGATCCTGCAATGCAAAGATAGTGAAGGCATGACTTTGGAAGGGAAGAGTGTTGCAAGTGAAAGGGCACCACATAATTTCCTCATTTCTAGTCTGCAAAAAACGCCAAAAAATCTTTGGTAATTTTTGGTGAATTTCCATAGTTCCATAATAGCATAGAGTTTGGTGAAAGCTCAGTGTGCAGTAAGAGTTCGATAGGCGATAGTATTTTAGACACTGTCAGTGATATAGTTTCAAATGAAAGGACACAACATATACAGTCTACGCAAATCGAGCCTACCCTAGAAGTTTTGCTAGATATTCTAAAAATTGCAAAAGGGCCGATCCTAAAGCCGCTGATCCCAAGAGAAGGTTGGAGAATGCAAATTGAACGACATCTTGCACAATTCTTGCTATTCTGGAGTAGTAGGAAATTGCACCAAACAGAAGATGTTAAGCCTGTTCAACTACTTAATCTACAACTCCCATAAGACCTACCTAGTGTTACAAATCAAGCATCACCTATGAACTTTGACTCTGATAAGGTATTAGACATGCGTGATTATTTTAGTCCAAAGGTGATGGAAGATTTGGGTGATCAATAGAATAGGCAATAGGGAAGACAGAGAAGAGAATTCCCAGTCGTTGTCACTTATGCAGAGTTTGGTGGATTTCCAGGAGATGATCCTGATGCACATGTTAGAACATTTGAAATTAACTACAGCATGCTAGACAATCTCGATGATGCAAAATATAAAGCTATTGTTTTCCAATCTACCCTAGTTAATGAAGTCGCTTGATGGCTGACTAAATTTGATCTTAAACATTTCTCGCATTATGATGATGCTCAAAATGCATTTCTGCAGCAATTAACGTTAAAGAAGAATGTTGGTAAAATCTTTGATTTCATACAAAATAACAGACAAAAATTGAATCAAGGAGTGCAAGAATATGCTACCATTTTTTGCACCCACCTCAGACAACTCCCACCAACAAATGCTAATATGTCGAACGATGTCATAACACATTGGTTCATGAATGGACTAAATCCACGATTGTGATAGGTAATGATCATCCATTGTATCTGTGGAATGACATTGGATACAGTAATCGAAATGGACCTATAGTTGGAGCATAAAGTAGGTGGATTCATTGAAGATTATGAGAGATTTGATCGTATCTGATAACTTGTACTAAAAGAGATGCATCGTAGGAGTACCATCAATTGTAAACATGAAGCATCCATGTGAAGCTTACATGATGGGCAAGAAATAGAGAAAGGTGTTTCCACAAGAAAGTTGGAACAAAGCAAGCTATACTCTAAATTTTGTGCATGCTTACTTGTGAAAAAAAATGCCCACACAAACCTTGGCTAGATCTTCCTACTTCATGTTACTTGTGGATGAATATAGCAGGAAGATGTGGGGTGTAATTTCTTCACAATAAGGCTCAAGAATTTGTTAAGTTGAAAGAATGGCTTCATCTTGTTGAAACTGAAATGGGGAAGAAGATTAAGAAATTCACAATAGATGGTGCTGGTAATTTTACATCAACAGAGTTTGAAGATTTTTGCAAGAGTAAAGAAATCACATATCAACTCACAATGGCACATAGCCCTCCACAAAACAGTGTTGTAGAACGTCAGAATTGAACTATCATGGAGATGGCAAGGTGCATGTTGAAGGGAAAGGGTTTGGCAAATATTTTGGGTAGAGGCTTTCAACACTATTTTCTACATCTTTAATCAAAGTTACACCAAGGCACTTGATTGAAAGTCTCCACAAGAGGCCAACATTGGTAAAAAGCTATCTATTCCCATTTCAAAGTATTTGAAAGTGAATGTTATGTACACATTCCACATAGATAGAAAAACAAGCATCAACCAAAAAGTATCAAATGTATCTTCTTAGGGTACAATGAGAATAAGAAGGCATATAGGTAGGCTTTATGAACCTAAGGCTAAGAAGATCATGATGATTTGTGATGTGGTGTTTAAGGAGGAGCATCCATATGCAGTAGAGGAGGAAAAGAGAGCTTCCACTTTATCATCATGAGAAGGTGCAATCCGCTATGAGCCTAGTCCAAGATCTATCCCTTCTACACAAGAAGAGGAAGCATCATCTTCAAATGATGAGTTTGAACATCATCAACCTATTGTCACCCAAGTGGAAAAGCCATTGTTACATTGGGTGAGGCAGCTCTATGATTTTGTAAACTTGATCCCACAATCACTAAAACAAATTGCAAATGAACCAAGGCAATCATAGAGAATAGAGGGGCACAAATAGGAAGCACCCATATTGTAAATACAGCCCTAATGGCTGAGCTCATTCAAGAGTAAGCAAAGGAACCAAGCAATGTGGAAGAGGGGCTCCACAATCTGAATTGGTGGGCTTCCATGCAAACTGAATATAATAATATCATGAAGAATGGAACTTAGGAGCTGGTGGATTAACACCCTAAGTGCAAATTCATTAGCACCAAATGGGCCTAGATGCTAAATTACAAGATTGATGGTATGTTGGAAAACTACAAAGAAAGACTTGTTGCACAAGGCTACTTGCAAGTTGAAGGGATCAACTTTTGTGAATCATTTTCCCCAACTGCAAGGATGACTACTATTCGAGTAGTATTAGTTGTGGATGTGCATAAATGATGGCCACTCTATCACATGGATGTCAAATCAATTTTCCTCAATGGGGATCTCAAGGAAGAGGTATATGTGTCTGAGCCATAGGGGTTTGAGGCTTCCCATTTAGAGAACAAGGTATGTAAGTTGAAGAAGGCATTATATGGGCTGAAACAAGCCCCTAGATCATGGTATCAACAAATAGATAGGTATCTCTTGGATCTAGGTTTCAAAATATGTGCTTTTGATCCTAAATTGTATGTTCTAAAGAGAGGAGGGAAGATAATTGTGTTTGTACTCTATGTAGATGACATGACTACAGGAAATATTCATGCTTTTCTTCACCAAACAAAAGATGCCCTAAGTTTATAATTTGAAATGATGGACCTAGGCCTAATGCATTATTGTTTAGGCATTGAAGTATGGTAGGATTGAGGGAGGATTTTCATCTCTCAACAAAACTATGCAGGACATATTTTGAATGCATTCGACATGGAGGATTGCAAGGAGATTTCTACATCTATGGAGGCCAACACCAAATTACGTATTGAAGATACTTCACTTCCATTGGATATTGGAAGATATAGGAAATTAGTTAGAAGTCCCATCTACTTGTGCAATAGCAAAAAAAGATCTCCTATGTTGTTGGAGTAGTAAGCATGTTCTATAATAAGCCTTGCAAAACTCATTGTAAGGTAAGTATATAGATATTCACATATATAAAGGAATCATTGATTAGGGCATTCTTTATGAAGAAGAATCATCTCTATTTGAATACTATGATTAAGACTGGGAAGGAGATATTGATACGAGAAAATTAGTTTCAAGATATTTCTTTTCTTTAGGATAAGGGATTTTCTCTTGGATGAGTAAGAAGCAACCGGTTGTAGGACTATCATCTAGTGAAGCTAAGTACAAAGAAGCAGGTTTTGTAGCATGTGAAGTACTATGGTTGAGGAGGATCCTATGCCACATAGGAATACAAGGATAGGAGGCTACACAGCTGAAGTGTTACAACCAAAGTTGCAAGGCCATTGCCAAGAATTTTGTTTTCCATGCACATGCCAAGCACATAGAAATTGAGTTTCACTATGTGCATGATTTGATCAAGCATGGGGTCATGGAGATAAGCTATTTTCCAACTAAAGAAAATGGACCACACATCTTCACCAAGGATCTTGGGAGAGAGAAACTTCATTGACACTTTAAAAAGCTTAGTCTTGACCCAAGGAGGTAGTTCACTGTAGGGTGGACATTGCAACAAAGCAAGATCATAAGGGCCGCCACATACTAAAGAGATGACTCTCCTTCCAACCTTATGTCTATATATATAGCCATTGAGGAATCAAACCCTTTAATTGGAAACCACTCTTCAAAAAAGTGACTTTAGTTGAGAAATCTTTTCACAATCAATCTACATCATTGTTTTGTGGATTGATTATTGACCACCCTTTATCTCTAAAGGTGCGAGTTAGAAACAATGGTCCACAATGCTTAGGCTCATAGAGCTCTTGGGAAAAACCTTGTTCTTGCAGGACTTCAACCCAAGACCTCCTTTCCTGTTAACTGTGTTTGTGATTGATTTTTTTGCGGTAACATGTCTTCATTGGGTGGAATAGATGTTTGACTGTAGGTACTATGAAGATGGAAAATGTGTGCTATGTGAAAGAGAAGCACTAGATTTGTGCCAAAATGGAGCTTGAAGAGGTCTTGCCAATGTTGTTACCTTTGTTTGCAGCTTAAAAGCTAGTTGCATTGCAGGGGCCATTGATAAGAGTAGACAAGTACCAACGAAACTAGGTTGCAGGAGGCCTATGCGATCAAATATCGGTGTTGGCTGTGTTGTTGTTAGCATGTACACGAAAGATGGATTGCTCACGAGAGCATAGGAACGATTCCCTGATCTACCTCTTAAAGATGTAAATGCTAGAAATGTGTTGATTGTGGGCTGAGGGAACTATGAGCACATTCATTATGTAATTATTTGTTTTGAGCATGCAGGCTGAGGGAATCCATCCGGATTCTAGCACTTTTATTCATGTTCTAAAATGCCGGCTGCTATGTAGGCTTGGATCAAAGAAGATGATGAGGCATATATGGTGATGAATAGATATGGCAAAAGGGAGCAAAGCATTAATCGTCATATTTTTTTCGTCTGCTCCGAAAAATATCGAAACGTATATCTGATGGTGGCAGGAGTTCGTCGACTGAGGGCATTAGGAGCAGGTGTGCACGGATGAGGGAGTGCCCCCATGAAGGCACATGTGCGAGGGATTGCAAGGAGGACACTGTTTTGGGCGTGAATGGCCAGGGGCTGTCAGATGTCCAGGGGGAGGTGGGCTCATTCCCGAGGGAGCTATTGAAGAGTAGTCTGGCTCGCTTACAGTGGGAGAGGGATATCCCCCATTGATGTACACACGGGGACAAAGCATATATGCAGGTAACAGAGAAGGGTGTTCCCCACCTTTTTTCGTTTTTGTGGTGTCTGTGCAGGAGACAGGGGGAGGAGCAACAGAGGAGAAGAGAGGGACTTTGGGCTTCTTCTTGGCAAGCAGCTGTCGACGCAAAGGGGAGACCTGCAATACCAAAGTCAGAGAGAGGTCGGGCATAGTTGTGGGCTGCTGATGCTGAGGACGGGTAGTTGGAGGAAGTTTTGGAGTGTTGATTGTTGCAGACGAGCATTGTTCGGTTCTGATAGGCCCTTCGAGTACAGAGGAAAAAGCAAAAAAAAGGGGGACAGAAGGTGTTTGGCTGGCTCACATTTTTTCCTGAGTGAGGAGGCTTCTTTTTTCCCTGTGCCGGGCATTGGTGGCGAACATAGTCGGTGATTGTTGTCGCTAGGGCGTCCATCATAGAAGGAGGCTAAGGAGGGGTCTCTCGCACCACATGAAGAGCACTCAAAGGGGGGGTTCTTTCTAGCTTTGTTTAGTTGGGGCTCGTGTTCATTTCCTTGTAGACTAAAGATACTCACAGTGTAGAAAAGTGAATGAGGAGGTCCTTCTGCTGATCTCGACATCAAAACCTGGATTGAAGTAGAATTGTGCACTACACTCGAGAGGTCGACATCATTACAAGGATTTACCAGGTGATAAAAGCGAAGTTTTTATAGTCTAAAATGATATAGACATAGATAACCCTTGAGCATTATTTGCTTGAAGTCCTCTCAGCGTGAAGGCTGCTCTGAAGTATTGTTAACAAAACAAGTGATCTTTGAACCTTCTTTTTACTCACGATTGACTTAGAGCATGTGTTGATGCTACACTCACCCACAACATGAGGGTGTTTCATGTGTGCATAAGTTGTAGGGTTCGGGTGTAGGACTAACAGGTGATGTGACGAAGTATAAGCTCTTAAGTACGAAAGAAGAACCATCATCATCTTCAAATAATGTGCAAGAACATGTACTGTAAGAAAATGGGAGGTAAAGAAAACTGAATTTGTTTGCTGCTGCAATTTTACTTGCTACGTTCAGTGGGTGGGAGAGTGATTAACGACCTTGGGTGGTTGATGTTCCATGCCTATAGAGTGAAAGCAAGAGTGCATGCGGTCCTATTTTATATAATGTCGTACCTTTGTTCTGTGGGGGGGGGGGGGAGGGGGAAGTATTTCATTTGCTTCTAAGCAGTTGCACATATGCCACTCGGGGCCTCCCAGCTTGTCGGTTGCTATAGAAGGGTGCTTATGAGATGAACAGGTGGTTCAACATGAGGAGTTTCGTGAAGGGGATTAACACTAGGGTAGCCTACAACGTATATGTTGAAAACACGTTTTTTGGTTATGCGTGGAAGTTCACGCATTACTCCAGAGAGAGAAATAGCAAGATACAGTAATGCGCCCTTGTTTTCTGTATGGTTCCATCCTCATAACCTTCGCAGTTCAGAATTTCAATGCTCTGATCATTTCTTGTGTGAACGATATGGTTGTCCTCGGTGTCTTGATTGATATATGTAGAAGGGGCACTCCATTTGAACAGACTTGGTGATAGAAACATTGATTAGCAATAACTTAGAGCTGTGTATTCACTGATGAACATTGTATTATCATTGATCAATAGATATGTGTGAAAGATTATTCAATACCACATTCTTGAGGGTTGGAAATTTTAATGCCCTACGAAACTTTTTTGATGCAACATCGCCCATAAAGAGGGAGTTTTTGTAGATGACTCTTGTGTGCATATGCACTAGAGTGAGTGAGAAAGTGTGAGAAAGAGAAGTGGTGTGATTGTGTGTGATGGAGTATATGTATTAGAATTTAGAACATGTGCGAGGGGGGGGGAAGAAAGGGGTGTGAATGCATATGTAGATGGGGGAGAGGGTCTAGGTGTGTGGATGTGAGAAGGAATAAGAGTACTGGGAAGAGAGCAAGTTACAAAAAAGTGAGTAAGGGGTTGTATGAGAGAGAGGGAGATAAAGAAAGTGAAAGAGAGGATGAGAGTGAGAGATAGATAAAGAGAAAGAGAAAGGAAGAGTGCATGCGTGCTCGGGGTAGGTGCGTGAGGGAGTGATAGAGTGAGCGAGAGAGGGAGAGCAGAGAATAGACAAAACAGTGTAGGGGTGTGCATGACACGGAGAGGGATTGTGAGAAGTTGAGAAGGGAAAGACATGCGAGTGGGAAGCCTATGAGCTAGGGCATAGACCAAGGGAGTATCAATCAAGAGTCAATTGTGTCCTCCAGGTAATCCAAGTGGACCAATTCCACGGGGTTTGAGCAAAATAAAGGCTTGTATAATCATATTTCACATGGTCATTAGGAATTAACATTTTGGCGATCCTATTGGGGATCCCAAGGGAGGCACATTTGGGGGCAATCGTGGACTCGGAGTGAGGAAAGGTGAGAGAATACAAGGAAACTAAGCAAAATACAAGCGTGAGTGAGACTCTTTTCCTTGGATTTAGGACTCTACATTTTGGCGATCCTGCTAGGGAGTCTGCTTGGCACTCCTCATAGAGTCGTGCCATGAGTACGCTCGGTGCCTCGATTGTGTGGCACAGCCCGTGGACCCAGATTGAGTGTGTTGGCCTAGGTTGAAAGATGTCGCAAAGTTCGCAAGTCGGTGACTTTCAAAAGGTCGGCCCGAGGTTGATGAATCTTGGGTGGACTAGAAGTCGAAGCGGTTTTGGACACCCAATGAGAAATCGTGCATATGAATGTCGTCGAGTTGGTCCAATTTCGAATTTCATTCGGTGTTGGTGTTGCGAGAAGATGGGGCACATCGCAAAATTTTACCCTCGTGTGTCTAGTCTGTTGGACTTTGTTTCCGCATGCACGGATTGTGGAAAGAAAAGGTTATGCAAGCATGTGTGTCGTGCAAAAGAGGTTCTCGTTGAGGAGGATGTGGCCAAAGAGGTTAGCATGTCACTTTCATCCCTTTATGTGAAAGCCAAAAATGACGAGAGTTTGTTGGCAAGCATACGTCAATGGGAGTGTCTGCGAGAAGAGCGAGATAATGAGAGGATCAAAATAGAGAAATTAGAGGAAAATCAAGTGAAAATGGTTGAGGTCCTACGAACTTGGGAAAAGCAATTACGAGCATTGGAAAGAGAAAACAAAGAGTTGAAAAGAGTAAACAAAAGCTTGAGGAAAGACCTTTTGAGGCCTGAGAGTGAAAACGTGGTCTTGGACTTGAGATCCAACTTGATGGTAGCCGATTGCTTTGGAGTTTGGATCGAAGAAGAGTCCGAGAGAGATGAGGAGAACCTGATAAAGAGACTTGAGCAAATAGAGCAAGAAATGGAAAGAGTGCAAAGTTTGATCGGTAAATATAGTGATCAAGCGGGTAGAGCCAGTGAGGATGTCTACCTGGATTTAAAAAGGATGAGGTGTGCCCAAGTAGAGAGTGATGAGAAAATGAGACAGTTAGAGAAGGAAAATGAGAGGTTGACTGGTAAACTAGGTGAATGGATGAGTCAGAGAGACGACGAGAGACGAAAATGTGTAGAAGGGGACCAAAAAGTAGGGAAAATGGAGGAAGCGTTTAAAGCGATATTGGGCAAGCTAGAGGCATTAGGAATGGGGTTAGAAGGGATGGAGAAGTTGGCGAAGAAGGTGGATGAACTTGAATTAGAAAATGAAAGTAGAATCTTGGAGGATAGAATGATTGGAGAAGAGGTTGAGAATCTCTCTGACCTAGTCAGGAAGAGGGAGGATGTTTCTCTTGAATCCAAAAGAAACATGAGTCATTTAGAAGAGGAGAGGAAGAAAATGTGGGTTCGGTTCCATCAAGTGGATGATGAGATTTTTCAACTCCAAGGCAGTGATGAGCGAAACGAAGAAGGGATAAAGGATTTAGCTGCAAAGCTCGAGGCATTAAGAGGTGTAATAATGAACGGTGGTCTTCCAGATCGCATCGCTTGGCTTGAGAACGATATCAGTAAATTGGCAGGTCATCTGGAATCTCTGCGAGGCAGAGGTTGGAGGTGAAAGAGGAATCGACGAGGCCATGGATGTTGGTAGGGGTGGCTTAGGTCTGATTAGGAGTTTCCTTCGTGGGATTGCGAGTCTGAGATGCGAGGATGGATGGACCAAGAGTGTTGTATGCTTAGGACTGAAGTGGCATTTTTTGGGGTTTTCAGGTCGGCAAGGTAATTAGTATGTGCAAGTTTCGAGAGGAAAAGTTGACCATGACATTAGTGGCCTGATTTTTTTTGCGGTAACATGTCTTCATTGGGTGGAATAGATGTTTGACTGTGAGTACTATGAAGATGGAAAATGTGTGCTATGTGAAAGAGAAGCACTAGATTTGTGCCAAAATGGAGCTTGAACGGGTCTTGCCAATGTTGTTACCTCTGTTTGCAGCTTAAAATCTAGTTGCATTGCGAGGGCCATTGATAAGGGTAGAGAAGTACCAGCAAAACTAGGTTGCAGGAGGCCTATGCGATCAAATATTGGTGTTGGCTGTGTTGTTGTTAGCATGTACACAAAAGATGGATTGCTCACGAGAGCATAGGAACGATTCCCTAATCTACCTCTTAAAGATGTAAATGCTGGAAATGTGTTGATTGTGGGCTGAGGGAACTATGAGCACATTCATGATGTAATTATCTGTTTTGAGCATGCAAGCTGAGGGAATCCATCCGGATTCTAGCACTTTTATTCATGTTCTAAAATGCCGGCTGTTTTGTATGATTGGATCGAAGAAGATGATGAGGCATATATGGTGCTGAATAGATATGGCATCATAGTTTTCCTAAAGAAAAAGGGAGCAAAGCATTAATCGTCAGATTTTTTTGTCTGCTCTGAAAAATATCAAAACGTATATCTGATGGTGGCAAGAGTTCATCGACTGAGGGCATTACGAGCAGGTGTGCACGGATGCGGGAGTGCCCCATGAAGGCACATGTGTGAGGGACTACAAGGAGGACACTGTTTTGGGCGTGAATGGCCAGGGGCTGTCAGATGTCCAGGGGGAGGTGGGCTCATTCCCGAGGGAGCTATTGAAGAGTAGTTTGGCTCGCTTGCAGTCGGGGGGGATATCCCCCATTGATGTACACATAGGGAAAAACCATATATGCAGGTAACAGAGAAGGGTTTTCCCCGCCTTTTTTCCTTTTTGTGGTGTTTGTGCAAGAGACAGGAGGAGGAGCAACGGAGGAGAAGAGAGGGACTTTGGGCTTCTTCTTGGAAAGCAGCTGTCGACGCGAAGGGGAGACCTGCAATACCAAAGTCAGAGAGAGGTCGGGCATGGTTGTGGGCTAGTGTTGCTGAGGACGGGCAGTTGGAGGAAGTTTTGGAGTGTTGATTGTTGCAGACGAGCATTGTTCGGTTCTAATAGGCCCTTCGAGTACAAAGGAAAAAGCAAAAAAAAGGGGGGCAGAAGGTGTTCGGCTGGCTCGCATTTTTTCTTGAGTGAGGAGGCTTCTTACTGTGCTAGGCATTGGTGGCGAACATAGTTGGTGGTTGTTTTCACTGGGGCGTCCATCATAGAAGGAGGCTAAGGAGGGTTCTCTCGCACTACATGAAGAGCACTCAAAGGGGGGTTCTTTCTAGCTTCGTTTAGTTGGGGCTCGTGTTCATTTCCTTGCGGATTAAAGATACTCACAGAGTGTAGAAAAGTGAATGGGGAGGTCCTTCTGCGGATCTCGACATCAAAACCTGGATTGAAGCAGAATTGTTCGCTACAATCGAGAGGTCGACATCATTACAAGGATTTACCAGGTGATAAAAGCGAAGTTTTTATAGTCTGCAATACCACATTCTTGAGGGTTGGAAATTTTAATGCCCTAGGAAACCTTTTTGATGCAGCATTGCCCATAAAGAGGGAGTTTTTGTAGATGACTCGACTATGTGTGCATATGCACTAGAGTGAGTGAGAAAGTGTGAGAAAGAGAAGTGGTGTGATTGTGTGTGTTGGAGTATATGTATTAGAATTTAGAACATGTGCGGGGGGGGGGGGGGGGGGAAGGGGTGTGAATGCATATGTAGATGGGGGAGAGGGTCTAGGTGAGTGGATGTGAGAAGGAATAAGAGTATTGGGAAGAGAGCAAGTTACAAAAAAAGTGAGTAAGGGGTTGTATGAGAGAGAGGGAGATAAAGAAAGTGAAAGAGAGGATGAGAGCGAGAGATAGATAAAGAGAAAGAGAAAGGAAGAGTGCATGCGTGCTCGGGGTAGGTGCATGAGAGAGTGATAGAGTGAGCGAGAGAGGGAGAGCAGAGAATAGGCAAAACAGTGTAGGGGTGTGCATGACACGGAGAGGGATTGTGAGAAGTTGAGAAGGGAAATACATGTGAGTGGGAAGCCTATGAGCTAGGGCATATACCAAGGGAGTATCAATCGACAGTCAATTGTGTCCTCCAAGTAATCCAAGTGGACCAATTCCACGGGGTTTGAGCAAAATAAAGGCTTGTATAATCATATTTCACATGGGCATTAGGACTTAACATTTTGGTGATCCTACTGGGGATCCCAAGGAAGGACACATTTGGGGGCAATCGTGGACTTGGAGTGAGAAAAGGTGAGAGAATACAAGGAAACTAAGCAAGATACAAGTGTGTGTGTGACTCTTTTCCTTGGATTTAGGACTCTACATTTCCCTCCTTAAAACTTAACCACTAGGATAAGTGGATTCCTTGTCTAGAGTCTATATATCTCGATGCTTAAGTCTAGTGTCAACATTTTTGGCCAAACATATTAGAGACCAAACAATATCCATATTGAGATCTATCTGAAATAACCAAAAAATCAAATCATAGGCTTTAGGTTCCTACTGCACCTATTGTAGAGAAAATTCGTTCGGATGGTAGAGATGCTCAAGCACATGCATTGATAGCCTTGTCTGTGAAGCATGCCATTATTCCTCACATTCACTCTTGCAAAATAGCTAAGGATGCTTCGGATACACTTACGACTTCATACCAGGCAAGGAATGAGGCTCGTGTTGCTTACCTCTGAAAACAATTGGAGAGTGAGCACATGAATAAAGGAGATTCCATGGATAGTTTTTTGACAAAGGTCAAAGATTTGAAGGAATAATTGAATTCTATTGATGAAGTCTTGCCTAACAGTTCACTTATGTAGACTGTTCTAAATGGTCTTCCCAATTCATATCAGAGTTTTGCTTCTACTCTTTGTTTGATGATAAAAGGCAATCCAAATGCTGTAACATTTGAGGAGTTAGTCTCTCTTCTATTGGAGGAAGATCAATCTAGGTGAAACATGTTCATTATGCATGTTTCAGATCAAGCAAAAGGTAAATGGTGCTCTTCTACTAGTAATAAAAAATCTACTCATTTCGCACAATCAAAGAAGCATGAAAGAGACGACAAAAAAGTAGAATTGTTTTGAAAATATTGTAAAGGAAATGATCATGTCATAAGGAGTTTTCCAAAACTGGCTGCTAAAGAGGTACAGAAGAAAGAGGCTAGAATGGTTGTTGTAGATGCCTCTACACCCAAAATAGAGTCTACTAATTTTGTGTAGAATGAATAATGGGCATTTACTACTGTTTCCAATTTTGACCCATCTTCTCATGAGTAGTGTATGTCTATAGTAAACTCATACGTTTGGTACTTTGATTGTGGGGCAACCAAACATATTACCTTGCAGTGTAGTTCCTTCACTTCACTCGATCCTGCCCCTAAAGGAAATATTATCACATGTGCCAACAACTCCTCTTATCCTATCATGGGAGTTGGTAAGATCATTCTGACTACTACTGATGGTAGTTCTTTTATGTTGTTGGATGCTTTATTTGTGCCAGGGATTAAGAAGAATCTGTTATCAGTTTCAGCTTTAGCCAAGATTGACTTCATTGTGAAATTTGTTGATGACAGATCTACAGTTCATGATTTGTCAAATGGCGATGTCATTATTGCTTCTGGCCTTTTATGTTGTGGTTTGTATAAGCTCATAGACTATGAAAAATTAGTGAATGATTCAGCATGTGCAATACATGATTCTCAGGCTATGTTAGATACAAAGCTTTGGCATGCATGCTTTGTTCATCTAAATTTTGCTAGTTTTCTATACTTGTACAAATTTGAAATGGTGTCCTCTCTACACAAACTTGAGGCACTTGGTAAACATGTTTGTGAAGGCTGTAGTTTGGGCAAAATGCAGCATTCCTCATTCCCAAAAGATGGTTCAGTTCCAGCTACTCATAAATTGCAGCTTGTTCACAGTGATGTGTATGGTCCTATGCAGACACCCTCTTTTGGAAACCGTCTTTACTTTGTGACTTTCATTGATGATCTTTCTAGGCATGCATGGATAAATCCATTGAAAGCAAATTCTGAAGTGTTTATGTGCTTCAAACAGTTTGTGGTTTTGGCTGAAAATATGTTAGCATGTAAAATGGGCACCCTCCATTTTGATCGGGGAGATCTATGCCTTGTGATTTTAATGCATTTTTGGTTGAACATGGGATAAAACATTAGTGTACAATGCCATATACACCTCAACAGAATGGAGTGTTTGAAAGGAAGAATAGGTCACTCATGGAGGTGGCAAGGTCTATGGCCAAGATTCAAGCTTTACCACATAGTTTCTGGCTTGAGGTTGTTATGTGTGCAACATATGTACTTAATAGATGTCCCACGAAAGCATTGCAGTCCATCACTCCATATGAGGCTCGGCATGGTCGTAAGCCATTTGTTGCTCACCTCCATGTTTTTGTTGTTTGGCATATGCATTAGTGCCTGAACAACAACAAAGGAAATTGGATGATAAAGCAGTAAAATGTATTTTTGTTGGGTATGGTTCTGAAAGCAAAGGCTATCGTGTATATCATCCATAGACTAAACGCATTTTGGTTAGCCATGATGTTGTTTTTGTGGAAGATGCTATTCAGCCATTACTTGTAGGTATGAAGGAGACATCAGTTAGCTCCAAAGACATGTATGGCACTTTCCTGCCTCGTTTTACAGGTGGACAATCTAGTGCTAGTTCTAATGAGGCAACTTCTCAGCCTTTATAGATTTCATGTGATGCTGCATATCATTCCATTTCTAATGCAGATTTACATGATGCACTTGTTGATGAGAGATTTGATATTGAGGAGGAAAAAACTATGCCAAAATGGTTGGTGTAGACTTTGCATGATAGCAAATTAGATGCATGTCTATCATATTGTACTTGTTCAGGCTCTCATAGTGCTTCCTTTGCATCATATTGCTATGTTATGGTTGCCTCTAGTCTCTGTGATGTGAAATGCGCCTATTTTGTTTGATGAAGCACAAAATTCTAAAAATTGTATGGTTGTTATGCAATCAGAATATGATGCTATCATGAAAAATGGTACTTGGTCTTTATGTGACTTGCCTCTTGACAAGAAGGCCATTGGCACTAAGTGGGTATTCAAGCTGAAGCATAATCCTGATGGAATAGCTGATAGCTATAAGGCTAGGCTTGTTGCAAAGGGTTATGCTTAGGAAAGAGGCATTGATTTTGATGACACTGTTGATATATTTAGGTAGTGATGTGTATGAACACACTAGGACCGCCGGGGCACTTTTTTCCCTCTTTAGGAGGTTTTTTTCCCCCGGCTTGTATATACACCTATTGCCCTAATGGGCTACTTATCTTTGTTCATTCTCTAGTAATACATTCAGTATTGTGTGTTTGTGCTCCAAGCTTCTTCTTCTTCCTTGTGCTGTTCGCGTGCTTCCGCAGACATCTATCTCCAACAATTGGTATCAGAGCAGGTCGTCGCTTCATCTAGGGCACCGTCGACACTCCTCCGTTTGCAGTCTCAGATTCGCATGAAATTTGGTGTGTTTCAGCCTGAGAATGCATTATCGCAGCACTTGTGCAGGCTATTTCGTCTTTTTGTGCCAAAGGTATATACCAGTTTTTGTTCGCCAATATAAGCGTCTCAAAGTCTGCTACAGGTCTAGCAGAATTCGTTGGGGCAGTTCTGTTCAACTTTTTGAGATACAATCAATTTTCTGCATCAAGGTATTTTAGTCACTGGCCATGGCTGAAACCAGTGTTGTATTCCGTATGTTGGCTATTGAGGATAAGTTAATGGTACCAACTACCCATTATGGGCTTATATGATGCGACATCATGTTCGTGTTGTTGTTTCTGCTACACCTACTACAGAGCAGGTTTGTTGGGATGGCAGAGATGCCCAGGCACATGCATTGATAGCTTTGTCTGTCAAACGTGCCATTATTCCTCATATTCACTCTTGCAGAATAGCTAAGGATGCTTGGGATACACTTACCACATTGTACAAAGCTAGGAATGAGGCTCATGTTGCTTACCTCCGAAAACAGTTGGAGAGTGAGCACATGAATGAAGGTGATTCTATGGATAGTTTCCTAACAAAGATCAAAGACTTGAGGGAACAGTTGATTTCTGCTGATGAGGTTATACCAGATAGCTCACTTGTGCAGACTGTTCTGAATGGTCTTCCTGATTCATATCAGAGTTTTACTTCTACTCTTCGGTTGATGATGAAAGGCAATCTAAATGCCTTGTCATCTGAGGAGTTAGTCTCTGTTCTGTTGCAGGAAGATCAGTCCAGGCAAAACAGGTCCATTATGCGAGTTGCAGATCAAGCATTCCTGGCTAGTCAGAAGGGCAAAGGAAAATAGAGCTCTTCAACTAGTAAGCAGAAATCTGCTAATTCTGCATATTCGAAGAAGGAAGATAAAGATGAAAATAAATCAGAAAAGCAGAAATTGTTTTGTAAGTACTGTAAAGGGAATGATCATATCATAAAGAACTGTCCAAAACTGGCTGCTAAAGAGGCAAAGAAGAAAGAGGCTGGAATGGTTGTTGCAGAGGCCTCTACACCAAAAACAGAGTCTCCAAATCTTGTGCAGGAAGAAGAATGGGCATTTACTATTGTCTGCAGTTTTGACCCATCTTCTCATGATCAATGCATGTCTGCAGTAGACTCAGATGTGTGGTACTTTGACAGTGGGGCAACCAAACATATTACCTCGCAGCGTAGTTTCTTCTCTTCACTCGAGCCTGCCCCTATAGGTAATACTGTTACATGCACCAACAACTCCTCTTATCCTGTTATGGGAGTTGGTAAGATCATTTTGACGACTGCTGATGGTAGTTCTTTCACTTTGTCAGATGCTTTATTTGTGCCAAGGATCAAGAAGAATCTGTTATCAGTTTTTGCATTAGCCAAGATTGGCTTGGTTGTGAAATTTGTTGATGACAGATGTACAGTTCATGATCTGTCAAATGGCAATGTTATTATTGCTTCTAGCATTTTATGTCGTGGGCTGTATAAGCTCATAGACTATGAAAGATCTGAAAATGATTTGGCATGTGCAGTAAATGATTCTCAGGCTATGTCACATGCAAAGCTTTGGCATGCACGCATTGGTCATCTGAATTTTGCTAGTTTGCTACGCCTGCAAAAATCTGAAATGGTGTCCTCTTTGCCCAAACTTGAGGCACGTGGAAAACATGTTTGTGAAGGCTGTATTTTGGGTAAAATGCAGCGTTCCTCCTTTCCAAAAGATGGTTCAGTTCGGGCTACACAGAAATTGCAGCTTGTACATAGTGATGTATGTGGTCCTATGCAGACACCCTCTTTTGAAAATTACCTTTACTTCGTGACTTTCATTGATGATTTTTCCAGGCATGCATGGGTATGTCCACTCAAAGTAAAGTCCGAAGTGTTCATGTGCTTTAAACAGTTTCTGGTTTTGGCTGAAAATCTGTCAGCATGTAAAATGGGCACCCTCCGTTCTGATCGAGGGGGGGGGGATATATGTCTTCTGATTTTAATGCATTTCTGGTTGAACGTGGGATAAAACACCAGTGTACAATGTCGTATACACCTCAACAGAATGGAGTTGCTAAACGAAAGAACAGGTCACTCATGGAGATGGCGAGGTGCATGGTCAAGAGTCAGGCTTTACCACATAGTTTCTGGCTTGAGGCTATCATGTGTGCAGCATATGTACTGAACAGGTGTCCCACTAAAGTGCTGTAGTCTATCACTCCATATGAGGCTTGGCATGACCGTAAGCCATCTGTTGCTCATCTTCGTGTTTTTGGTTGTTTGGCATATGCACTAGTGCTTGAACAACATTGCAAAAAATTGGATGATAAGGCAATAAAATATATTTTTGTTGGGTACAGTTCTGAAAGTAAAGGCTATCATCTGTATCATCCACAAACTAAACGCATTTTGGTTAGCCGTGATGTTGTCTTTGTGGAAGATGTTATTCAGCTATTGCTTTCATGTACTAAGGAGACATTTGTTAGCTCCAAAGACATATATGATACTTTGATGCCTCTTTTTACAGGTGGTCAGTCTAGTGTTGGTCCTAATGAGGCAACTTCTCAGCCTTTGCAGGTTTCATATGATGATGCAGATCATTCCATTTCTAATGCAGATTTACATGATGCACTTGTTGATGAGAGAGTTGATATTGAGCAGGCAAAAACTATGCCAAAATGGCTGGTGCAGACTTTGCGTGATAGCAAATTAGATGCAGAGTGTTTACATATATATAGAAAGAAGAGGCTGAGTGAGCCTAAGATAGCCGGAGAGAGAGGCTTAGAAAGTGCACGTATGTAGAGATGAATAATAGAACCTGAACAGTTGAGTATTCATCTGAGAGAGATGGTAAGGAGAAACTACTCAGCATAGGAGAGTTTTCCATGGCTATGAGCAAAGGAAGGCCAAGCTATTTTGTACACATCTTCTCTAATAGAAAACACATGTTTGTGTGGAAAGTTTGAGTGCATTCTTCTTGTGTGAAGAAATCTAAGTAATTTCATATTCCTGTGAAAGTTAGTTAACAGTTACAATTATCTCAGTACACGTTTTACGGTACTTCTGCAAGTTAGATCTCCCAGTACAGTGTAAAGTTTTTCATGAGTGATAACTCGTCTTGAAGCTAGGAGTATGAACTACAAACTGATCAAGAGTTTTGCAAAACGAGACATGTACGCACAGTACTAAGTCTAACCGTAAAGGCATCCAGAACTGGTGAAGTTTTTTTTCTTTTAAACTTCAGATAAAATCCATTCACTGAAGGAAGCTCAGGTATTACTTCCTTACTTCAATTACAAACATTTGAAGTAACTACAAACAGAATTGCAGTTGATTCCGGTAACATTTCGGTACAATTACGATAAGATTACGGTGACAGTCCGGTGAAGTTCTGGTGAAATTCTTGTGAGTTCAAAACTCAGTTTTGACACATCTGAGTGACAGAAAGAATATCTAACAGTAAGCAAACAAAGAATTGTAAAGATTGAAGTAAATTAGTTCAGAATTGAAGCCTGAAGAAAAGGCAAAGTTATTCTGTAAAGTGAATTTTGGTTTTCACTAAATACAGTTATAAAGTTTTCAGTTTCAGAAAGGTTGCTAAGCTACTGATGATTATAGAGGTGTTCTAATATCACTCTAGCTTAGTTCTTGTGGCGTGGCAAATTTCGCAGCTTAGTTTCAAAGCTCTTGCCACGTCAACAAGTGGTATCAGAGCAGAAAGATTCTGAAGAGCAAAAAAGGTTCTCAAGAGTAAACGGAAGTAAAGATAGAAGAGAAAGTAAAGAATTCTTCACAAGAAAGGTGAAAGCTGAGGAGATCAACAACAAACGGCATCAGAGCAGCGTTCAAAAGTTATTCTCAAGGGTAAAGGTTTACAAAAGGTAAAATTCTTTAACGTTATACTCACCGGCAGTAACAAAAACAAGAAGATTATGGAAGATCACATTTCTATTGAAAAATTGGACAGAGATAACTATCCCGCATGGGTAATGCGAATGGAAGCCTTACTTATGAGTTAGGACTTAATGATATATGTGACAGGAGAAGAAAAGAAGCCTACTTTTGGAGATGATAGTCAACCGAAGAAAGAAGAGTTAGAAGCCTTGAAGCTATGGCAGAAGAAAGATGCAATGGCAAGAGCATATATATACAATACTATTACAAATCATCTACTACCACACATTAGAGGTCTGGAGAAAGCGGAAGACATATGGTGTGCATTGGAAGATCATTTCCAAAACACTACTAAAGCTAGGAAGGCTAGCTTATGGTCAGAATTTACAATGTTCAAGAAAAAACAAAGTCAAAGCATTAGTGATTATGTCACTAAGATGAAGGACTTGGCAGACAGTCTTGGATCTATTGACGAAGATATCAAAGACCACAGGTTAATAGCGCAATTGCTTGCAGGACTAAGAGGAGATGAAAGGTCGAAACCTTTCGTACTATCAACTGAACTTTCATTAAATCATTTTGTACAAGATTTAAATCAGTTACTTGGACTAATGCTAACATTTGAGCAAGATAAAGGACAAAGTTTTGCTATGTATGCAAAGAGTAAGAAGAAAGGTGATAAGGGTAAAGAAAAAGATGAAGAAGAACTGACTACTCAAGAAAATTATGCAAGAGGAAGAGGTAATGCCAGAAGTAAAAGTAGAGGTAATACAAAAGGAAGAGGTAATCAGAATAACAACAAGAAGACTTGTTGGATATGTGGATTAAGCAATCATTTGGCTCATGATTGGTGGCATAATTCTCAAGGACCAAGTCAAAATCAAAACAACAATAGCAGAGGCAGAAGCGGAAGGTATCAAAGAGGTAGACAAAGCCAAAGAGGCGGATATGGTAGAGGTGGAGCAAGAAGTTGGGGACAGAATCAGTCTCACAACACTACCTACTACAACTATGGGAATGATACGCAGAATGACAATCATACAATGTTGATGATGAACTCGATAATGTTAAAATGTTTAAACGCAAAACTAACTATCAGAGACGCGTTAAACATCTGATTATGTTCTTGGGAGTGGAAGGGGTCTGTTAGACAGAGGCCCTATACTTAGTTCCCAAACTAACCACTTCACACATAGTAGTATACTGATGCTCAAGCTCTATCAAGACTTCGTTACACTTAAAATCTTACAGTACTCAACCAAACTCTCCTACAGTTGACCGAACACACTGCACCAGACTATGCGGTATCGTGATACAGAGTTACTTGATTAACTTAATAACTGTTCCGAATGCAAACTACTGTAACACTAAAGACAATGTCAGTAATTCAACCTTCACCGAATAGGTACAACAATCAAACAAAACCGAAGACACAGAAGAACTCAACAGTCTCAGACACACAGTACTGAAGATCCAGTACGCAACTTAAGACAACCCTTACTGTAGCCTAATCTCTGCCGCATGAGGACAGACCTCAACACCGAATAATACAATACGACTCAGAGTTCTCAGAACACTGCCATGATTACACAAACTTTATCCAACACGTTACAGCACCTTACAAGAAAGAGTGACACCACGATACACTTAGTCAACAACAATCACAACCGAAACTTCGCAGACAATTTGCTCAGACAGTCTAACGATCAACTGAACACCGATGTAACTCACGAACAGACACAGGTATCAATAGACAACCAGACAGAACAAGAGTAGTATACTCAGAATTGTCCAACTCGACACACAGTAACGTCACAGACAAATCACCCAGACAGACAGTATCTTTTTCATTGCTTTATATAAAGATTACAAAGTATCGGTGTAACAACCTTTTGTTTGTTCGAACAAGATTCAGTTTTGTTTTTACAATCGCCAATCCGGCGGCTGACTAACACTCTGGCACGCACGGTGGACTCGAACCCGCAGGTTTTTACAAAATTATGGTTCATCTATAATGCCTTCTAAATACATGGATCTGGCTAATCTAAAGGTTCGGGCGATTTTCTTTTTTAAAGCTTCTAACATCTGTTTCAAAGTATCAGGTTCTACTAATTGTGCATCTGTTCTTACAGAACTTAGGGAAATTACTTCGGCTAGCAACATTTTTGCCTGTGTCTGCAGAAAAGCTTCTTGTAAATAGAAGTCATTTGATAAGGCCGCATCCCTTGATACTTTCATCTCTGCGAGTTGTTTATCTATCTTGGCCAATCTTTCTTTCTGATTGTCGAGTTGGTTGTCTTTTCTGTCGATCTGCTGATTCTGGAATTGGATTGTTCTGGAGTAGGCATCTCTTTCTCTGCGAAGATCTGATATTACTTTTTGCAGTTGAGCTTCTACGGTCAATTTTCGTTTGAGAATGCTGTTAACTTCTAATAAATTGATCTTACATCTCTCGAGTTCTTCAGCTGTTTTCATAGCCAGATCATGCTATTCTTGGCCTTGCTGTACTACTTCATCTAGTTGCTGTCGTGTTTCTTCTAACAGGTTCCCTAAGGCTACTCGTGCATCTTCTCTATCCTGTAGGTCTTGCTTCAGCTGAATGACTTCGGCATTTGCATCATTTAATAATTCAGCCAGTGCCGCATCCCTTTGAGCTGTAATTTCTACCTGTTCGGCCATTCGGGCTTGTAACTCCTTCAGTTGTTCTTGTAAGGCTTGATTTTCTGCCTTAGCCACCACCAATTCTTCTTGTAGAGGACTAATATCCGCATCCAGTACATCTACCTTATGTTGGAATTCCTCTCGAATGCTATCAGTGACCTGTTTCATCTGTATTGTTGCGATAGCTGAATTAGCAATTGACCCATGTTTGCAAGCTCATAGATCATGGGAATCAAAGGAAGTGGAAGATGAGGATGAGGTTGAGATGAGGATGCGGTGAGTAGCTGCTGGGAGTTCGGTGGAGAGCAGTTTGGGGATGAGGAAGAAGAGGCAGTGGGTTCTTCGGGAAGAATGGGTGGAGTTGGGATAATGGGGTTGAGTGGAGGTTCCGATGGCGGAGTGGGAAGAATAGAGTGAGATTCTGTTACCTTTGATGTGGTGTGGTGTAGTGTCGGTGGTGTTTGCAGCTGTGGACTCAACTGCTTTCAGTAGTTCTTCGAAAACTTCTTTAATTATATGTTCTTCATTGTAGCTCAGTGATGAGTAGCACCTCCTTTAATGTCAATCCGGGAAGATGTGAGGATGGTATGATGACCTCGAGCAAGTGAAGGCACAAGTGCGTGAGTGCGAAGCACACTAACATGCACACACATACACACACGCACACACAAAGCAAGACAAAGAGTGAGAAGCAATGGAGTTCTGTAGATTACTTTCAAAAAGCTCATACAAGTTCAAATCAATTACAAGCTAACCTCAAAAATGAGCTCTCTAGCTCTATTTATAGTTTTTGACTAGGTTTTGGACTTGTCCAGACCTAGTGTCCGGCCTAGTTAAAAATTAGGTTCTCTACCCTATTTGGAGGTTCAAACGGAGTCTAAAAAATGTGAAAACTGATAGGTAGGTACTTCTAAAGCTCCTCAAGCTCAAGGACTCCTTGGCTTGCACAAAATGGAGCTTCAAAAATATGAAATGGTATTTACAATGGTTTTTAGTGATGAAAATCACTATTTTTGTAGGGATTTCTTCTAACATTTTGACATACATTTCCTGGAGCTCCCTACTTGCTCCTTCTTCTTGTGTGTCCAACTCTTTGATGCCTAAAAAATTTAAATGGCCTACTTGCCAGATCTTCTTTGACTACTGTGTCTGCTTGTGCTTTCTCTTCGTTCCGACTCCCTACGTAGGCTTCCTTGTCTTGTGACTGCTTCAGTTCCTTGACTACTGCCAACACCCCCCCCCCTCTCTCGCGTCTGTCGTCTCTGACAGAACCTTGTCTAGCTGTGCGTTAGACATAATATTGAACAACATCGGCAGCGAGGTGGTGTTCTTCTAATCGTAGCCCCCGTGCTAGGTCTGTTAACAATGCATCCCAATTCACTGGTCCTGGTACGTCCGGATGTGGCACCCGCAATTGTTCTGAATGGATGGTTCTTTCCACAACGAATAAGTGGAGGAGATGTGAGGGCCTGGTGTAGCTCAATGATGAGTAGCACCTCCTTTAATGTCAATCCGGGAAGACATGAGGATGGTATGAAGACCTCGAGCAAGTGAAGGCACAAGTGCGTGAGTGAGAAGCACACAAACATGCACACACATACACACTCACGCGCTCACGGCAAGACAAAGAGTGAGAAGCAATGGAGTTCTTCGATTACTTTCAAAAAAGCTCTTACAACTTCAAATCAATTACAAGCTAACCTCAAAAATGAGCTCTCTAGCTCTATTTATAGTTTTTGACTAGGTTTTGGCCCTGTCCAGACCTAGTGTCCGGCCTAGTTAAAAATTAGGTTCCAGGGCCTATTTGAGGGCTTAAACGGAGTCTAAAAAATACGAAAATTGATATGTATGTACTTCTAAAGCTCCTCAAGCTCAAGGACTCCTTGGCTTGCACAAAATGGAGCTACAAAAATATGAAATGGTATTTACAATGATGGTTAGTGATAAAAATCACTGTTATAAAGATGTTGATTTGGAAAAATTTGAAGGCCTATCTGCCAGATCTGCGTTGACTGCTTTGTCTACTTAATCCTTCGCCTTGCTCTGACTCTCTCTGCTGGCTTCCTTGTCTCCTCAGTCCTTGGGTGCCCATACTGCTCTCAACACCCCCCCCTCTCTCGTGTCTGTCGTCTCTGACAGACTCTTGTTGCTGGTAGTGCTAGATGTAATAGCCCACCACATGAGTGGCAAGTTGATGTTCTTGTATGCGTAGTCCTCGGGCCAAATCTATCATCATGCGATCCCAATCAATTGGTCTTGGAATGTCCGGATGTGGTAGACGTAACTGATCTGCATGGATGGCTTGTTCTACTGCGAATAGATGTAGCAAATGTGTTGGTCTGGGAATGAAAATTCCCGAATGATATTCCCAGAATCCCGTAGAGAACATTTCCTCAAATGTCTGCTTGAAGCATGCGGGTAAGTACTTTATTCGTGCATGCCAGGCAAAGTTTATAGTGACCGAGGAGGCTGGCTCATGTCGTAGACTAAATCCTTGTTACCTTGAGAGAATCCAGGGGAAGAGATGTATGGAGCTTGTACCTTCCGAAAGGTTTTGAAGACAATGGTCATGAGCTCGAATATTTTCATACACATTTTCGCTGCTATGTCGGGTACATTATTTAGACGAGTAGACCAGTGTCGAATTGTTGATATCATGTAGGCTACGGTTGGGGTCCCTCAAGGCGGAGCAAAATATGGATAGTTAACCCAAGCCGAGCATTCTTTATTGTTGCGTACCTTGATTGCAAATGCTTGCCAAGATCTGCGACGTACCACTGGGCAATAGCATGGATTATACTTGATATATAGTGGCATGGTTGCCCATGTGCTCATCATCTCAGGGTAATCGGTTAGTAGACGTGCACGCCAATTAGGTTGGAAGATCAAGCCCGCACGGGCATCTGCCGGTAAGTCCTCTGGCTCAAATTGAGTGGCGAATGTGGGCTCCTTCCCTGTATGCCTTTTAACTTTTGCATTATAATCATGTAGCAAGACAAAGTAAGGCATGTATTGCGTCTCTGATGTTGTGATCAAACGTTGGTGGGATAGGTTCTGAAAGTAAGAAGATCAAAGGACAGTTTCTTCCAGATTTGTGAGAGATTGAATTTGCACGGCAACACGATCATCATGTGTCTTTCCTACTTTCTCGATCCTTTTAACCCAATCTGGAACTCCTATTTCCAAAGTGTCCTGTCCTTCCTCTGTTACCCGACCGCCGGGTGTGGGCATCGGCTCGTACGGCTCTTCATAGCTGTCATCGACGGGGATTTCCACCACTGTTTCAGGTTCTCGTTCTTCAGTTGGCGAGGGTGGCCTTTCATATGGTAAGAGACGTGCTTGGAGTTCGGCCACCTATTTCCGGAGGGTCTCTAATTCTTCTGTAGAGGGTTGCAAGATTATTGGCTCCTGTTGAGCTGTGGGGGCACTGGCTATCTGCTTCTTTAGATCCGCACATTCAACCTCTAACTTTTCATATGACTCCAAGAAATTTGCATGCTCTTCGAGTAAGATGCAAATGTCTTCTGATGGGACTACTCTATACTTGGTAGGGCTAATGGTTGCTCCTGCAGTTCCTTCCATAGCCGCTTCAAAGTTGTCTTGGTTTTGTTGTTGAAGCCTCTTGTTCTCTTCTAGTGATGCTGCCATATGCTTCCTTAATAGTCCAAGATTGCGTCTAAGTGTAGCATTGGATATCATTTGGGACTCGAGCATACCTTCCAGCTCCTTCACTGCTTGAACATCCACTGTCGAGGTTTTTGATTCCAATTCTGTGTGAGCCTGTTGTAAGGTGGTATGTTCTGCTAGAAGCGTTTGGTAATCAGCTTCTAAAGTGTTAACTCTAGCCTGTAGGCGCCGAGATTCTGCCTGGAGGGCAGCAGTGCGTTCTTCCAATTGATGATATTCTTGTTGTAGTTGATGTGCACACTGAAGTAATGTATTGAACGTGCTATTTACATTATGAGATGCAAGGGAAAAAGTTTGGAATGCAGGGGAGGTGGGAATGGGAAGGGAGGTAGTGAATGCTGTGTCTACCAATGATGTGTTGAGTGGTGAGGTGGGGGGTAGTGGAGGGGGAGATGGTGGAATTGTGGGGAGAGGTGCGGTGGTTGGTGAAATGTCCATTGGGTCAGACAAGGTGGTGTGTACAGGGGCTACCATGTAGGTTGGTATGGTAGGTGAAGTGAGTGTGGTGTTTGTGTAGATTGATGTCGTTGCGAATATGTGGGGAATGTGCAGCTGATACATTGGAGTGCGGATGAACTGCTCCACAAAGGACGAGTATTGGGATGGTGAGGTTAGGTTGAATGAGGTGTAGGGGGCAGATGGGAAGTGAGGGTCATGGAATGGACGTACCCGTATTGGGGGATAGGCTGGGAAACACAGGGTGCCTTCTGTGGGTGCAGGGTTTCCAACCACACTTGGAATTATGGGATGGCCAATTATGGGTTCGGAGGATAGAAGGGTTGAAGTGTACAAGGGATTGGTGACTAAGGAGAAGAGGGTGTCTTGTGAGGTGGGTTCTCGAAATGAGAATGATGTGAATGAGGGTGGGTTATAAGTGAAGGTAGAGGTGATGACTACCGTTTCTTCCATGGTGGGAGGTGGTGGTGGGGGTGGAGAAGGTGGTGATGGGGGGTGCTGGGGTGAGATGGGTGATGTTTGAACGAAGGTTTCAGCAGAGAGGTCAATGGTGGTGGTGGGGGTGGCTGTGCTTTCAATGGTTACTTCTTGTGCTGTGACGGGCATCCTGATAGTCTTACCTTCTCGTGGTAATGTGTCAACTCTACGCTTGTCATACCTCACGGACTGGCGGACTCATGTGTGGACAGCCTCCGAAACTCCTAAAGATTCTGATACTAATTTGAGGGTGTCAATGAAATGTTGATCCACTCCATCATCTGATAGCATTTCTTGCATCAAAGCTTGACCTGACACAAGAGAGAGTTGATGCCTTTCCTGTACTGCTTTAATTGTGTCGTATAACCTTTGTAGTTGAGCTGTATATGCAGGTGCACCTACAAGTTCTGGCACTTCTTGTTGCTCATCTTGATGCTCTTGATCATAATCCTCCTCATCTTCCTCCTGTTCTTCATCTTCATCATCCTCTTCATCCACTTCAACTGTGGTGACAGGTACTTGGGAGGTCGTTGCCTGTGTTTGCACATTCTCCACTTGTTGTGCCTCTTCTGCCTCCAGCTCTACATCTTGTAATAATTGTTTGAAATCTTCATTCGTGAGTTCTTCCAAAGGTGCACCACCGGGAAATTCAAGATCGGTTGGGATGGGAGGGAATATCAAGTTAGGACCATCGGTGCTGCGTCTTAGAAGTCGGAGTGTGAATGGTCGGACTCTTCGGGGTGGAGGGGTAACCTCCGGTGTTAGGGTGGCTCCACCTGGTTGAGCACAAGGGACTTGGACAGTTCCTCTCATCTTCTTAGAAGGGGGTCCAGTGGACATCCTGCCTTTGAACTGCTCCACTCGATTCCACATCAGAGCTCGTTGAATAGGGATGTCGTAAGCCAAACATCTATAAATGATTCGAGTCAGAGCACAACATCCATATAAAACATGCTTCCGCGGCCATCGTTTGTGAGCTAGGTGTATCTGATCAATTATCCAGTGGGGTAAGTTGATGGTGAGGCTCTGTGTCTCTGCCAGATACAAACTAAACCATATTTTTTTGGGCGGCATGGTGAATCTATCTTGGGCAGGAAAAGCAAAGTGTTGCATGCACATGCGAAGGTGTATTGCAATATTAGGCGTCATGGACACCATGTCCTTGAGTTTGGTGAGGCTTCGATTCTTCATGTAATCAGGCACTAGGGTCTCCTTCTCTGTAGGGATATGCATTCCACGCATATCTAGGGCCTCTCTCACCAAGTTGTTGGATAACCTAAACCTCTTGAGCTCATTTCCTTTTGTTAGAGATGGGATCACAAATGAGCTCGCACCTTTTGGGTTCTTGTTTGGAGTCAAGGTGTTGATGAGATAGTAGCATCGCATGAAGTCAGGCTTTGGGAGTCGTGCACTGAAATATGCACCCAATCTTGCCTTCTCCCATACCGAACATAGACCTTCTGCATTTTGTAACTTCTCGAATTCTCTTGTAAAGAAATGGTATTTACCTTGCTTCCCATTGAAGTCCAACTCTGATTCCCATAGGTATAATCCCTCTCCCAAGGGTCCTGCAACTTCACTAAACCAGTGGGAAGTTTTTCCTACGGGCATGGTATGGCCACTCGGAGGGTCCGCTATAGGTATGATTTTGATGGCCTGCAATTCTTCTGGTCTTTCATTTGTCTCAGGAAAAACGGGTAAACTGTCTAAGTCCACCACTTGCTGGCTCATTTCTATTTGAGAGCTAGTTCTTGCTGCCTCAGCCATGTTGACAAATTCGCAGCCGATTCTGTGAGAATATATGAATAAATGTTAACATTGCAATGGACACAAAAATGACACTGTGTCCTTGTTACAACATTAACATGAGCTTTTAGTGATAACTTAGTCAGTCAGTGAGTGCGCGGTGCTTGTGTGTGTAGTTAGGAATTGGGTAGACCTAGGAGCTAAGTGGAATGATGTAGTGTGAGAGTGATGTAGTTAGTAGGTGGGCATGGATGTACACGTGGGGTCCGGGGGTTTATTACAAGTTTTAGGCTGCCAAATGCAGTGGATGGGTTTTGATCTTGATTTTGTGGATCTGGAGAGTTTGATAGGAGTATCTGCTTGAAAATGAGGCTTTTTAGGGACCCATTTACAAGTGATTTTACTTGTGCTCATGGAAGAATATGTGTTCGTGCGTGATGTGTAAGGATGGGCATCGGATGTTCGCGTGAGTGAAACGTGTTGTACCAGGTGTGGCCTTGGTGTAGCTATTTGAGCCCGCAAGCAAGCCTTAGGCACCCAGATTTGTCGTGATTGTGGGCTGGCCTTCATCGACTTCTTGGGTATCCAAATAGACTTTACTTTCGCAAAAGAATTTATGAAAGACTTCTTATTAGTGTCGTGTTGTTGACTACTAATAAGAGGTTTTGGCCGTGGTGTGGGCCTGGTCGCAACAGGGTGTTCGCCTTTCCGCATCCATACTTGTTTCAACGGCTGAAACAATCTGCTTTGCTCCTTTTTTTGGCCTCCAGTATAGGTAGTACTCTGCTCCTTCTGTACTTGAACTGCCTTTGGTTGCTGCCTCCTTCTGGCCTTTGGAAAAGAAGGGAGTGCCGTCTTCTCCTTGGCTTCGTTGTTGAAACAATCCTCTTTCTGCATCATACAGTTTTGGACAAGAATAGCATTGTCAACTTCATGTGCGCCCCTGGAAGGACCAGGAGATCGTGCTTTACCTAGTTCCTTGAGTGCCCCATTTTCCAATTCAACTGTAATTCGGCTATGATTTACCCATACCTGAAGAAGTCCACTTCTTAGGTTTAGGTTGACTGCATGATCATAGATCCAGTCCTCACCCAAGACAAGAGGCTCAGTGAGGTCCTCATCTTGACACACTGGCACTTTGACTGTCATTACTTCGTCTTGAATGTAGAGGGGAAGTTCCACCTCGCCCATGCAAGGGGTTTCCACACCTCCCAATCCTATGAGATATGCTTCTATAGGATTAACAGTTAATTTCAACTCTTGACAGTAAGACAATTTAACAGCACTAGTGGCTTCACCTGAGTCAATCAAGGCTCTTACAATCCTTGCACCCTTTCCTTGTCCTATCTCTAAGGTTATAAAAGGACGTCGATCAATTATCCTATGAGAGCTGATACCTGAACTTCACACATAGCCACATGATATCCTTGATCTGCATATGCATCTGTCCTAGGTTGCTCTCTACCTTGTCTTCTCATCTTCATTCTCCGGATGCGTTCCAATGCTTCTGCTTGAGCTTCTTCGCGAATTCGTTTTTCTTCTTCTTTGCGTTTCTTAGCAGTGTTGAGTCGACTTAGCATCTCTTCTGTTAGAGGTTCCTGATATAACTTGACTCTGCATCCGCTAATGTAGCTCGGGAGAACATCACCCTCTAAAGTGGCTAGTTGTACTGCTCCACTTGTGGAGATCCTATTAATGATCATGGGTCCATAGCCTCTCTTCTCCAGTTTTCTCGCATGTTGCTTCAATGTGTAGACTAAAACTAAGTCTCCAGCCTTCAAGCCTTTATCCTTCACGTGGGCATCAAAGTATGCCTTCTGTCGTTTCTTAGCTGCATATATCCCTGCAACCGCCCTCAGTCTTGTTTCCCCTAATCGTTCAAGGTCAAAAAGTCTAGAGGAGAGTTCATGACCCGTCCATTCATGCTCTTGTGCTACTTTCAATGTAGGTATTAAGAAGTCCAACGGTAGCACTGCGTTTTGGCCAAATACCATCTGAAAGGGGGTGGCTTGGAGTACCGTTTTATAGGCGACTCGGTATGCCCAAATAGCATGGTGTAGCTGTTTGTCCCAATCAGAGCGTTTATTATTCACTACTTTTGTCAGTACATTGCACAGAATCTTGTTTGTGCTTTTGGCTTGCCCATTAGCTTGTGGGTGGTAGGGGGCAGACTTCTTATGTACTACCAAGAATTCCTGGAGCAGATTTCCAATAACTTCATTCAAGAAGGGAGTGCCTCTGTCACTGACTAGCTCTATAGGTAACCCGTATCTGGTGAACACATTCTCAAATAAAAACTTAGCTGTTGTTTGAGCATCGTTCTTCGTTGTGGCTTTTACCTCTACCCACTTGGTTAGATAATCCGTGGCCACAATGATATATTCAGCATGACAACCCTTAGCTGGGGGATTAATAGGACCTACAAAGTCTATTCCCCACTTAGAGAATGCTCGTCCATCCATCATAGGTTTTAGTGGCATCTCATCTTTACGAATAGGACACTGAGTTCTCTGGCAAACATCACACCGTTTCACATAGGTATGTGCATCCATGTGAAGGGTCGGCCACCAGAAGCCCGCAAATAGTATTGCCTTGGTCACCCTATCTGGTCCAAAGTGTCCTCCTGCTACACCTTGGTGAGCAGTTTCCAAGATCTTGAGATATTCACTCTCATGGACACATAGTCTCAGGTAACCATCTTTACCACGCTTGTATAGATTATCACCAATGAGTGAGTACTCCTGGGCTTCTTGTTCTAAACTCCTTTTCCTAGCCAGAGTCATGTCTGGAGGGAATGTTTTCGTCCTCAGGAAGGATACTAGTGGTTCACTCCAATCTGGCACTATGGACACTTGATAAAGAGTGGCATGTTCCACAGGTGGTTTAGTGCTGCAGATTGGGCATTTCTTGCACAACTTTTGGACATCAGCCTCCATGGTAGGCCAATGCACTCCGAGTCTCCTTAGTGTCTGTAGGGTTCGTTGCTTTGAGTAGTGTTGCTCTAATGCACCTACATGTGCTAGTTGCAACCATTTAGCGTACTCATCCTCTTCCACACAACAAGCCAAGATCCCTTGATCTGTGTGCTTGTACATACTTCCTGCCATGATGTGATACTTTTGGGCTTTTACTACCTCTCTATCCTGTGTGTTTATTACTGGATGGTTAGGCATGTATGTCAATACTGGCACTAGTGGCTTAGCCCACTTTGGCACCACTTCCAAATTAAACAAGTAAGCATCAGGAAGGTCATCTGACACTCCTTGTGGAGCTTCTCCAGATGTGTGTCTAGAGAGATGGTCTGCTCTCAAGTGAGTTCTACCTTTCCTTACCACAACCTTGAAGTCGTATTCCATTAGTAAGAGAAACCATCTTACTAATCTACCTGTATTGCATGGCTTGTTCACGAGATATAGCAGTGCCTGATGGTCAGTAAAAAATTTAAACTTATTTGCAAGCAAATAATGTCTAAACTTTTTAACTGCATATACCATGCCTAATCCTTCTCATTCGGTGGTTGTATTATTTCGTTCAGCTGCATTCAATTGTCTACTAGCATAGGCAATTGGAAGATCCATATTTCCTTCACCAGTAGGTTGCGCGAGTACACACCCAATAGCATAATTGGATGCATCCACATGAACATGGAAAGGCTTATTCCAATCTGGTGTGGTTAAGATTGGGGTTGAACATAATCGTCGTTTAAGCTCATTGAAGGAATTCTCACATTCATCAGTCCACTCAAAGTTAGTCAAAAGTCCGTACAGAGGCTTTGCTATGATGGCATACATGTGTATAAACTGTCGATAATAACCACAATGCCCCATGAAAGCTTGTACTTCCTTGACATTCTTTGGCCTAGGTAACTCGGCTATGGCTCTCACTTTCTCTTCATCAGTGGATATGCCATTCTTTGACACTATGTGTCCTAGAATCTTGCCTTGCCTGACCATAAAAACGCACTTTTCGGGGTTCAGGCAGACCTGATATTCTCTACATTTGTCAAAGATTTGTCTGAGTTCAGGAATATGGGTTTGTCTAATGTTAGAATGAGCACAAAGATCATCAACATAGACTTCTAAGTTCTTCCTCAGGAACTCTTTAAATACATGACACATCAGCCTCTAGAAGGTAGCTGGTGCGTTGGTAAGCCCAAATGGCATTACTCTAAAGGCAAAAATGCCCCACTCTGTGGGAAAAGCCATCTTATGCTGATCTTCTGGAGCTATGGCTACTTGATTGTAGCCCGAAAATCCATCGAGGAAGCTGTACACTTCCTTGCCTGCTACTCTTTCTAAGAGATGCTCTGTGATAGGAAGCGGATAGTTATCTCGAATTGTGGCTGCATTAACCTTCTTCAAGTTAATGCATACACACAGCTTTCCATTTTTCTTGGGCACCACTACAATGGGGGACACCCATTCAGTGTGCTCAATTTCATAGATAAATCTAGCTTCAACCAAGCGGTCTATTTCTTCCTTGATCTTGGCAGCATAGTTGTCATTGTATGTGTATGGCTTTTGTTTAGAAGGTCTGGCCTCTGTGGTCATGGGAATCATATGGGCGCATATGTCAGGGTCTACACCTTTCAAATCTTTATAGCTCCAAGCGAATACATCTCTGTACTCTCTTAGCAAAGCTATTAGCTCATGCTCCTCTTCCTCAGTGAGGTCATGTCCTATGTAAGTGCACCTCTCTTCTCCTTCCTCTATGGCTACCACTACCTTCTTGGTGGTTTCTTTGTTATCATAGGCCTCTCCTGCTTGTGCATCGCGTTTTGGCATTCTTACCATGACTCTCCTATCATCTATCTCATACTTCTTAAAATTTTCCGGGACCTCAAACAAAGATTCTTCCTCTTCTGGTGCGACTTCTCTCTTCTTTCTTTTCTTTCCTTCTTCCTTCGGGGTCACATGTGTGGCTAGCCTTACATCATTTGTAAGCTCTCCATACCTCTAGGGTTGAAATTCTACTTCATAGAAGTATTCTTCATCTGTTGCAAAAGGTGGGTCCATAATGATTGACTCTAGATCGGAGTCACTTGCATCCTCAAATGCATCAGGGCTAGGCTCACACTCTTCTAACACTGCCTCTCCCATGATCGGCTCTATGGAGAAGACTGAAATGTCATAGCCATCTTCATCACAGTGAGGTGTCCATTGTTCTTCATTGATGGCTACATCCATTGTTGCTAGGATTTCTGCCGAGCCGTGGGGTTCAAATTCCTCGTCAGGAAAGACTACAGGTGCATAGGCTGGGTCTTGAATTGATCTATGTGTTTCTTTTGCACCTATCTATCTGGCTTCTTCTCTCTTCTCTTCTTCTACTGCTACTTTGCACATCCATAAGTGGGTGTCTTCATGCATCCATGAGGATCCTGACCCTATGGAATGCACCGATTCTGTATCATCTTTGGCTCTATGGATGGGATTCCATTGGATAGGAGGGACATCTATATGAGAGTAATCTTTGAGATTCACTTTGGTCGTAACACCTAAGTGTTGCAGGTACAAAGAATTGGTTCCCCAATCCTGTACCACTTGCAACTGTCGCATAAAGGGTCTTCCCAAAATCATCTCGTATGCATGATTTTTGCTAAAATCACATATAGCAAATGTATGCTCGAACTCTACACCACATGTGGTGAGAGTGATTCCTTCTAACAGCCCTAAGGGTCTCTCTATGTGACCATCGGCCATTTGCAATTTCATCCTCGTGGGCCTGAGTGTTGGCTTGCCCCAACGCTTCCATAGGGAAGTGGTAGCAATAGCAACTCCTACACCTGAGTCCAGAATTGCCTTGGTTGTGTACCCCTGATGGGTAATGGGAAGATAGGTGTTTCCTTCTTCACCTTCACTCATATCTCCTATCTTGTCTAGAGGAATTTCTGGCACTGTCCTCTGAGAACCTACCTGGGAACGAGGTTTTGCTATCTCTGATACTTGTTTGGCTACATGTTTCCATAGCTCTGGCCTCACTTTGAGTAGTTCTTCTAAGGTGAGGTTGCACTGTACTTTAGTGTTTTTCACTACCTCTGTGTTCCTAGGTATGACTGAGTCCTCATTTCGTACCATGACTGTGGGTGCTCTCATACAAGTAGACTTAGCTTCCCATGGGCCTGTGAAGTGGGGTAATTCTTGTAGAGAGTTAGACTCAAAGTCTAATCTTTCCTGAGATTGGGTGCTCTCCTGCTCCTCATAAATGGATGGGATGTCTTGTGGGAATTGGTCGTGTGCATCATCCACAAGTTCAATGGGAGGAGGGACTTCACGCTCTTTAGCCCATTTGTCTTCTTGAATCTCGCGTAGGAATTCAGGTGTGAACCGATTCATAGAAGAGGATGTGTCTGGCTCCGTAGAGTTAGGCACATAGACTTCCTGGGCAGGAAGACCTGCAATTTCACTTGCCTTGTCCTTGTGTTGAGAGGCGGGTTCCTTTTCTGATTGTGCAATCAACCTCTCTATTCTTTCTAACAGTCCTTCAAAGTGCAACTGCGTCTTAGCTGAACTAGAGATGTTAAATAGGCGACTGGCTTCAAACATGGTTTGGGCCAATTCCACCATCTTAGCACAAATTTTGGTTCGTTCAAGCTCTAGTTCTGCTCTAGGGTAACACTTTTCATGAGCAGTTACGTTTGGTCCATCTTGGATTCTGGCTTGATATGCTTTAAGCATCATGTTTAGGTCCTCGGGAGTGGGATCTGCTAGGACTGATCCTACTCTAGGGGGTGGTGGGATTAGGGGAGGCGGGTTGGAAGGTGGCAGGTCGGATGGAGATGGGAATGGTGGTGGTGGGGTAGTGTGAGAGGGAGTTTGAGATGTGAGTTCAGTTATCCTGGCCTTTGTTTCTCTGAGGCTTTCCTCGAGTTCACTCATCTTTTTTGCCCATTGCCTTTTCATTCTTTCACGACTATCTCTCCAAGCTCTAGTCCTCTTCTTGGTCATGCTCTCTGTTTCACTCACCTCTAGGCTCTTTTCCTGGCCTACCCCTTGGTTTTGCTGCAATGCTTGAGCTCTAGTGACTACCTGTACGGGTGCAGTGGAAGTGACACTTCCTGTGGAATCTACCACTAACCCAATAACGTTAATAAGAGTGATTTTTGGCATATTATTAGGATTCTTAGGGCAGTCTCGTAAGAGATGCTCCTTTCCACACTCTTGGCAAAAGCCCTGGATCGTCACTGACTGGGGTTGTGTAGGTGGAGGCACAGGACAATCACGAATGAGATGATCTCCTTGACATCTGTAGCATGGTCCTCTAGGGAATGGAGGCCTTACTTGCCTAGGTTGAGGTCTAGGGTTGGGGTTTGCATACATGACGTTTGTGTAATCTGACTCCGAACTAGGTTCATTTGGCTCTTCACTGTAATAGGACTCACCATGTTCAAGAGATTGCATGTAGTAGGCCTGGGGGCTGTCAATATGCGTCGAATCAAAGCTATGGTCACTCGGGTCACTTTCAGAAAGCAATGGTGTTACAGGGACTATAGCTCTATTCAGGTTCTCTTCTCCAGCTGCATATTTTATTGGGATCACATTAGCTGGGGCAGGGGGTTGTTGTGCTAACACAGGCTGAGGCCTTTGTTGGTTTTGGTATTGTGGTTGGTAGGTTTGTTGAGGCCTAGCATACTGCGGCGGTGGGTACTGATTCTGGTATCTTCCCTGCTGAGGGTATGGCTGAGGGTAGGGTTGCCTAACCGCCTGCTTGTTGTATGGGCAGTCTTGTGCTGTGTGATTAGTGTATCTCCGTTCTATGGTGCAGTATTGGCTACTGGGATTCCCTTGGGGTTGAGCCATTTTGGGACATACATTCGCCATATGGTCACCCCCACAAGTATAGCATCTTTTCACAGGGGCAAACCTTGGGATTTGTTTGCTAGAGACACCTAATTTCTGAGCTACTTTCTCTGCTAATTCCTCGATAGATGTGGATTGGGTGGAAGAGAGGCTAGAAGCACTATCTGAATCTTTGTAGATTTTGGAGAGTTCTAACTCTTCCCCTAGGTTATCCTCAATGTCAATGCACATGCGTACACACTCTTCAATGGTCCTAGGGTCCTTCAAGTACACATATGACCTCAATTTGGTACTTAGCAATCCATCCAGGAACAGAGCCACTTGTTTGGCTGGTGTGGGTAACTCAGGGATGGGACATCTCTCTAGATATTGCCTAAATCTTCTTCCTGCAAGTCTCACGGTCTCTTGAGGGGTCTGCTTGAAACTATGTATCAATGAGGAAGTATTATGCCTTATGCCACTTTTAGAGAATTCAGTGATGAATGCCTCTAAGAGTTGGTCTATACTCCGGAACTTTCTTTCGTTTAGTGGTTGAAACCATGTCAGGGCAGTGTTCCTAAGGGTTAGACCAAAGGCATTGTACTGCGTGAACAGATCTTCCACTTGTTCCGCTCTCAAGACTTGCCTAAACTCAGTCACATGATCGTATGGATCTCCAGTGCCATCGAAGTAGTTCTTCATGGACTTAACTAGCTGAGTGGGCCTCAAAGTCCTTGTGTGCTCTCTAGGTCTTCGCAAAGGGAAATCATCAGCATTTCTTCGGTTCCCTGGGGCTCTATGTCCCTCAAGTTCCACTCTATTTGTTTCCGTTCTCATTCTTCCTCTTCCCAAGGAGTTGGCAAAGCTTACCTCAGGTTTGTCTCTCTTTATGTCTCTCTGAACTCCATGAGCATGGGACGTTCCAACTCCCGGGTGGCCAAAGGACACGTTAGATTTTGGTTGGGGAAAAATAAACTCACCCATCCTAGCGTAAGCATGTCTATCATGTTCTGTAACCACAAAGATCCTTTCTGAAGCATGATCTAGATAGGTCACTCTGCCTGGGCTATCTGGATCTTTAAACTCATAGATCATGATTGTTCCTATATCAATTGGCCGATCAGATTTATACCTCCAAAAGGCTTCGTCAGTCTCTCGGTTTAGAAGTAGATCTATGCTCTTGTTGTCCTGGGGAACCCACTCGGGATTGAGGATCCTAGTAAGAACAGATTTCCCTCGAGGGGTCCTGGGCTCCCCTCCTACGTTCCCTTGTTCTAGGTCATCTATGTCCGTCTCAGGGATCACATTCCCGAATTCATCTGTCCTCTTCGAGTGACTAGTGACCACGTATATGGTTCCCTCTTTATCAAGGTATGCACCATTTTCAAACTTGACAGCAGGGTGCTCTAGCCCAATAGATTGGTCTGGGTTTTTTATTTGGACCACGGATCTTCCTAGGCCGTCCTCATAGATGCTAGCACCTAATCGGTTGGTCCTAAGGTATTCCAGCTGCGTCTTGTACGGGCCTTCTACCCTGTGCAAGTATGGCACTCTTGAACTTCCCGTAGGTCGATCCATGCCTTGAGACATCTCTGATTCACTAGTCTCAGAGCTAGGGTAGTATGAGTGGTGGCTCAACTGATGGGCCCAAGACCTAGCAGTGTGGTTGACACTAGCCTCTGAAGACCTAAGACTTTGTCTGTCTCTCCCTAGATGTCGCCCTGATCTAAGGTTCATAAGCCTAATTGAATAGCCCAATTTTGCCCAAGTACAACCTCGTTGCTGAGTTCTTTTGTATCAGTTACTTGATTCTTTTTAGTGTTTACCGTGTTTATGCTCTTGTCAGAAATCAGGTCGTCAAGAATATTTGAGTTAATTTTCGCACTGTAATTTGATCGTTCCACGTTAGATTCTTTCCTTTAAGGTTATCGCATCACGAAGAGATTATGTTTAATCTTGAACTTGAGTGCATAGGTAGTCTTCAACTTGATTGATGCCTATCGTTGCCCTGATTTACTCCTAGCACAAGTCGTTCTTAGCCTAAGCTAGGAATTGATAGAGGGTGTTAAGGATTTTCCAACCTTGAGTTTCTTTCCTTGTGTTGTTGCCCTCGTGTGCCCAGGATACGTGTTCCCAAGCTTGCACTTACTCTTGCTTAGAATGCCCTCAAGTGCTCTTACTGGACCTATAAAAGTCCCACGGTTAGCTCAAGACTTAGATTCAAATGACACAATAGACCACTTTCATGCATGTGACTCACAGACCAAATTATTCTTTGCCTTTATGGAAAACAATCCCAAGGATCCCTCAGTTTTCCTACCTCGGGGTATGGTCAACTTCAAAATACCCTATCTAATAATCCTGATATTAATTTTCACATAACCAGTGGAAGTTTTGGTTGTACTCCCCACGAGCTTTCCAACAAAACAAGAATCACAGCAAACAGATTTCGTATGAGAAAGTTATGTCAGTTCAGGCTTCAGGGGTTAAAACAGGGTTCAAACAGGCTATCAGGCAAACAGGACTTCTCAAGTTATTTTCTTATGGCCTCCTTATGTGCTCTAGAGTGAAATGTTCATGCCCAAGATTAGCCAAAAATCCTCAGATTAAAAAACCCTAGAAAATTGGCCGAAATTGGCTGTCAATCGCGATCGACTGGGCTGTCAATCGCGATGGACAGGGCTGTCTGTCGTGGCCTGTCAGTCGCGATGGACACGTGTCAATCGCGATTGATGGGTGTCAATCGCGATGGACAAGGGGTGTCGGTCGCGATGGACAGAGGGTGTCGGTCGCGATGGACTGCTGTCAGTCGCGATGGACTACTATCAGTCGCAATGGACAAGAATTTTTGGGTTTTTCCGTGTTTATGTGTTGATCGGGCATCTGTATGTCGCGATGGTCAAGAATCTCGACGAAAAGGGCTGTCAATCGCGATTTTTCTGTCAGTCGCGATGGACAGGGGTGTTCGTCGCGATGGACACGTGTCCGTCGGGGTCTGTCAGTCGCGATGGACAGTGTCAATCGCGATGGACAGTGTCAATCGCGATTGATGCTATCAATCGCGATGGACTGAAAAAATGCAAATTTTTCAAAAATTTTTGTGGATCTCTAATGTGCAAGGTCTCTAGTCTATTGTGGTGCATTTAGTTTTACCAAAAGATGAAATTTTCTGTCAATCGCGATTGACAAAGGCTTGCGACACAGAGACAGTTCTGCACATTTTCGTACTTGCGTAGCGTGCTGGAGATGATGGGATAGCCAATACCTGCAAGCAAACGGATGTCGTATGAGGAATTTATGTCCGTTCAGGTACCCTTAAAAGTTCCCCACAATTTGCCAAAAAAAATATTAGACCACTATTTTTTGCCCTAAAAAATTGGCCAAATTTGCCCGTCAATCACGTTCGCAAGCTCTGTCAGTCGTGATTGATAGGTCAATCGCGATTGACGTGTCGGTCGCGATTGACAGGTCCGTTGTGGCTGTCAGTCGTGATTGATGGGTCCGTCGTGGCTGTCAGTCGCGATTGATGGGTCCGTCGTGACTGTCAGTCGCGATTGATGGGTCCGTCGTGACTGTCAGTCGCGATTGATGGGTCAATCGCGATTGACACGTGGCCCGGATTTTCAGTCGATCGTGGTCAAAGGGTCGTTGACTCTATCAGTCGCGATTGATGGGTCGATCACGATTGATAGGTCTGTCGCGAGGGTCTGTCCGTCGTGGTCAAGCAATCGTTGACTGTGTCGCTCGCGATTGACAGGTCCGTCGGGGCTGTCAGTCGCGATTGACTGGTCGATCGCGATTGATGGCTCGATCGCGATTGACATGTGTCACACGTAGGTTCTGTCAGTCGTGGTCAGTCGGTCGTTGACTCTGTCGGTCGCGATTGACGGAGCCGTCGGCATATGTCCGTCGTGGTTTGTCGATCACGATTGACAGAGCGATCGCGATTGACAGAAATCTGAGGAATTTCAAAATTTTAAACACACATTTGGGAAGCTCTAAGCCTGTAGATTATGGTTATGTACTTTGTTTAGCAAAAAGATCATTTTTTCTATCGGTCGCGATTGACAGAGGTCAACGCCTCGGGACCTGCACAGTCAAATTTTTTACCTGCTGGAGCTGGTGCAGCTGCTGGGGATGCTGATTCCTGCAGAAAATCTCAAAAAACACAGAAAATCGCAAGCACACAAACGCTCTCTCGCTCTCTCTCACAAGTGAAATGAGGGGAATGGTATGGGTGGGGTGATATGACCACGCGATGATGGAGATGGATGTGGGAGATGGTGAGGATGATGATGGTGATGAGAAAACAAGAGAAAATAGGAAAAAGGTGAAGAAAATACCTATAACTCCAACGCGTCAACTCTACGTCTTACCATCACACGCTCGTCCTCAGAGCTCGATCCCCAGCAACGGCGCCAAAATTTGGTGTAGCTCAGTGATGAGTAGCACCTCCTTTAATGTCAATCCGGGAAGACGTGAGGATGGTATGATGACCTCGAGCAAGTGAAGGCACAAGTGCGTGAGTGCGAAGCACACTAACATGCACACACATACACACACACGCGCACACAAAACAAGACAAAGAGTGAGAAGCAATGGAGTTCTTTAGATTACTTTCAAAAAGCTCATACAAGTTCAAATCAATTACAAGCTAACCTCAAAAATGAGCTCTCTAGCTCTATTTATAGTTTTTGACTAGGTTTTGACCTTCTCCAGACCTAGTGTCCGGCCTTGTTAAAAATTAGGTTCTCTACCCTATTTGGAGGTTCAAACTGAGTCTAAAAAATGTGAAAACTGATAGGTAGGTACTTCTAAAGCTCCTCAAGCTCAAGGACTCCTTGGCTTGCACAAAATGGAGCTTCAAAAATATGAAATGGTATTTACAATGGTTTTTAGTGATGAAAATCACTATTTTTGTAGGGATTTCTTCTAACATTTTGACATACATTTCCTGGAGCTCCCTACTTGCTCCTTCTTCTTGTGTGCCCAACTCTTTGATGCCTGAAAAATTTAAATGGCCTACTTGCCAGATCTTCTTTGACTATTGTGTCTACTTGTGCTTTCTCTTCGTTCCGACTCTCTACGTAGGCTTCCTTGTCTTGTGACTCCTTCAGTTCCTTGACTACTGCCAACATTCATTTTCTTGTTGTTCCTGCTCCGATTGCTGCTGAGATGCTTCTTCTGATGAGCTTGTGTCAGATTCGGTGGGAGCCTCCCGTTCCTATTGTTGTTCTGAAGAGGATTGTGCTGATGACTCGTGATGCATGGAGGTTGCTGTGTCGTGAAATGTTTCTTCTTCTTTAGCTTCTTCTTCTTTTTCGTCTGCCTTATCATTCGCGGTTGAACCCTGTACTTCGCTATCGGATGAACTTATCCTGATTCTTTTCCGACGGAGAAGGTGGAAAATCTCTTCGTCTTCTTCTTCATCGTCTTCTAATAATTGTGCAGATTCCTCATGGCGCAGAATGGGCCCTCGGGGTGGTGGTTGTGCTGCTAGAAGAGTCGGGAATAGGAAGGATATGATGTGCGGCAGTCGGGACCTTGGCATATCCCCTTTATTGACCTGCTTAATAATTGAGACGCATTCTTTGTGTATTCGCCGGAAGAAATATGATGCAAAATTGGCTGGTTCTCGAGCAGCTAAATCTATAGCGGAGTAAAAAGGACGAGAGATTCCATAGGTTCGCTTCTGCAGGTTAAGAATGGCTACTAGGAATTGTAGCACAGATCTCTCAGGTTCAGGGTGGCAGAGTATTGCGTATTTGTTGGAGGAGCTCCTAGGGAATAATTGATTCATGGTTGCAATTGGTAGATTTGGGCCATTTTCCCGACCTTGTCGAGGGAGTCGAAACGCATCAGCAAAGGCCTGGAACGTGATTACGGTTCGTGAGGGTAGGGATGTGATCGCCCAACTTTGTTCGGTGGCAGGTGTGTTAGCGATGGTGGCGATTATCTGGGCACAGAACGGGTGGCAATCCACTGAATGCCACGGCAATTCAGCGAAATTGACCAACCCACGTGTGCGCAGGAACTCTCCTACATTGACAGGGAGTCCGTCACGGAAAGCGGCGAAGTTTGCCAGAGCTTCCATGGCGCACACAGTAAACACAAGCACAAGACACAAAGCACAGGGTTTACACAATCACACAAATCACACAAACACAATAGCAATTTTTGGCGAAACGGAAAAGGTTAAGTAGATGCTTTGCCGGGGAGAGTAATCAAAATCACTAATCATCGTGCGACGTTGAGATGATAATTTCATAACTTCAGTGTGCATGCAAGAGAAAATCGATAACGCAGGGCGACTGTTGACATAATTAGGTATTAAAACAGGGATATTTACAGACTTATTTTATTAAGCGCGCAAAACAAAAGAAAAGAAAAGAGAAGAAAATGCAAAATACGCGGCCAAACCGTAGAACGTTTTAGTGTGGATCCAATGCTTGTTGATACGGCCGCAGCTTTGAACCATTTATTACCTTTGGAAGAGGTAGTCCGATCAAAGTAGTCAACTAAAAATTGGCTGGGCCCACCTGTTCAGAAATCTGGTAGGGACCAAACCATCGTAACTTGAATTTGCCAGCTGAGCGATTCGACTTTGCATTGTAAAAGAGTACAAGTTGCCCCACTGTAAAAACTGGAGTCCTTAGATATTGATCATGTGTTCGAGCTTGTCTTAACTGAACTTCCTGGATAGTCAGAAAACTTGTCCATCGATGCTCATCCAGTTCTCTGAGTGTATCTAGCCGAAATGATAATGAATCTTCTGGTATCAATTTCTGAGTGAGAGCTACACGTAAACTTGGCACAACAATCTCCATTGGTGCTATGGCTTCCAGTCCATAAGCTAGTTTGAAGGGTGTTAGTCATGTTGCTACCTTATAGGTAGTCCTGTATGCCCATAATACTGCAGGTAACAGTTGATCCCATCTTTCCGGTGCTTCCAGAATCAGTTTTCAAAGCATATTCAACCATTTGCACGAGGATAATATGGTGAACTGAATTTATGCGTGATCTGAAAAGAATCTGTGAATACTTTCATTAAATTGTTGACAAAATGAGTGCCTTGATCTGTAACAAGCTCTAGAGGTAAGCCAAAACGCGGAAAGACATCTTTCATTAGACACTTTGCCACCGAAACAGTTGTGGCAGACTTTAAAGCCCATGCTTCTGCCCATCTGGTTGCATAGTCTGTACAGGTCAGAATATAACGATTACTATTGAGTATTGCTGGGGGTGTAATAGGTCCAATAAAATCTAGACCCCACTTCTGAAAAGGCTCCAATGGCAAGACCGGTTGGAGAGGGAACAAATGGCATTGTAGAGGTTGTCCAGACCGCTGACAAGTATCACATAGCCTTAGCCAAAGCTTTAATAATTGGTGGATGACCACGCTCAATTTTTCCATTAGCTTCAGGATTGTAAGCAGTGGTGAGCGATAATCGAATTCCATATTTTTTAAAGAAGTCTTTAGCTTCTTGAGCATCAAGCTCACCTTTATCGGCAACTATTTTCTCCACATAACCAAATCTACTAAACACATCTTCTAGTAGAAACTTGCATACATTGCTTGTAGTTTTCGTCCTTAGAGCTCTTCCTTCAACATGATTTGTTAGGTCTTCTCTTGCTAATACAATATACCTCATCTGATGCACCCCTAATGGCATTGTAACTAAATCAACAACCCACTTATAGTGAATATTAAGAGGATATGTTGGATGTAATTCATCTCTGTGTCTAACATTGGAGTACATCTGGCAAGGTTTACAAGTGGCTACGTAATTTTGGGTATCCACATACATCCCAGGCCACCAGTATCTTTCCCTTATCTTTTCATAAGTTCCTTGAAAGCCTTTATGACCGGCCCATAGTGAGCTATGCATTTCACGCATAATCCTTCCTCTCGATTCTTCACAACCTACAACTCGCTGGGGTATCTTACCCATTCCAATCCTTCGCTTCCAGAGTAATCCATCTTTCAGGAAATAATTGCTTGACTTTCTTCGAATGGTACGAAATTTTTCTTTGCTCCAACTAAGATCAGGACACTTCATACTTAAATATCTCCCGATTTCCTTCCACTCATTTTCATATTCGTCTTCATTAAATCTTTCTGTTATTCCTATTTGAATCTTGTAAGGTTCTTCTTCTATCCATCTGTTATCTTTCCCTCTTCCTAAGGTATTTTGAATTTCTTTTGAAGACTCAGTACAAATTCCAAGCCTTTCATTTTGACGCTTAGGCTCTTTTTTATTTAGTCCAGTAGATGCTTCATTTAGGCTTAAATTATGTACATGTGAAGCATAAAAGTCCAGACCTATCTCTTCATCATTAGAAGTCATCGAATCTTCATTTTCATATATAGCTCGTGATAGCATATCAGCCACCACATTATTCCTTCCAGCTATATGAACAAACTCAGGGTTTAGTGACTTAATATATGCTATCCATCTTAACATGGCAATATCTGCAGTGGAACAATTCACGATCATTCCCAACAATGGTAAACAATCTGTTTCTACTACCACATTTGCCCCAATCAGATATTCTTTATCATTTTTTAGCGCAGTCACTATTCCCCAAAGCTCTCGCTTAATTTGAGGGTAACCCCTCTGGCGAACATTTAGAACTTTAGCTCCGAAACGAATTGCATATCTTTTTCCTTCATCATCCTCTTGGCCGATCGCCCAACCTATACCTGTCGGACTTGTATCTATGGTGATATAAATTTCTTTATTATCAGTATAATCAGCCTTTCTAAGCAATGGAGCTTCTGCAAGTGCTTTCTTTAATTTTCTCACAGCTTGAGTATGGATATCTTTCCATTGAAATCTTTGCCCTTTCCTAAGCAATTGATAAAATGGGTCAGCAATATGGGCAAAATGGGGAATCCATACAACATAGAAAACACATGCCCCAAGAAATCTTCTCACTTCAGTGATCGAGGAGCAGACCTCTTTCATGTGCTGAATGGCATCTACTTTCTTTGGACATGGCTTCCTTCCTTTAGGTCCACATAAACTTCCTACAATTAAAACCTCTTGCACTCCAAATACTGATTTTTCAGCTGACAATGTCAAATGAACCTCTTCCAGCCGACTGAGAATGGATTCACAATCAGTTATGTGCTTTTTAACAAAATTCCTACATCCATCCTCATCAAGAGTCTCGTCTCTATCTCTTTCTTCACAGCCTTTAATAGGGACATCATCAATGAATGGCATAGTCAGATGTGGAATAAAATCCCTAAGAATTTTATGCATACCATTCATCATATGTGCCACCGAGTTCGTGGCACCTTGCGGCAAAGTGCACATGCGCACAAGCCCAAGTGGCGTCCTCATAGTCGTCAAATCACGGCTTTCGAGAGCTAGCTGGAATTGATCATATCTAGAGTGTAAATCTCCCATTGAATAAATAGATCTTCCTGCAAAGGCTTCTGCATATTCATCTACAATGGGCCCAGTTCCCATATTTCTAATTGTCACTTTATTCACTGGCTGTAGATCTTGGATAAATCTTAATGACCCATTCTTTTTTGGTACAGTAAACCAACGGTTAGAATAAGGAGCACTTGATGGCTCAAGAATCCCCATTCTAATCTTGTCATTTAGCAGATCAATTAGCTTTGAAATATGAGCTTTTGGTACCGGAATTGGTCTGAGATTCCAAGGTACATGTGGTATCGTGAAAATTATCATAGGTGTCACCACAGACGGATCTACACACCCAATTTCTTGGGCATTGAAAGAAAAAGCTTTTCCATGCTTAAATAACATCCGAGAGAATACATTCTTCTCTTTTTCGCTGAGGAAACCATCTTTCCCCAATTGAATTTGCTCGAGTGTTTCTTTAGTGAATTTATGGCCTATTTTTCTTTTATCTCTGAGAGATGGCTGAGATTTTACATCATCCATAAGTTTATTACTATCTTCAGGAAGCGAAACTGCGACTGGCTTTATCTTTTTATCAATTGTTTTGTATTTTGTTTCAACGAAGACTTCTTTACCTGTTTCATCTTGCTCAAACTTTGCTATTTCCTTATACATGGAAATAGAGTGCGTTTGAATCACATAATCACTCCTTTTTCCTTGAATTAACTCTTGCAGATCAAACAATGTGTCTGCAAAGGATATCTCATCAAAGACTCCGGAGATTTCCTCGTCGAAGTTAAGCACTCTACATCCATGAAAGTTTCTTTGAAGATCTGCTATGTATTGTTTTTCCCACTTTTTTAACTCAGAAAAAACACGAAACTGAAATGAATTTGTCGAAGAAAGTGCTATAAAACTTGATATAAACATATTTACATTCGGGATCTTTTCACTTTTCAAGCTTTCATAGTCCCGACTTATGAAAGCTTCCTTTAAAAACTTTGATCCTCGAATTCTTCAGGAATAGGTCTTGTCCGAAGAGAAGTTCTATTCCTGATATGATCTACACATACCGTCATGAATTGGACTGCCTTTTTTCCATCCTTACTACGGATTCGCGCATAGGCCGATCCATCTTCCAAGACTCTTGTTTCCATTCTCAAGGCAGTAATATATGGCTGCCCTAAAATCAATGAGTAACTAGAATGATCTTGTACGAAAAAATTTTGATAATCACTGACATCTCCAATTGTAACTAGAACCTGCGGGCATGCACCAAACAACTCACCTGGCATCGAGTTCGCAGCCTTAATTCTCCAACCAGGCTGCATGTCTATTGGCCATTTCCCCTTCATATAGAGATCTTTAGACATCAAGTTAACTTCAGATCCATGATCAATAAGAGCGACAACTGGAGTGCTAATTTTCTCTAATCTCACCAACGTCTCAGTTGTGGCTCGAGCCCAATGATCTTTAGTGTAATAACTCGAAGGAGTTATTTCTGAAGGATTCTGCTCCAAGGATATTTCCTCATGCACGCATGGTTGAACATTAGTCTCAATTGGTTCAAGTACATTTTTTAGCTCTTGTACTTGTGCTTGCACAGTATGAACAGGAGTCTCTTCATCCACTCTTTCAATCTCTTGCATGTCAGCTATTGGTTGTCGTTTTCTTCTTAAGAGGTCAATTATTACTTCTAGAAATTCTCTTTTTGCTATTCCCAATAACTCACCAAGTGTAAATTCGATTACACTATCGAGCACTCTTTTCTCGAGAACTTGTTTAAGATTTGTGGCTTGCTCTATGTGCGATTTTAGCATATATGAGGGATTTCTCACTCTTCCTTGTCCTTTTCTCACAGGTTGCATTTCTTGATCTTGAGGAGGAGTATTATCGTGGGTAGGGACTGGCATCTCAGCAGAAGTAGGAATTTGAACTTGAGTCGGAATTTTATTTGGTTGGATTATTGTTGGTTGTGATGGTGGATCTATTTGAGTGGGTTGGTTTGTTTGTGTTGGATGGTTTTGGTTTGGTATTTGAGGTTGTTCATGTGAAGCTTCTACTTGACGCCTAGTTCTTCTTTTCTCCTCTTCACCCTCATTGGTTCTTCTTCGTTTCTCTTCCACTACTGCTTCATGCTCTACCGAAGAGCATAGGTATGTAACAACCGAGAGAGTATCTACAGGATCATCCCATCCACTTACCCCTCGGATTTCATTACTGGCTGTTTTTAAAATTTCATGATGCATCTTCCCGCGGTCTAAGGACTTTATTACTTTAGACCACGGTTCTATATCATTATTTTCGTCAATTACCTGACATGCATACGTATGTGATGTTGAAGCAACGTTTTCACATGTGCCAGGGAAGAATATTCTCATTCCTCCCCGACCAAAATTAATGTTTACTTTTTCTCCAGTCTTAGAGTCATATATCATCTTTTCCTTAACGAATACCAAATTCTTTGCTAATGCTTCTTTGAAGCTCTCACACGAGTATCTGTTATGCTCCAAAGAGTCACACCAAATACATCTTTTAATTTCTGGAGCTTTTGGATTTTTAGGTGCCGGTGCTTGTAAAGATTGAGATTCAATCATCTGCTTCATACTTTGAATCGTAAGGTCACTAAACTTTTTAAACATATCTTCCATTGTATTAGTGGGCACAACATCCTTTGGTGTTGGTAGGTTTACCTGAGGGTTCTGTACAGGTTGCTGAACAGCCTGAGCTTGTTCTTCTTGCATATCATCATGCCAGCTCTGCATGAACTTAGACAAAGTTCTTTGCTTTTCTACATATCCTCTAACAGCTTCATCTACATTACCCCAGTCTTCGGTAAGACCAGACTCAGTTCCTATCTGTTGTAATTGTGGAAAAATTTCTTCTCGGGCTTTCGAATCTATAGCCCGGAGAAACAAGGATACCTTTTCTTGATCTATAGCCCTCCTATCATAATCAGATAAGTCCGCAAATTGCTGATCAAACTCCCTTTTTATATCTAGAATGGATTGATCTTTTGGTTTATGTATCCACTTTAGAAATGTGGATCTAGTCACTTTATCTTCGTCATCCAGTGCAAACATCCTTGTGAGTATCATCTTGTATTGTGACCATCTTATTTGCCCTTCTACAACTAGTCGAGGTGCATCCACAACTAGTCGGTCACGCAAATGCAATTCTGAAACGTATACAAAATTGTCTATTAATTCTTGGTCACTTAATGGTGTAAGACCCGTACCAAGGTATCGTGCCTCCAATTCATATTCCTTACAAAAACGAGTAACATTTTTACCACTGAAATATCCACTTCTTCTGATTACTCGCTCATGAAATGCCTGGATGGCACTCCGTCTTTTCTCGTCCTGCTGAAAGCGCAGGAGTTGGGTTATAACATCCATCGTTGCGTCGCCCATAAATGATCAAGCACAATGAGCTCACTCAACCGCACCACTCTTTAAACTAGAATCAGGATCTCTACACTCTCCTCCTTTCACGTCGGGTTCACCAGGTATGTCGCGGGGTTCATAGGAAGGAGAGAGGAATAGAGGGTATATGGATACTTGTGTATTTTATGCTCAAAGAAGGAGTGCTTTGTATGAAAAAACTATAGTTTCTTAAAGTTCCAAGAAGTCATTAGAACATCTTTGAGGATGAAATGTTTTCACAAACACTTGTCGCCTAAGCATCTTAACCCCTTCGATCTCCCTATGACAGAATTACTAATTTAACTAATCTTTTCTAGATTCTGAGTTGATTCATTGCCTTATTTGAAATAGACTTTCTAGAGGAGAAAGAGAGAAGAAAGGTGGTTCCTTCCAAATAGATTGAAGGCCTAAAGTCAAATCAATTCACGGAAATTGATTCGGTTTATGTCCCGAGCAGGTTAAGAGCCAATGATTTTCTCTTTTCTCAAGGATAAACAGACCATTCTTTGTTTGACAAAGGAGTGACGATCATTGGAACTCTTAAGAGATTTTATGGAGAACGGGAGAAAGCTGTTTCATTCTACTTCCGTATAATCTAAAGACCTATGATTGTCTAGCTCCCTCGTCCGGATGAACTGACAGGAGACACTCTTTACATTTGCTAGCTTGCTAGTACGAATGGACTGCCAGGAGACAGTCTTTTGACTCGCAAGACTTGTTATGGTCAGCAATATCCTGAAATACTATGTGGACAGAGACGGTATGTGCATGGGAAGCCTCTATATATTTGTGCACTGCAGCGGATTCCTGTGGAATCACAAAAGCCATGTAATGTTCCAACGCAACCCGCGCATGCCGCAACTTTGGGGCCAAGGCAAAATCTGCATCCGTAGGCTCGATTACAATGCTACACCCATCAACTACACTGTCATGTCAATTGAGAAGAGCATCCCTACTGCCATCATCAGCGCCCAATGGTAGGAGTAATAAATTATATTATGGATGCATATATACTCACATGCAAAACAAAGCTCCCATGAACACACACACACACATTACGAGAGCATGAAATCATACAAAACTGTGTAGACTGCATTCAATATAACAGTTGCAGCTTTTCATATACATCTGAATACTTAAGATATAAGTGTTTTCGAAGAGCTTTCCAGATACACCTACCTTGTTAAAACAACAACATTATACTCAACAAATGCAAACTATCTAACGCACTGCTGCATTAGGAAGAGATGCAGATATGTAACAGCTTAAAACCTCTACACATATCAGATCCTGTAGCTCGTCTTTTTGGATAGTTGTAAAATGTCTTCTTGCTTGTAGTAAGCCTAAACACATTGTACCACACTAATATGCAAACTAACATAAACAAAATACTGCATTAGGGCAATGTGCACATGTACATTGATTGAACGCTAATCATAAGTGAGTTCTGTCAAGTCGAATGTTGTTTTTGGGTTATCCACTAAGTAGGCTAACCTGAAATATAACCATGATAACATTAATTATATTCTCAGACAAGTGAGACCTGAAACCTGAAACTCAACATGCTTTTCGCCATCAAAACACTGCCATAAAACACTGCACAAAGTGACAGTAGGCATCCCACAACAGACACCCATACCGATTTCAACCATTTCAGTATATCAAAGCACCATAATCAAAAGCTCATTACACATCAGAGAATACGTGAAAATCAAATGAAGGAGAATCTCCCTCTTGTTCAGTTGTTCTTTTACAGCCTTTAACATCTGAAGTTCTCCTTAAAATCTGAAGATTACAGGAAACTTCTGTTGTGCTACTCGTATATCTGCAAACGCTTGATCTGTAGAGAATAATAGTTATCGAAGATAAAACTAACCTGTGCATAGATTAATTGTTCAACTTGGACATCTTTGTCATCAGAAAGTGCATAAAGTGCAGCTCATGTTTGGTCCAATTGTTGTCAAGATATAGCGCATCAGAGAAGTATATAACATCACTGTCGAACGTTGATCAGAGTATTTATAAGGCGGAAGAATTTCGATGGTCAAAAAGAGTTTTCGCACAACAAGTTCTCAGCAACCACCAATGGTGTTGACCTCTTCTTCTTCTGATGACAGCGCATCTTCATCCTTGTACGATCCTCTCTGCTCACTTCAAATCCCTGGCATTCGTTACAACAGCAACACTTCCGCTCTGTCAGATTTTTAGCTCCTAGAGAAATGATGACGGTTGTTTTTCATGGAACTCGGAAGGCCGATACTAGAAGATGTCCATCGCTATGATAAGCTGCCGATCTTCCTTCTGTCCCTCTGCGTGGTTTATGGCCTCGTCAATAGAGTCTCTGCTAGAGTCAGAAATCGCATTCTGATATCGCTGTTGGGTAGAAAAAAATTGTGTTCCTTTATTGCCCCTGCGCAACTCCTCCGAGCTTGTGGATATCCTCCAAGGGAATCTCATGATGACAGCCGCCTGCTTCCTCGTTTGAAGCCATTCCTTCCAGAAAAAACAGAGTCCCCCCACGTGATTACTATCCCGCTAATCCTCATCATCTGCCGCCTTGGGCTTCCCTTCGAGCACATCCCAAAACAGAAGGTTTCCCATAATACTAATGTGCATGTAATCTCATACAAACGTACACACAACTAGATTAAACTCCTCACACTCAAAGCATGCATTACATGCATATTAACGATATGTGTTAGAGCCGTTATATCTATTCTTGTGCGCTCAACGTACTTCAAATGCACATAAGTCAATGCACACATTTATCTTCGATGCCCACATTAACATTCTTTGGAGGTGCAAGCAAATTTTTAAAACTAAGGAATGTGATTCAATTATATGTATGCAAAAAGGTGGATTAAAATCTTGATCAAGGATAGGTATCACCTGATTATCCCTTTGAAGACCTCTTTCCATTTAAATTGGATATTACCTTTATATTTACCTTCAATGAAGCTTTAAAACGGTGTTCCCTACTCGACTATCAAGCTTTAAATTCGAATCTTGACCACAACGTACAAATCTTCGAGCCAACTCTTCTGGTGTTATAACAACACCAACTGCAGCCAATTGATCTTGAAGATGCTTTATCCGTTTGATAAAATCTTCAGCCTTTTCAGAATCAGAATGTTTTTCATTTGCCAACTGATTTTCTAAATTCTGTATCCTAGTGTGGTTCTTGGTCTCATATTGTCGAGCCAATATGCCCCAAGCCTCATGTGCTTTAGTAGTATGTTGAACTAAAGTAAGCACAGAATCACTTACACTAGTGACAATCGCACATAATGCATCAGCATTCCGCCTCTTCCAAGCTCGTAGAAGATCTGGATCTGGTTGAATCATCAATCTTGAATTTGCTGGATCTTCAACTGGTATAGGCTCTGGATCCAATCCCATCGGTCCCATGACAGTGTCAAGTAATTCATAGGAGTCCAAAATTGCAGAAATTTTGAACTTCTAGAGTGTATAGTTGGTTCCATCCAGCTTCCCTTCAGTGAATGCAGGTGGACGAATTCGAATAGGTGCAGCATTAACATTAGCTGAAGCACCAAGACTATTGTTCGACGATGAAGCCATCATGTAATCACTCGAATAATCTACTGATATTCTAGTCTGCTAGTAGGCTAAAATAATGATACTTCTCAAGCTATTCGAACCTTACAGCTCTGATACCATGTAAGACGATAGTTACGCAATATAACACAGGAGCAATAGCAGAGAAGATAATAGATATAGGAGAATCTCAACAATTTTCTACTAGCAGCAAGTACAAAGATGATGGCGTTGTCCACCCGTGCGCTCTCAAGGTAGAGCTTAAATGGTGATCTAGATAGGGAGATACAAGGTAGAGGTATGCTGGCTCAACTCGGTGTCTTAGGTAGTGCAGAAGTCATGTATATATAGGATCATGGGTGGCCTGCCATGGACGGCTATACATGGGTGGTAGAGCGTGGGCGGCCACCGCCCGCGTAATTGCCATACACGGCTTAGACTGGTTGAACCGATCTAACAAATATAAATGATTTCTGACTCTGACAGGGAATATTCCATGGAATATTCCCTTTACCGTCGCGCCGGGGGCGCTGCCCCCGGACCCCCACCAGGGGGCCCGCTGGCCCCCTTGGACCCCCCAGCCGGGGCTGCTCACCGCTGCCCCGGACCCCACAATTGGGGACCCTGGTAACTCCCTTTCCTTATAATATCTTACATGGTCCAATATGACCTTCATCCAACATTCAAGTTGGGATTCCCATCAATTGGGTAATGCACACTTGGCTTCTCCTCATAAAGGGGGCCTTACAAAATGTGCATACAATCATGAGGGGTAGACATTGATCATATACTAACAGACACTAGATCCTCCATCAATTAGTACCTGTGAAATTTTGTGATTTTTATACCATACTGTAATTAAAGGAACCGAATCATCAACCGTAGAATCAGGTTCCGGTTGTACTGTCGCTGTTGCTAGAATGCAGGCAGACCTAGTACTAAATTGTTGCTGAAATTGCTGGCGGACTCTTGGTACTAATGCAAGTAATTGCCCAAGAGGGAGAGTAATGGATGCTTTAGATAAAATTTCCCAGGCCTTATGTGGTTGAATTGTATTTTCCACAGATTCTGAAGATGATGCGCCTGCAGAGGATGATGTGCCTGCTACTGGATTAGAATCTTGTTTTTGTGTTCCTTCCTCGGGTAACGGAGCCTGGGTCACCGAAATAGGATTTGGGAATACTGTAGGCTCTGTGGTGGTCCACTGACTAGCTTTATCATACATTCTTTGTTGTCCATGTATGCCTGGTTCAAACACTTCAGCTGCTGGTTGCAGTGTCTTACCGGATCTGGTTTGAACTACTGCAGCTTGTGTTTCTATAGGTGTGATTTGTACCATATTAGTCATTGGGTTCTGGCGCTCCTTCTTCCTTTGATCGTATTCGGCCGCATCTTTACAAAATCTTTGAATGTGACCAAATTCACCACAAAAATTGCAGCGAGGTGGTGGCAAATTAGTATTTTCCTGTGCTAGTCCTACCTGCCAATGGTTTGCATTGTAGTTATTATTTCTGTGTCCTCTGTAATTTCGATGTCCTTGCTGCTGGTTGTTTCTCATTTGAGGAGGTACATAGTGATTGGCCGGCTTCCCTGGTTCTTGTAAAATTGCATTCACTGTGGTTGTTCCCTGTATTTTAGCATTGTATGCACAATTTTTGGTGGTATGTCCGGTAGTGTTGCAGATAGTGCAAAACAATTGATTAAGTGCACAAGTGGCACTAGTGTGCCCTGAATTTTTGCATATGGTGCAGAACATCTGTCTGGTCGGATCGTCTGTAACATTTTTACTTGCTTTTAACCATTCTAGATCTTCTGTAAATCCTCCTACCTTGTTTTCAAGCTGCAAAGCCATTGCGATCACCGCATATAGCGTCATAGCTCCCACACAGCGTATGATCATAATCTGTTTAAGTTGCGGAGTCAAACCGTTGATAAACCATTGAGTGATGACATCATCTGGTAGGTTGGCATGTGCTGGTGGTAATTGCCTCAAATGCTTTCTGAATAGGGTGGCATATTCCTACACTATTTGACTCATCTTCTGTCTATTATTTTGCAGGTAATCGAAAATTTTGGCTGGATTCTTCTTTAGTCTGAATCTCTGCAAAAATGCATCCCTTACTGCTTCATATGTGCCGAAATGGTTAATATCATATTCTGTAAGCCACCTGGCTTCTTCATTAACCAATGTATACTGGAAGACAATAGCTTTATACGCCGGATCAGGCGGATGATTGAGCACTGTGTAACTTATCTCAAATCTGCGTACATGAGCATCTGGGTCATCTCCTGGAAATCCACCGAATTTAGTGTACGTTACTCCTGTTGGAGTCAGCTGGGGTGGAAATAACTCTTGTTGTTGCTGCTGTTGTTGTTGTTGTTGTTGTTGTTTTTGTTGTTGTTGTTGTTGCTATTGTTGCCCACTCATCGTGTTGGCGGTGGTATTGGGACTATCTTCTGTATCCCGAGGCTGAATATCTGAACTGTCTGAATCTGTATCTTCAGCCTGTGCACTCTCCGGCTCGATAATATTGTTTAGTATGTTTCAGATCTCAGCTTCGAACACGCTACCTTCCTTCTTGATATCAAATGTAGGAAAGCTTACTCCAAATAGCGGTGACTGGACTGAAGATTCACCAAGAAATGGTAAACCGTCACCGGAGCACTGTGGACTCTCAGCAACTGGTACCGGAATGACACCGGAAGGTGTCGAATTTTCACCAAAACAAAGTGCTTTTTCACCTCCACTGATTTCTTTGGCCACTACATTTCTATCCGCAGACTCTGGAGTCACTATTTCTTTGACAGACTATGCCGAAATTGCACCGGAATCTGCCAGAAGGGTAGTGCATTCCACCGGAATACTACCGAAGTCACTACTTGCGTTCTTCAATTCCTTGACAACTGGGTTAGACTTATCTGCGCTTCTACTTCCTGGAGGCGTCCTTAGCAAATTAGGTATCGCCCAAGACTGTTGGTTTCTTCTATGCCTCGGGTATGATTCACCAGAATGAGTAACCGGCATATACTACGTTTGCAATACTTTGCGTACCTTCTTTACGGTCGATTCACACTCTATGACCACTTTCACAATCAATCAACGAACAATCTTGATGCCACCTTCCCACAGACGGCGCCAGTGTTAAAATGTTTAAACGCGAAACTAACTGTCAGAGACGCGTTAAACATCTGATTGGGTTCTTGGGAGTGGAAGGGGTCTGTTAGACAGAGGCCCTATACTTAGTTCCCGAACTAACCACTTCACACATAACAGTATACTGATGCTCAAGCTCTATCAAGACTTCGTTGCACTTAAAATCTTACAGTACTCAACCAAACTCTCCTACAGTTGACCGAACACACTGCACCAAACTATGCGGTATCATGATACAGAGTTACTTGATTAACTTAATAATTGTTCCGAATGCAAACTACTGTAACACTAAAGACAATGTCAGTAATTCAACCTTCACCGAATAGGTACAACAATCAAACAAAACCGAAGACACAGAAGAACTCAACAGTCTCAGACACACAGTACTGAAGATCCAATACGCAACTTAAGACAACCCTTACTGTAGCCTAATCTCTGCCGCATGAGGACAGACCTCAACACCGAATAATACAATACGACTCAGAGTTCTCAGAACACTGCCATGATTACACAAACTTTATCCAACACGTTACAGCACCTTACAAGAAAGAGTGACACCATGATACACTTAGTCAACAACAATCACAACCGAAACTTCGCAGACAATTCGCTCAGACAACAGTCTAACGATCACTGAACGTCTATGTAACTCACAAATAGACACAGGTATCAATAGACAACCAGACAGAACAAGAGTAGTATACTCAGAATTGTCCAACTCGACACAGAGTAACATCACAGACAAATCACCCAAACAGACAGTCTGGTGATCTCACGGAACGTCACTACGCATCTCTTTTTCATTGCTTTATATAAAGATTACAAAGTATCGGTGTAACAACCTTTCGTTCGTCCGAACAAGATTCAGTTTTGTTTTTACAATCGCCAATCCGGCAGCCGACTAACAATAAGCATGTCAGAGAATGAAGATCTCAAGGTATTCTATACTGAATCTGGTTGTTCAAATCATTTGTCAGGAAATATAGAATTGTTATCAGAACTAGAAGGAGGAATTTCAAATCATACAGTACAAACAGGTGATAATACAAAAGATAATGCAAAGTCAATTGGAAAAGTAAAGTGCAAGAATGGAGCTAACCTGCTAACAAATGTTTTGTATGTTCCAACAATCCCGAAGAATCTGATCAGCCTCGGACAGATAGTAGAAAAAGGTTTTCAAGTCAGGTTTACAAATGAAGGAGTATTTGTTGAAGATCTAGAAAATGGATACAATCAAATTGTCCATGGTAAAAAGGAAGGTAGACTTTTTACTCTTAAAGTGCAAGGGAATGTTGGTCAAGCCCTGATCACACATGGTGATGAAGTGTTTACAGAATTGGACCTCTGGCATAAGAGGTTAGGACACTTTAATGAAAAGGGAATCAAAATGATGGTGGAAAAACAATCTGTAAAGGGATTACCAAATATGAAGAATCAACATATGATTCACAAATGTGAAGGCTATCAGATGGGAAAAGCACACAAGCTACCATTTTAGAAGAAGGGTTACAAACACGATGGTTTGCTAGAACTCATACATACAGATGTATGGGGACCAACAAAAGAAGGATCTATCAGTGGCTCAAGGTATTATGTTCTTTTTATTGATGATGCAACAAGATGGATAACTCTTTATGTTTTGAAAGAGAAGTCACAAGTATTTGGAGCTTTCAGGCATTTTCATGCATATGCTGAAAGACTTACAGGACAAAAACTCAAAAGACTAAGGTCTGATGGAGGACGAGAATATTTTTCTCAAGATTTCAATGATTATTTGTGGAATGCAGGTATCAAAAGAGAAATAACTTGCAGGTATACACCGCAACAAAATGGAATAAAAGAAAAGAAGAATATATGAAAGATGAGAGGAAGCTAATTAGTGATTGAGGGGGAGCTATTGGAGATTCACTCACTAATTAGACATAAAGACGTGAAGATGTATGAAGGATAAAGAAAGAAAAAGAAAAGCAAAAACAAAGCACTCAGAAAATCAAAGCCTTAGTGAAGGGACAAATTCACGCCTGTAATATACAGCGTAGAAACTTCCAGAATTACGAGTTTTTGAATCTCGGAGCAAAATGTATATAAAAGAGTTGAGAGAGTGTTTAGATATATATAGAAAGAAGAGGCTGAGTGAGCCTAAGATAGCCGGAGAGAGAGGCTTAGAAAGTGCGCTTATGTAGAGATGAATAATAGAACCTGAACAGTCGGGTATTCATCTGAGAGAGATGGTAAGGAGAAACTACTCAGCATAGGAGAGTTTTCCATGGCTATGAGCAAAGGAAGGCCAAGCCATTTTGTACACATCTTCTCTAATAGAAAACACATGTTTGTGTGGAAAGTTTGAGCGCATTCTTCTTGTGTGAAGAAATCTAAGTAATTTCATATTCCTGTGAAAGTTAGTTAACAGTTACAGTTATCTCAGTACACATTTTATGGTACTTCTGCAAGTTAGATCTCCTAGTATAGTGTAAAGTTTTTCATGAGTGATAACTCATCTTGAAGCTAGGAGTATGAACTACAAACTGATCAAAGAGTTTTGCAAAACAGGACATGTACGCACAGTACTAAGTCTGACCGTAAAGGCATCCAGAACTGGTGAAGTTTTTTTTTTTTACTTCAGATAAAGTTCATTCACTGAAGGAAGCTCAGGTATTACTTCCTTACTTCAATTACAAACATTTGAAGTAACTACGAATAGAATTGCAGTTGATTCTGGTAACATTCCGGTACAATTACGGTAAGATTACGATGACAGTCCGGTAACAGTCCGGTGAAGTTCCAGTGAAATTCTGGTGAGTTCAAAACTCAGTTTTGACACATCTGAGTGACAGAAAGAATATCTAATAGTAAGCAAACAAAGAATTGTAAAGATTGAAGTAAATCAGTTCAAAATTGAAGCCTGAAGAAAAGGCAAAGTTTTTCTGTAAAGTGAATTTCAGTTTTCACTAAATATAGTTATAAAGTTTTCAGTTTCAGAAAGGTTGCTAAGCTACTTATGATTATAGAGGTGTTCTAATATCACTCTAGCTTAATCCCTGTGGCGTGGCAAATTTCGCAGCTTAGTTTCAAAGCTCTTGCCGCGTCAACAAAAAATTCAAGAACTTGGAATTCCAATTGGTTTTCATTTGAAAACCCGAGTAAAGAAGAGTAGATATTTGAGGGTTTCAAGTTCCCAAAGGAAAGCACAAGATCGTGAAACGATCATGTGAAGGGATCAAAACCTGGAATGTCAAATTAGAGATAATGCCTGAAACTTCCAAGAGTTGAAGTGAAAAGGTACTCTATCAAGATATGTTTAGACTTTAGGATAAATATCACCCACACATTAATGTGAATATAAAATAGGGTGGTATGGAACACCAGATTTTATACTTAGATTAATGTAGGAAAGATGGTATGGGACATCGGACCGTGGGATGATAATTATCTTTTAGTCCTTGAATGGATCTTGGAGTTAGATTTGATCCTCAAAGGAATTAAAACTCAAAGGAGAAGTATTAATTCAAGGAGGATAAAAGCATGATCTCAAGATACTTGAAGATCAAGTTCGTAAGAAGATATGAAGTAAGTAACTTCCAAGATCTTCTTGAAAAACTTCAAGCCAAAGTGTTGATGATTCAGAAATATTTGATAAATTCTTGAAAGAGTAAGACTTTGACTTTGAACTGAACCTTTTGACTAAGGAATAGACTGACTAAGTCAAGCGTCAAGTTCCTACTGTAACTTGATAAATTCAATACTTTGACTCAAAGAAATGCTCAAGAATTGCATTTCTAGTAAGCAGTCATAAAGATTGAATATAGGCATGAACTTAGTCTCAAGTGAAGCATTGTTTGAGTAAAAACTCATCAGTAGAATGTCAGTGGGTCAACACACTGATGTTGGATATCACACTAGTATCTTGTGGTTGGATGATGTTTAGGATTGCTCTGAATCTTTTTGAGAATCTAGTTTCTTTCTCTTAAAGATAGAAAAAATAAATGCTTCCATACCTTGTTGAAACAGATCATTAAGAAGTTAAAATCTTGAGTTAAAGTCTTGGGTCATCAAGTACTTGACTCATAACAAGTTTATATCTTAGAAGTTTGAATTAATTATATAGATTTTTAGTTATTTCCTTTGGATCTTCAAACGATAGCAAGTCCAAGTTTGACTTATTCATTTGAGTTTGCTTCCAGTTATTACCATAACTCTCATAACAAGTTTATATCTTAGAAGTTTGAATTAATTATATAGATTTTTAGTTATTTCCTTTGGATCTTCAAACGATAGCAAGTCCAAGTTTGACTTATTCATTTGAGTTGGCCTTCAAGTTCAAGGCGCTTTGACACCTTTTGGTGGAAAGAAAGAAAGAGGTCCTTTCATGTAAGTTCTCAAGTAGGGAATTTGGTTCTATGTCAAAGCTATTCAAAAATTTATGATGTCTCTATATGGTGAAAAAGTTTCTTCAAGGTGCAAGAACACATTGATTATCTCTTTTCTCTCATTTAAGAGTGTCAAAGTGTGGAATGGTGTTCAAAGTACCTTAAAACTTGATCATTTGATTAATTGTAAGCGAGCATTTTTAGGGGAGGCTCTTGGCTAATATGCTACCCTTCAAAATATGATCAAAGTGAGGGACTTTGGAAAATTTGGAAGCAAAGGTGCACAAAAAAATTAGGTGATTCTCCCAAGAATAGTCCATTGAGAAATCTTGATTTATTTAGGTAGAAGAATTAAAAAACATAAGCATTTATATTCGAGAAAGTGTAGTGTTTGTTATTAAAAAAAAAAGTTAAGTGATTCTCCCAAGAATAGTCCATTGAAAAATCTCTCATTCGTTTAGGTAGAAGAATTAAAAAAAACATAAGAATTTAGGTTCAAGAAAGTGTAGTGTTTGTTATTCCAGACAAACAAGTTAAAAGTAGGTGGATGGTTATGAAAGGAATGAAAGACGGATAAGCCCCTTTAACTTTTCTAAAGCTGCTTTCATTAAAAAAAAAAAATTAATGATTTTTGTTGTATGTTTCGTTTTGTTTTTTTTTTTTAATACAGGAAATTTGAAATGTCTAAGAAATGAGGTTTGAACCCAAACACACTGCCCCACGACGTTCAAAGCATACTGCTACACCACCTCGTTTTCCTTTAATATTCCACGACGTTCAAAGCATACTGCTACACCACATCGTTTTCCTTTAATATTCACATAAGATGGTAGCATAAAATTGGTTTTAAGAGAGTAAAAGTACAACGGATCTCGATGAATGGATGACATGTTTATCAATTCCTTTGTAACCCCCTTTGCACTTCTTGTTTTATTTTATTTTTTTACTTAAAAAGAAAAATTAATTAAAAAAAGAAAGTCAACTTTGTAATCTAATCTTCTTCATAGCTTGAATTAATTGAAACACAATAGTGACAGGCATAACATCCATGAGATCTCATAATATCACACAAAGTAGAGGTTGGATATCTAACACCTATGATGAATGAATAGGGCCCAAAGGGCCATTATGGATAGAGAGTAGGTAGGAACAATCTTAAGGAGACTTATTTCAATGTGTTGAAATGCTCAATGTCCTTGCCACTGATGACAAAGATCAACAAAAGTGCTCGAAATCACAATAATCCTCTAAGGAAGCTGGTTTTCTTCTCACCACTATAAGTAGATGAAGGTGTCCTACCAACACAACCCACAAAGCTTGAATCCACACCCCTCCCACGAAAGCCAAATGACTTAGCTTATCGAGTTATCACTATTGAACCTCTCTATCACATTCTTATTTTTTTTTTCTTTTATTTTAGTGGACCTTCGAGTACTCTTGTTGAACTCTATTGTTAACAATAGATTAAAACGAGACTTCTCATCTGACCTTAGGATCGCCCCTCTCCGATCTTAAATTTAGTGGGACTTTTTCTTTTTTGTAAATGGAGGTTTAGCCGAGGCCTACTCCTCCAGGCTTTAACTTTGAAATTGCAATTGTACAAGGAAGGGCATAGTACCCATGGGACCCCCCTTATCCCACAAGAACAAGGATTTACATAGCTGCGTTAGACTGCGGTCACAACTACCATGAGGTAGGACAAACGATGACTTCGAACTTGTTTTTTTTTTTATTAAAGAAAATTCAGCCTGACTTCTAGCTTTGTTGACCCCTAGTGGGTTATTAGACATTCAACCCCTTCATGAGTGAGTGAGATTAGGAGGAACAATTAAGAGGAACCCATTCTTTCTATGTCTTTCATTGTACTTTCAATTAATCGAAAGTATCTGAAGAGTACATCGCAAGATCAACTTTCTTAATCCACTTCGAATAGCCTGTCTTGAAGACCCAATTCCACGAGGCCTCGCTTTTGTAGCGTGCTTTCTCTTCTCAGTTCCCTACCTGCCACGTGTCTCTGAAGTGGCATTACCAACCCCAGAGATTTATCCACTCTGTGTGCATCCTCTGTGTGCGGCTCTTTGAGGGGAAGGCCATGGCTGCACGTTTGTGTGCACAAGTTAGTTTGACACTCGATGTGTGTGTGTGTGTGCGCGCGCGCGCGCGTGTGTGAGAGAGAGAGAGAGAGAGAGAGAGAGAGAGAGAGAGAGAGAGAGAGAGAGAGAGAGAGAGAGAGAGATATTTGTGTTGGGCAGGCCATTGGAGTGCCCTTCGTGAGTTTTCATGCACCCGCTACGGGTACAGAGACGTTATTTTCCTTGCGTGGATCGGAGGAAACTCGAAAATTTCGTATAAGAACCTCTAATCTTTCAGGCAAAGTTTATTCTCCTGTTTATGTGATGTGAAAAGTTGATAACTGCAATTGTTATTGCCTTTGTATTGTTGATATGAATGACATTTCTACTCGATTGATCATGGTATTAATGTTCATTGAGGTGTCTAATATTTCTCTATTGCACACACCGTTGACCTCTAGATCATCCATACAAACTTACATTCCATATCATTATTGTTGATCATCCTAGGGAGGACCTCTTTGAGTTGTCTCATTTTCAAGAGTCTACACATTTCTTTGAAGGGTTTGTCTGCCTGGCCTGTCCACCAATCTTTGAAGAATAATGGAAGGTTCTTTCTCTCAACCTCCTAGTGATATCTAAGAATGCTTCTTCTCTTTAGAAGGCCCTTCTATAGGTGAGTTTTATCTTGGTTAACTTCAGGTTGAAGACGAATCAGCTTTTAGTAAAGCTTTCCTCTTTTTTCTTTTTTGATTCTCTGAATATCCTTATGAGTTTTGCGTAGAATAGTCGAGGTCTGTTGACAACAATGATCTAACACTTAGAAGGGGGAGAACGGTTTCTAAGGGCATGGTGCCAAGCAAGAGTGATTCCTTGTCGAATTGAGGCGAGCGAAAACATTGAAGGATTAGTGTGGAACCAAGGCGCCTTTCTACTTTTAATGAATGGTAGAAAAGAGAACAATCGGGAAGTGATCACAGATTGCAATGTCCATGACTTGGGAGAGGGAGGCAATATTGTGAATTGTTGCAAAAATGGAAAAGGTGCATGAAATGAGTTAGCTCATAAACGACAAGCGGGACAAGAACAACTTCCATGCTTGGAGATTAATGATGAATTTCCTTATGGGAAAAGGCTACTAGAAGTACATCGAAGGAGAGATGAAAATGCTCCACACTTACCAGAGAGGAATCGGACTTTGGACTGTTGGGGATAAAGGCCCAAAGGACTCTCCTTTTGTATATTTTGACCCTTCCATGTGAAAGCTCTCTTCGAGAGATTTCAAGACATATTTTTATTATATTTTTTGGACCCCAAATTGGGGAGTTATAGGCAATTACATTATTTTTATGACTTTTGGTCATTGGCCATGTGTGAACATGCCCAAATGACCTAAAAGTCACTTATCAATAAGACTTGGTCCCAAATCTCTCATAACTTGATTGGGACTTCTTCAACTTCAGCTTCTCCATTCTCCAAATTTCTGCGTAGGTTTCTCTCTCTACTTTCTCTCTCCTCATGCAGCAGTCCACTCCCTTGGCATTTGGAGCAACCGAGAAGACCATGACGTAGCTCTCCGTGGCCTCTTTCAACTGGTATCAGAGCTTTGAGCTGTTCCATCGCAACAAAGTTGCTCGAAGTGATTTTCTACTTGAGCCTATGTTAAGCCGAAGGTGTTTTCTTGCATTTGGGAAAATTTCATCGCGAAAAACCTTCTTTTTTTCGCGATAAAAGTGTTGTTTTGTGGAGGATTACTTCAGCCCGGAGCAAAACTGAAGCAAATTTTGTGCTTTTTAGAGAGTTTCATTGCAAAGAATCTCTTGTATTCTTCCTTTTGTATCCCCACAGGTCATTTTCAGCATCCACATTGCTGATTTTTTTATCTACATGTCTTTTGTGGCAGAAATTCTCTCTTATTTCAAGTGGGAGGACATGTGCAAAGATTGAGGAAGTGCATACTTGCTGGAAACTTATTACAGCAGGTCTTTTCTCTGATTTTACAGGTCATATTGCTGCAAAAATTGGGGCTTTTGTGAAAACAAGCACCCATTGACTTGGTTTTGCATCTATGTATGCCTTTTGTGGTTGAAAAACAACAAATTTGTTGTTTTTGATGCAATTACAGCTTGCTGGAATTTTCTAAAATTTTCTGCAGAAAATTTCAGAAATTGATTTTTGCAAGTTTTGAACAATTTTTGGGCTTAATTTCTCAGCTATAGTCTCGTAAGGTAATTGCGCACAGGACAACAGGTGAATTTTACCTTTTTTGGTGAAATTTTGAAGCTCTTAGTGAGCAAACATAGCCTCTACCTCCTCTGATGTCAAAAGCTTGTTTGAGATCAAGAGATTTGAAGGTAATGGTTTCGATTTGTGGAAAGAGAGAATGTTGGGCATCCTCTTTCTTAAAGATTGTGAAGGGGCTCTTGAAGAAGTGAAACCTGAAGATATGAGAGATGCAGCATGGATGAACCTAAACAAGAAGGCCATCACTTACATCAAGATGGCTGTATCATATGAAATCTTAGTGGATTTGAAAGGCCTTACAACTACTTTTGAGGTATGGGAGAAGCTGAAAGCCACTTATGAAAATACCACGCCTGTAAATCAAGTGTATCTTATGTGTAAGCTAGTGTGTATGCAGCTTGATGAGTCAAAAAGTGCGGCGGAGCACTTATCTTCGTTTACAGGTACTCTTTCACAATTGCATGACTCTGGATTACCTCCATTTGATGATAAGCTTAAGGCCATCTTCTTGTTGATGACCTTACTTGATTCATGAGAAACATTGGTTGTTTCACTTTTGAATAGCCCCAGTCTTACCTTTGATGGTGTAAGGGGTTCTATTTTGAATGAGGAAATGAGGAGGAAAGCTAGTGGAGAGGGAAGTGGTTTAGCCAATGTGGCTAGAGGAAGAACAAAAAAGAAAAGTGGAAATGTACAGAGGAACAGGAGCAAAAGCAAAGGCAAGGCTGAAGTGACTCGTTATCAATGTGGTAGGAAAGGTCACAAGAAGCCTGATTGCAGATACTATACAACTGAACTAGAAGATATACTTTGTGCTACTATGGAAGCAGAGCATGCCGAAGTTATTGATGCTTCTATTAATACTCATGCACAAGATATGCAGATCACAAAGACGGATTTGATTGATGCATTGCTTACTGTGAATGATGCTTTGTCACAAACATGGATTGTAGATTCAGGTGCATCGTTTCATGTAACTCATATTAAGGAGTGTTTTACTACCTTTCATGCAGGCAACCATGGACATGTATATCTTGGAAATAACCATGCTTGTTCTATTGAAGGTATTGGCACAGTGCATCTCACAGTGGATGGTACTAATGAGCTGGTTTTGCATGTTGTAAGGTATGTACCAAGCATCAAGAAAAGCTTATTGTCTGTTGGGCAAATGGATATGCATGGATATAGTACCCTCTTTGAGAAGGAGTCATGGAAGCTTATCAAAGGCTCTAGGCTGATTGTTAAAGGTACAAAGAAAGGGACTCTTTATTGCTTGCATGGTAAAGCCTTGTTGGGCAAGTTTATTGCTTTGGCTGAAATCCATTCACATATGGAATTATGGCATAAAAGGCTTGGCCACATGAGCCAAAAAGGCCTTGATAAACTATGCAATTTGGACAAGTTTGATGCTAAAGTCTCAAAACTTGATTTTTGTAATGAATGCCAATATGGTAAGCAAGTAAAGAATTCCTACTACTCTGGTGTCTCTTGTAAGTCTAATGTGCTTGATCTTGTTCATTCTGATGTTTGTAGCATGCCCACAAAATCTATGGGGGGTGCTCTTTACTTTGTTTCTTTTGTTGATGACTACTCTAGGAAGCTTTGGGTATATTTGTTAAAATCTAAAGATGAAGCCTTTGCTGCATTTAAGAAATTTCATGCATTTGTGACCACCCAAACAGGTAGAAAGCTGAAATGCTTACGTACAGATAATGGGGGTGAGTTTACAAGTGCTGAATTCAATAGATTTTGTGAAAATCTTGGTATTAAGAGGAGCTAACAGTCCCATACAACCCCTCTTCCAACAGTGTGGCTGAAAGGTATAATAGGACTTTATGTGAGAGGGTGAGATGCATGCTGTCCAGAGCTAATCTCCCTCATGGATTTTGGGGAGAGGCTTTGAAAACTGCAGTTCAAGTTTGCAATCCATCCCCTCGTATGTCCTTAAAAGGTGGCATTCCAGAAGAGGTTTGGTCTGGCAAACCACCTTCATATGACCACCTACGCATCTTTGGTTGTGATGCTTTTGTGCATATAAGGCCTGAGTTGAGAAGCAAGCTAGATGCAAAGTCCATGAAAGGAATCTTCATGGTTATGGAGATGAAGGTGAAATGGGTTACAGGATGTGGCTACCTCAACTCAAGAAGGTAATACGCAGCCGAGATGTTGTATTTAATGAGGCAAGGCTGCTCAAAAACAATTGTGCCTCTAAAGATGACCATAAAAAAGTCAAATTTCAGCATGTACAGCCACCAGTTAAATCTGATATGAACCCTCGGGATGCACCACATATGGCTGGAAATGACAATGAGCCCGTGGTTATTGAGCCAGATGATGATGGACAGCAAAATGATGCTCCTGAAGGGCATATGCAGCCACCTATTCATGCTGAAAACAGGGCTGGAAATGATGTACAGCAGCCCGTTAACACTGAAGAAGTTAATGTACCTCCTGATGTAGATCCATTGCCTGGTAATGTGGATCATTGGGTAAGAAGATCTATATGTCCTAGGAGGCCAGTGAATAGATATGATCCCTCTATACATTATATTATGTTATCAGATGAGGGTGAACCTCTTACTTATAAAGAGGCAAAGCTATGTGAGAACAAGAAGAAGTGGTAGTTAGCCATGCAGGAAGAGATAAAGGCCTTGCATGCAAATGATACTTGGGATTTGGTTGAGTTACCCAAAGGAAGGAAAGCCATTCCCAACAAGTGGGTGTACAAAATCAAAACTGTTGATGGCAAACCCAAGTATAAGGCAAGGCTGGTTGCTAAGGGATATGCCCAAAAAGAGGGCATTGATTTCCAAGAAGTGTTCTCTCCAGTGGTGAAAATGACCACTTTACGTGTGTTTTTTGCTCTCATAGTTGCCTTGGATTTGGAATTATTCCAAATGGATGTTAAAACAGCCTTTTTGCATGGTGATTTAGATGAAGAGCTGTACATGAAACAGCCAGAAGGATATGCCATTCCTGGAAAAGAGCATCTGGTATGCAAACTGAAAAGGAGCTTATATGGGCTGAAACAGGCCCCCAGACAATGGTATAAGAAGTTTGATGCATTTATGCTCAAACATGGGTTTAAAAGAAGCCATGCAGATCACTGTTTGTACACCAAAAAGGATGAAGATGGCAGCCCAAGTATTCTTGTACTGTATGTAGATGATATGGTGCTGGCTGGGAAGAAAATGAGCACTCTGAATGCTCTAAAACAGCAGCTGAACTCTGCAGTCTCAATGAAAGACCTTGGGGAAGCTCAGCATATTCTTGGTATGCGTATAAAAAGGGATAGGCAGCAGCATACTTTGCAGGTATCCCAAGAAAAGTACATTGAAAAAGTGCTGGACAGATTTAATGTGGATGATGCTAAGCCCCTTGGAGTGCCATTGCAGCCACATGTTAAGCTTTCCAAGGATGACTATCCCAAAGATGATGATGCAGCCAATTACATGAAGAGTGTTCCATATGCATCAGCTTGTGGTTCACTTATGTATGCTATGGTTTCCACTCGGCCAGACATTGCTCATGCAGTGGGAGTTGTTAGCAGGTTCATGGCTAATCCTGGTAGAGCTCATTGGGAGGAAGTCAAATCTATCTTGAGATGTTTAAAAGGGACCAAAAGTAAATGCTTATGTTATGGAAAGGGTCCATTGGAGTTAAAAGGATTTTGTGGTTCAGACATGGCAGGTGATGTGGACACACGCAAGTCCACAAGTGGCTATGTATACATCCTTGCAGGTGGAGCTATTTCATGGTGCTCTAGACTTCAGATGATAGTTGCACTATCTACTACAGAGGCTGAATATATTTCAGCCACAGAGACTTCCAAAGAAGCCATTTGGTTAGCCCGCCTCTGCACTGAGTTTGGGATGCCTGAAAAGGCACCTGTCCTTGGATGTGATAGCCAGAGTGCCATATGTTTGGCAAAGAATGCAATGTTTCATGCTCGCACAAAGCATATTGATGTGAGATACCACTTCATCAGAGAGGTGTTAGAGGATGGCCTTCACTTTGATCAAGGTCAATACTTCACAGCATCCTGCGGATGCTCTCACAAAGTGTCTACCCAAGGCACAACATCAGCTATGTATACAGATGGTGGGAGTTACTTAGCTTAAAGGAGCCTCCTTGGTCCTTTAAGTGGGAGGTTGTTGGGGATAAAGCCCCCAAGGACTCTCCTTTTGTATATTTTGACCCTTCCATGTGAAAGCTCTTTGAGAGCTTTCCATACATATTTTTATTATATTTTTTGGACCCCAAATTGGGGAGTTATAGGCATTTACATTATTTTTATGACTTTTGGTCATTGGCCATGTGTGAACATACCCAAATGACCTAAAAGTCACTTATCAATAAGACTTGGTCCCAAATCTCTCATAAATTGATAGGGACTTCTTCAACTTCAGCTTCTCCATCTTCTTCTCCAAATTTCTACGCAGGTTTCTCTCTCTACTTTCTCTCTCCTAACGCAGCAGCCCACTCCCTTGACATTTGGAGCAACCGAGCACACCACGACGTAGCTCTCCGCGGCCTCTTTCATGGACAAGTTAAGAGCTTTTGAGGAATGGAATCAAGGAGCACGAAAGTTTATGTATTGACTATTTGTTAGCATACATGATAGCATGATTGGGCACATACAAGATGCCAAGAATCCAGAAGAGGCTTGGAACAGTTTGGTCACATTGTATAAGATCAATACAAAGGCACGATAATTGCAACCGAAGAATGAGCTGCATGCATTGGAGAAAAAGGGCATGTCGGTAAGTGACTCCACTCTGAAAATCAAAAGCATATGTGAGACACTTGCGTCTATTGGTGTGAATGTGAATGTAGATGATGATGATAAGGTGGAAGTGTGCCTTCATGGTTTAGGAGCTCCATATAAGTAGTTAAGAACTTCTATACATACCAGGGAAAATATTTCGAATTTTGCTGAAATGGTGTCCATGCTGATTATTGAAGAAAAGAATCTTGGTGAAGACTTGAACTCCCAAGAAAACCTAGGTATTCTACTTTGGGAGAGGAAGAGGCAGAGGTAGAGGCTTCGGGTGGAAGTGAACACAGTAACCAAGATTAAGGTCAACAAGAGAATCATGGGGGAGGTAGAGGACAATTTAAAGGAAGGGGGAGCCAAAGAGGCCGTAGAAATTTCCAAAGAAATGATTCAGGTAATGACTGTAAAGGATGCTGGAATTATGGCAAACCTTGACACTTTGAACGTGATTGCAGGTTGAAGAATCAAAATATCAGAAGGCAATAAAACAGCTATGCATCCACAAGTGCATATGATTCTGAGAAGCTATGCATGGTCCAACATCACATGATGAATACGATGTCGGCTTACATTTCAAAATCAAATGGTAATGTCTGATATGTTGATTCAGGTGCTTCAAATCACATGATCAGTCATGCGGAATGGTTTAGTAGTTTGCAGAAATTGCCAGTTCTTGGATATGTTGGAACATGTGAGGACACATCACACCCTATCGAGCATACAACAAACATAGCACTCTCTATGGAGGAAGGTAAAACATCTTGATGTGCTGCATGTTCCAAATATAACAAAGAATCTGGTTTCTATTGGACAAATGGTTGACCAGGGATTACATGTCATTACAAGTCAAGTTCAATGAAGGGTTGTATGTGGAAGAGTACAAACATGACGGAATATGGATTGCCAAGGGAAACAAAGTGGGTAGGATGTTCACCTTAAATGTGACAATTGATAGAGTCAAAGGAGATTGTCAATGGAATACCAAATTTCAAGGCTACAGAGATGCAAAAGGTACTTGTAGCATGTCAATTTGGTAAACAGTCAAGAGCATCGTTTCCGCATGACAAGCATGTTAGTGAGAATGTGCTAGAAATAGTACATACAAATGTTTGGGGTTTTGCAAAGACCAGATCTATGGGGGGTTGCAAGTTTTATGTTACTTTCATTGATGACCATACACGGAAAGTATGGGTGTATTTCATGAAAGAGGAGAGTGAGGTGTTCACTCACTTCGAGAATTTTAAGGCTATGGTGGAAAGACTTGACAGTATATTTGGACATTAAGGTCTAATGGAGGAGGTGAATACATATCAAATGAGTTCAACAACTTTCTTAAAAATCATGGAATTCGACATCAGGTTTCATGCAGTTACACATCACAATAGAATGGCATGGCTGAACGCAAAAATAGGCATATTGAAGAAATAGCAAGAGGCATGATGGCTGAGAAGAATATGCCTCATTGTTATTGGCAGAAGCTCTCCATACTGCTTTATACATCATGAACAGAACTCCGATTGCTAATTTACATCAAGTTACTCTTGAAGAGAAGTTTACAGGTAAAAAACCAAATATATCTTCATTGGGTACTCCCTTGAGCAAAAGAGATATAAATGTTATAACCCACTCACACGAAAGGTGAAGGTAAGTTGAGATGTCGTGTTTGATGAAATGTCAAGATTTTATGGAGATGTCAAAGGTGGACTTAATCTTGAACCAAATGACAAAGAAAATGCTGAATCTCAAGTTTTGAGTGGACCAAATGTATCACCAAGCAATAGTTCAAACTTAAATCCATGGAGTGGAAGATTGCGTAGAAATTTCAGTTCAGCGAATCCATCAAATACATCGAAGGAAGGTAACGAAAAGCTTTTTGTGAGTAGTAAAACATCTCTAAGTTTTGAAGACATTGATGGGGATTCAAGCAGTTCAGAAAAGAGCCTTGATGAGGAACTTGGATTGCCCTCTGTGAAGACTCTGGGAATAAGAAAGGCACATGAAGATGATACAAGGAGAAGTGACCTAGGACGAAGAAGATTTGGGAGGATGCGGATATCAGTGCAACGATTGACGTATGACAGTCACTTGGCTTGTCATTGTGCCTACATGACCAAGGTAATACAAGATGCTGAACCCTCTTGATTTGAAGATGCAATTGGAAATGCAGATTGGAAAAAAGCTATGGATGAGGAGATGGCTGCACTTTATGGAAATGATACATGAAAGCTGGTTCCATTGCCGCAAGGAAAGAAACCCATAGGCTGCAAGTGGGTTTACACAATAAAGCACAATGTTGATGGTAGCATAAGCAAGTACAAAGTACGATTGGTAGTAAAAGGATATGCACAGACATATGGCATTGATTATGAGGAAACGTTAAGCCCTGTAAGCTAAAATGTCTACTGTGACAACACTTGTAGCATTAGCTACAAGAAAAGGATTGACTTTGCATCAGATGGATGTGAAAAATCCTTTCCTACATGGTGAGTTACAAGAAGAAGTATACATGGACCAACCACAAGGTTATGAAGATTTGAAGCCACAGACATATGGCATATGAGATGGATGTGAAGAATCCTTTCCTACATGGTGAGTTACAAGAAGAAGTATACATGGACCAACCACAAGGTTATGAAGATTTGAAGCACGAAAATATGTTTGTAGGTTGCAAAAGGCTTTGTATGGGCTTAAACAAGACCCTCATGCTTCACATGCAAGGATTACTGATTACTTAACCGCCATTGGGTTTTCTCTGTGTGATGCAAATCATTCATTATATGCAAGGAAGAATGATCATGGAATCACGATTATGGCTATTTATGTTGATGGTTTGATTGTAGGAGGTGACAATGAAGCAAGCATTAAAGAGGTAAAGCAACTCCGTATGCAGGAATTTGACATGAAAGATCTTGGTGTGCTTCACTATTTCTTGGGCATTGAGTTTATACATACAGAAACAGGTATATGGATGTTTCAAAGGCAATATGCTTTGAGTATGCTCCAAAAGTATGGTATGGTTGATTGTAAGCCGATTTCTATGCCATTAGATTAGACTTTGAAGTTGGGCACTACATGAGGTGAAGCATTGGAAAATGCTACTATGTACAGGAAAATTATGGGAAGTTTGATATATGTTACAATTACAAGGCTTCATCTAAGCTACAGTGTTGGACTTGAAAGTCAATTTATAGGTTCCAAGGAAGCCAAATTTAGATGCTGTGAGGGGCACTCTACGTTATGTGAGTGCTACTTTGGATTATGCATTGTTTTTTGTTGCTGGTGTAGATTTGCAGGTTCATGGATACACCGATGCAGATTGGTCTGGCAGTATTCCAGATAGAAGATCTACTAGTGGATTTCTATTCTCACTTGGAAGTGCAGCTATTACATGGAGCAGCAAGAAGCAACCCACTGTTGCTTTGTCAAGTACAGAGGCTAAGTATAGAGGTGCTGTAATGGAAGCATGTGAATCATCTTGGGTAGAGATGCTACTTGTAGATTTAAGCATAAATGCCAATCATAATCTATTGTGATAATCTTAGCAGCATTTAGTTAGCACAAAATCCTATATTTCATGCTAGAACAAAGCATATCGAGGTACATTATCACTTCATCAGAGAGAAGGTTTTAGAACTTAGAAGATGATATTGATCTTGTTTATGTTAGGGAAGATTAGAAGGTTGCTGATACTTTTACTAAAGCGCTTGGAACAGAGACGCTGAAGAAGTTTCAGAAGATGCTTGGACTAGAGGACATGATGTTGAGTTTGAGGGGGAGTGTTGAGATATCAAGCTCAACATGTGATGATCCAGGATGACACGTATCACTTTTCCAGTTCTCTGACATGTATAGTGGTCACGCTGGTATATGTCAGGGATACTTCATTGAGCTTTACTAGATTTATCTAAAGAGAGTGATGGCACATTTGTTTCTTGCCAGCTCACTCATTCGTGAACATTAGGATTTTCTTTATGTACTGTTCTTTATATATCGCACTTGTTGTATTGTTGTTTTTTAGGTCATTCTTGTACATTCCTTTTCTGTAATAGAAGAAGAAGAAGAAGAAGAAGAAGAAGAAGAAGAAGAAGAAGAAGAAGAAGAAGAAGAAGAATAAGAAGAAGATTATTCTTCCTTGTTTTAATATGTATGTGTGCTCCTCTTTGAGTGTGAGAGTGTGTAGTGAGCTCTCTTCCTTATCTCCTTGCTCGTGACACAGAATTCATGTGTCATGATGGCTCACCTTGACATGCTTCTCACCCTCTTGCATAGGGTGTTATGGGATGCTTCGAGCACGAGGAAGGAGCAAGGAGAGCACATGCAAGCCTATGGTTGGAGAACACAAGTAAGTCCCTCTCTTGCCTCCCCCTCCTTTTTTTTTTCTTTTTCTTCCAACAAGAAGATCCTTCCATTAGTAAGAAAAAAACACCCATTGGGCGACAATCCCAATCGGAGAACAAGAAAGAAATACAAAGGGGAAAATCACCCCCGACAACTACTCAAATCCGCAACAACCCTATCTCTCGGGGGAGGCAATGTGGGGAGGGGGAAAAAGCAACGCAGCTTGCCGGTAGCTCCAACGGATAGTGTCATCCTAAGTGGTAAAGAAAGGGCCTTTCTTCCAAAGCTAGAGGAAGGCTTGTTGCCTCCGGGCCGTGCCATGAGAATCCCCCTTAAGGCGATCCAATGGCCCACGCAAGGTGTGAGCGAGCTCTAGCCATAGGTCCTGCAAAGTCTCGGTCGGAGGAATCGTGCACCGCTCGAAGATGCGTCGGCATCTCGCTTGCGAAATGAACCACATGGTAAGATTGCATAGCTCCCAATACGGGTCTCCCTCATTACTCCAAGGAGAGAGGTGCAGGTCCTGAGTGGTGTCAACCTGCTCATCCTGAACCATAATAACCGTGCTGTCAATCTCATGCTCGTAGCCGAGGGCGGGCGAGAAAGAGAGCCCCGAGCAATAGCACCCCAAGTGATGGTATGGGTCCCGTCTCTCAGGTAAGTATTCTCAAGATCCTCTACCAAACCTGCTCTGCCAATGGGCAGTCCCAAAGAGAATGCACTGTGATTCCAAATGAGAATCACAACCCATATAGTCAGGAGGTCAACCCCGAAAGCTCAGCCAGGTGCCAACAGCAATGCTCTTGTGGGCAACCAACCACAGAAAGAGGATCGTGCAAGGAGACTGATGAGCACCCTAGATCCAATGCCAAAAGGATAAGAGAAACTCAATGAGCCCCCTCTCCACCCGAGTCTAGGACAAGTGTTGTGCCTTGATGATCCTCCAAAACTAAGCTACTGGCCAGAACAAGTGTTGTGCCTCGATGATCCTCCACCCGAGTCTAGGAGAATACTGAAAGAAGGGAGCATTGCAGTCCTCTACCGAGGAGAGGGGTTCGCGCTACCACCACTCCCCCGGGTCCCAAAGAAGGCGAGATAATAGTCGAATCTCCTAGACCCAAAGACACGAATTACAAAGAGTTCGAATGTCTGTCGCATCAGGATCGATGTGCCAATCCTAACCACGCATGCCAACCATGCTAATCCGCTGAAAGGTACAATCTGCAATGATCTCAGACTCGATTGAAGAGTGAATCATCTACCCCTCATTGCCAATCTCGAAGAAGAGAGTTCCATCCTGATAGATGCCCCGAGCAACAATCAAAACCTCAGTCAGAGCCTCAAGCCAGGATGCGGCTGGGTCAGCTTTAGTCCCCCAATCCCTCGGAATTGCAGTCTTTGCATCCCTAATCATTTGAGATGCACCACGCATCCCCATACAGAGGTCGTGCTGACGTGCCATAGGGAGACTCTGAAAACTGAGCCAATCTGCCACATTGCACCCGGGTCCTCTTGCAAATCCCCTCCCCCCAAAAAGGAAACATGTGGGTGGAACCAACCGTGAACCCTCTCTCCGAGCAGATGAGGGGGTTCCAAGTAATAGTTTGCCTGATATGCTCCTCAATACAAGCGGGTGTGAGCTCCACAGGAGCGGGACGAAGCTCCTCCAAAGATCTCAATACTGCAAGCAAAGCAGTCAATGTTGTGCCAAGGGAGCCCATACGCCTCATCTCAGAGAAAATCCATATGATCTCAGGTTGCCATGGCCTTCTAGTGGAAGGAGGAAAGAGACCCCGCATGTGCCAAAGAAAATCCTTCGAGGGCTCAGGGCCAAGGAGAAGACCACGCACAATGAACTTGCCAAGGAGGGCTCTCCTCTGACAGGCACGGTCAATGATCCCAAGACCACCGCACTCCAGAGGAAGTGTAAGGACCTGCCAAGCAACCTTAGCCCAAGCGGGGCTACCATCCCGGCTAGACTAAAGAACATTCCTTATTAGCCGTTGAATCTGGCTAATATTGAAACTCGAGAAGATCCAACTCGAGGTGAAATACCACATCGTAGCCAAAAGAACCTGGTTTGCCACCACAATCTGCCAGCAAGAGACAAACGAGCATAGCTTCAATGAAGATCGAAAATTAGAAGTTCCAGAAAACGTGAAGGTCACGGTCAGGAATTTCCTTCTTTATATAACGGATAGATGGGGAATAAAATTGTTACATATAGTTGTTATCATGGATAGGTTTTAAGTTTTATCAGGAATTTCCTTCTTTATCTTGAGCATAGATGAGGAATAAAATTGTTAGATATAATTGTTATCATGGATAGGTTTAAGTTTTATCATGAATAAATGATTGGTTAACATTAAATGTGTTTCGGTTTTTCATTGATAGTCTTCAAAGAACAATCAAGATTGTTCAATTTCTGATAGCTACAAATAAGATGCAGATTCCCTTTTATGTTGAAAAAAAAGGATACACTCCTATGCATTCTATGTTGCATATAGCAGTTATTGTTGTTCATTTTTGCTTAAATCTATGCACCTCTGCTATATACTGACTTCAGCATCTGATCTGTTGTATGATGTGCAGTAGGGAATCAATCAAAATCAAGATGGGCTTTCGGTGCACGTTGTACTTTGGTTCTGGATAGACGGTATTTGTTTCAAACCCTTTTTATTAACTGTAGTGATTCAAAAGTTCTGGTATCCTTCTAAAATCATACTACTTTACTGTTTGAACAGTTCATCTGATGGCATTGATGTTTTCTTTGCAGTTGCAGAATCACTTTTGTTTCAAACGAAATCCTTAGAACATCTTATAATAAATGAGAATTTGTTGTGGCATTCATGTAAGATGTTATTAGAGAATGTGGAACGTTCTATGGTATAGCATTAGGGTGTGCTAAGGTGGAACTTGATTCTATTATTTTCAGTAATTGCTCCAAAGTTGACAACAAGTTGATACTATGATAGACAGAACATAATTGTTTTTGTGATGCTTATAGTTTTTTGCAGTCTATTGGAAATATTGCAATTCAAAAATTTTAAGTGAAAGCTAGATGTAAGAAGTTCATGATTTGCATGCTAATTCCAAATGCTTTTTTGATCATCTACGTTCAAAAGAGTAAAGAACTCCCTATCTACGAGTTAAAAGGGTGACCGCTCACTGATGGACATTCATTGGCTGAAGCATGTACTTAACATTTTGCTGAACTATTTGCTTCCCCTCCTAGGGATGAGATATGACATGAGGCTTTGAATCAATGTTTGGAGTTTATCCAAAAGTTACTTGAATCCAATATGGCTGAAGCTCTGAAAAGGATATTTTATAATAGAAAGTCCTTAGAGCTTTGCAATCATTGAAGAATGGAAAGGTTCATGAACTAACTGGTCTCTCTAGAGAGTTTGTCATTGCATTTTGGCCTTCACTGAAACAAGTAACGATCAGTCTTGGTGTTAGCATATACAAAGTCACTTTCATCTAATAAGACCCTTTATTCTCCTTGGTGTTAGCATATACAAAGTCACTTTCATCTAATAAGACCCTTTATTCTTTAAGGAGAAAAGGGATTTAGCAGCTATGAATAGGAGCGAAATTCTCTCTCTTTGAACTTCTGAGCCTCTATTTGAAATTCCCATGTATTGTGGCAGGATTGGAGCTGCAGCTGTGCAAGGCACAGGAAGGCCTACTATGGAAGATACATACAGTATAGATGTTGCTTCAAAAGGCTCGGATCCTTCCTTCTTTGGAGTTTTTGATGGTCATGGAGGAATAGCTGTTGCTGAGTACGATCTCTTCTGAAATTCAGAATATGCATTGTAAAATTTAAAAAGATTCCACTTCACAAGAAAAATTTCTGTATTCCATGTTTGGGAATTTTAGGAAAGCAGCAAAGATTTGTTATGGCATCGGCATCATGAAGTCACAAATACTTGTCACGAGCAGTTACGGGAAACATCTTTTTAATATGCAAAGTTTTAACGAGATCAAATCAATGGCACAATGAGGTCATGGCAGTAAATTAAAATAATAATAATAATAATAATAATAATAATAATAATAATAATAATAATAATAATAATAATAATAATAATGTAATTTGTGCTTAAGTTCATGCATTGATTAAGAACATGTGGTTTGCATATATATGCCTTTTGTGAGAGCTGATGCCTTGTATAAAGAAGGATTTTTGTCAAGGCATCATGCAGCTCAGCCACTCCTGGAAAATCTCAGTAACATTAAGATGTTTTTTCTTTTCTTGTATTTAATGCATTCATATTATGTTTGATTTCCTTCAAGCTGGTTTTAACTTTAGTGGTTGATGACCATCTGCTATCTAGCATGTACGAGGATTTATCCAGTTTTATCTCTCTATCTTGACTACAGCTGAGAATTTTCTTTTATTTACCATAGAGAGAGCTCATTTCAAATAAGAAAGTGCCTTTACCCTGTATGGGTGTACTGTGTATTCAGGATGCTGAAGAAAGAGTTCTGGTCTACTTACAAGAAATGCCTCTCAGGCAAGTTTACTATATTTTATATATTTCAAAGTAAAGGCATTGAAAGGATTACATCACGTCCTATTGTTTTGAAGCTGTGAATCCATGTGATTCTGGTTTTCTGAGTATCTAGGATATATGAAGGCTTGCAGACCAGAGGAATTTATATATGTTTGAAAGTCAGAGTTAAATGAGTGCTATAATCAATTTTTACTCTGCTTTTACGTTTTTGAACCGTTAATAATATGTTTTGTTCTTGAAGCATCACCCAAAGGTGCAGTTACATGCTAGCCTTTGAATACCGTGCTTCTTAGAGAATCAAGTTATGAAATGCATTCTAACATTCAATCGATTTTTTACTTTCAGCCAGGCTGTAGATACTAACAGAGATTATTTGCTCATTGATGAAAAGGAAAAGTGAGCAAGTGAACTAGCTTTTCTCCTGAGTTTGAACATCTTGAATTATTCAGGATCTGCTGATGTTGTCAAATCCACAATCGCTGCATATCTGGAGTTTGATAAACTGACACTGGTAAGATTTTAGGAGTACATGCTCTTTATCCACTTTAATCTCTCTCTCTCTCTCTCTCTCTCTCTCTCTCTCTCTCTCTCTCTCTCTCTCTCTCTCTCTCTCTCTCTCTCTCTCTCTCTCTCTCTCTCTCTCTCTCTCTCTCCCCCCCCCCCCCCGCCCCCCAAAAAAAAGGAAAAAGAAAAAAAAAAGGGGGGGGGGGGGGGCATTTATAAGTTAATGTACTGGCATAGCAAGTTAAGGAATGTATACTGGTTGTAATTTTCATTTAGCTGAGCTCGATGCATTGAAATGCTAATCATCATAACAGCTGCATGAAAGTTCCAACTGCTCTTGTAAATCATGTCACACATAAAACAGAACAAATGATATATGAATATGATCAACTCAGTGAAATGTGGTAATTCAAACATAAAATTAAGAGACTATGTGAAAATGTCCTTGTTGAATTACTATTGCTCAAAGGAATCCGTAATGTGCTCATGACAAAGAAAATCAAATCAGAATGATTGATCAACTTCAAAAGACCAAAGTGACATATGACGCCAGAACTCTACATCATGATAGAGATCTGAAACATTCTTGGGAGAAGAGAAATGAAAGAATATAATGTGATTGCCTGCAGTACAGGAATGCCACTAGGCATCTATTGGATAGTGGGTATATGCTGGGTACCAAGTCTCAGAGCTAATGCATGTAACTTTCAAAGAGGAATATAGAGATTCCTCCATCTCACAAGGTGCCCGCATCTATTGCTTACATATCTCCTCAATATCCTCCATGGTAAGAACTCTTATCTGGCAGCTTACAGGAGAAGCTAGAATAAACGAGTCTCCATCTGTAGTGTGACTTTTTCTGTAATCCAGGGAGTCTATATCATTGTAGCTCAGTTGCATGGTCAAGCAATATGCTTTTAGTTTGCAAAAGCCTCTTCATTAACCATTTGTGCCATAGTTGTTACCTTACTTATTGGGTATCTTTTTTAGACGATGGAAAAAAAATAGTTGTAATCTCACTTCAGATACATGTTTCTAACTTGATCTTTAATCTTCTATGTTAGTACTACTTTGTGGTTTCTGACTTGACTTTTAGTTGTCTATGTAAGTACTAGTTTGTCTGTTCAGCATATAAATAATCATACAAACAAATCTTTTTTTAATTATTCTATCTCCATATCATAAACACAAAACAAATAGGATGGCTATGAGCATGATGCTCTCTAAGACCAACCTTGGAGACATTCAAATAGAATAACTGAATGATTATACAATACTGTATACAATATAAAAATACACTGTAAGTACTACTTTGTCTGTTCAGCATATAAATAATCATACAAACAAATCTTTTTTTAATTATTCTATCTCCATATCATAAACACAAAACAAATAGGATGGCTATGAGCATGATGCTCTCTAAGACCAACCTTGGAGACATTCAAATAGAATAACTGAATGATTATACAATACTGTATACAATATAAAAATACACTGAAACTACTATTGGATCATATGTCTCATATGGACATCATGCATTGATGTATTATGTTTCAAATTTCAATTTGATTGCCTGATGTCATGTAGTATAGCCTATAGGTGTCATTGCTCTCAACTTTTCTAATGCCAAAGTTTAAGGTCGCGTGAGAAAACATTAGAAACGTTTTATCAAACCCGTCAGAAGACAAGAAGTTAGAAGTAAGATTCACATAAGAAACAATATGATTTGTGAAACCCTTGAGTAATTGCTTGGTTAGAGAAATCCATAAGCTCCTTTTGAACGTGTCTGTGTAATCTCCTTATCACAATCTCTCTATGACTCCATACCTCTGGGGAATAAAAACCCAAACAACTCTAGGAATCATATCTCATGTCTCTAGAGAAAGGTCTGAATTTCCTTTCAATAGACAAAAAACAACCAAAAATCTCATAGTGTATCAGACAATGGCATATCTAATGCTATCTTATCTTATTCTTTTTCTCACATACATGGGATACCCCATCCTCAGCTACTACTTCTCTATAACTTTTGGTATCAACTAGCTGCTGCAAAAACATGCATATTTGTCCATGAGATCAATGTGTATACATATAGCTGAGACTGATCACAGAGCCATCTGTTGTGAATTGGAGGAGATGCTCTTTATTGAATGTCAGCTTTATGTGAAACTTGCTCTGGCTCTATCCATATTTGGTTGTTGTCATGCAGTGTCAAGCCTTGGGGAATGGGTCTACTAATTTGCATGCCTTGAAAGATTATCAGAAAGAAGTGTTGATATATTTAGGTAGTGATGTGTGAACACACTAGGAATGTCGGCAACTTTTTTCCCTCTTTAGGAGGGTTTTTTTCCCTGGCTTGTATATACGCCTATAGCCCTAACGGGTTACTTATCTTTGTACATTCTAGTGGTAATACATTCAGTATTGTGTGTTGTGCTGTTCGTGTGCTTCCGCAGACGTCTAACTCCAACAATTGGTATTAGAGAAGGTCGTTGCTTTATCTAGGGCATCGTCGACACCCTTCCGGTCGCAGTCTCGTAATCGCATGAAATTTGCTGAGCATACTCAAGGTGATTAGGAGATCAGAAAAGCTTGCGATGTGTGCCAAAATCACGATCTCGGCTCGTTTCGGCCTCCGAACGCACTATTGTAGCGCTTGTGCAAGCTATTTCGTCTTTTTGTGCCAAAGATATATATAGGTTTCGGTTCGCAAGTATTAGAGTCTCGAAGTTTGCTATAGGTCTAGCAGAACTCGTTTGGGTAGTTTTGTTCAACTTTTTTCAGATACATTCATTTTTCTACATCAAGGTATTTTAATCAGTGGCCATGGTTGGAAGCAGTGATGTATTTCGTATGTTGGCTGTCGAGGATAAGTTGGATGGTACGAATTACCCATTGTGGGCTTATATGATGCGTCATGTATTGGTCGCAAAAGGACTATGGAATATTGTGCAGGGTGTTGAAAGACATCTTGTAACACCTGCGAATACAGGTACTGCAAATACAAGTACTGTAGAGGATGCAGAGGGCATCGAAGATGGTGATATTCTGCAAATTCCTGTTCATGCTTCGGTTTCTGCCGCACCTCTTGCCGCGCAAATTCGTTGAGGATGGGAGATGCTCATGCACATGCATTGATAGCCTTGTCAGTCAAACATGCCATTATTCCTCACATTCGCTCTTGTAGAATAGTTAAGGATGCTTGGGATACACTTACCACATTGTACAAAGCTAGGAATGAGGCTCGTGTTGCTTACCTCCGAAAATAGTTGGAGAGTGAGCACATGAACGAAGGTGATTTTATGGACAATTTTCTGACAAAGATTAAGTATTTGAAGGAACAATTGATTTCTGCTCATGAAGTCCGTCCTGACAGTTCACTTCTGCAGACTGTTTTGAATGGTCTTCCGACTCATGTCAGAGATTTACTTCTACTCTTCGTTTGATGATGAAAAGCAATCCAAATGCCTTAACATTTGAAGAGTTAGTTTCTGTTCTCTTGTAGGAAGATCAGTCCATGCGGAATAGGTCTATTATGTGTGTTGCAAATCAAGCTTTCTTGGTTAGCATAGTGCCCAGCACGGTTAGAAACGGTCGGTTCGGACCGGTCAAAAACGGAGTTTCCAAAAATTTGAAAATGGTAGGAAACGGGAAACGGTAAAAATATGATTCATGAAAAATATATATATATATATATATATATATATATATATATATATATATATATATATATATATATATATATATATATATATATATATATATATATATATATATATATATATATATATATATATATATATATATTATTTATAGATACACACAATGCACACACTCAATGCTCATACACATACATACATGCATTGAACATTCAGACTTGAGTGCTTACAGCATGTCATACATAGATGAATCATGATAGCTAATGCACACACACAATGCACTCAAGTCTCATACACACACATGCACTCATACACACTTGCTCCATACACACACAATGCACACATACACACTTGCTCCATAGTACATACACACACAATGCACATGCACTCGTATGCACACATGCACTCATGCACTCATGCAATCATGCACACACATGCACTCAAACACACGGGCTCCATACGCACACAATGCACACACATGCACTCATACATTCATAGTTATTAGTATACTATATTATATATAGTGTATACATTGATAGTACATACACTGTTACACAAGACACAAAAGTAAATACTAAATACATATATGATATGTCCTACTTACTGAATGGAAGAAATAAAAAAAAATGGACAAAATTAGGAAAAATCAGAGGGTTGAAGTCTAAAGGCTGAGAACCGAGGCTCTCTCTCTCTCTCTCTCTCTCTCTCTCTCTCTCTCTCTCTCTCTTTCTCTCTCAGGCAACAAGAAATTTTAGCAAAGAAAAGAGGCAAAGAAAAGTATTAAAAAAAAAAAAAATCTGGAAAAAAGGGCCCAAAAACGGCGTTTCTGGGCCAGTCCATTTCCCAGAAACGGCCAAACCGTTTCTGGAGCCCAGAAACGCCGTTTCTGGGGCCATGTTGGCTATTCAAAAGGACAAAGGAAAATGGAGCTCTTCTACTAGTAAGCAGAAATCCGCTAATTTTGCATAATCGAAGAAGGTGTTGAAGCTGAAGATGACCCTCAGCTCAAGGAGAAGTTGCAATGGAAGCTCTGATAAGTGAGTAGTGTGAGTGTCCATGTGGAGGGGGGAGAGAGAGAGAGAGAGAGAGAGAGAGAGAGAGAGAGAGAGAGAGAGAGAGAGAGAGAGAGAGAGAGAGAGAGAGAGAGAGAGAGAGAGAGAGAGAGAGAGAGAGAGAGAGAGAGAGAGAGAGAGAGAGAGAGAGAGAGAGTAGTGTGCAGGTGAGTGTCCATGTGGAGGAGAGAGAGAGAGAGAGAGAGAGAGAGAGAGAGAGAGAGAGAGAGAGAGAGAGAGAGAGAGAGAGAGAGAGAGAGAGAGAGAGAGAGAGAGAGAGAGAGAGAGAGAGAGAGTTTTTTTACGTCTATGACAGGCCAAAGTCGGCCTATGAGACAAAACATAAGATACATGATACGGATGTCATCCGACTGTCACAAAACTAAAGTAAGATCATAAAAAGCTAATACAATCTAGTCTCCAACATGTGTGGTAAAATACTAAGGCTGATGGAGCCCTATCCCTGGGGGTATATGCATGTCTATATGCTGAGGGCAATACAATCATGAAGATGCATTTGTCTACTAGCTCCATCCAGTGGTAATGGAGGGGTGGAGGATGTGATACGTAGGTGGAGCCGGTGCTAGAGCTTTCTGAATGAAAGCTATAGGATCTTCTCTCATCCGGGCTACTCACTACGCAGTCGCCTCGAGATGTCGGGCTCGAATCTCCTCTATCTGGCGATGGTATAGTCTAACTCCTCTGAGTGCTGTGACTCGTGGTCCTCGTCTAGCTCGACTCACCTCAGCCTGCTGTAGGGTCACTCCTCGCTGGAATCAGGTGGGGAGGGGACTCTAGACCTCTGGAAAAAATCAGAGTTGTAGCTGTCTCCTCTCCACCTGTGTAGCTGTGTGTCTCAGTGGTAAGAGTGCATCTCTATGCCTCTGAATCTCTATCAAGAAACGTCCTAACTGTCTCTGATCTCGGGAGTCCATAATCTCTCGTAGGGTGGGCTGCCCTCTGAACAAAGTCTCATATCTGTCTCTAATCTGAGTGTATGCTGTGCATCGACATACGAAATGCTCCTCACTCTCCACCTCCTCTCTACATAGTTTGGGAGATCCGCTTGTAGGTGGTGAAAAGAAGTGTGTGTGTGGGTGCAGGGAATGCAAAATGCACTACTCCTGGAGAAGATGTAAGTACATGAACACATCAAATCACAGTACCCAAATAGACACTTATCACGAAGCCTTCACATCAACACTAGAAACTACACTTAGGGCTAAGAGTCGAAGCAACAGTAAGCATGGAGCATAATAGAGCACAAAAACATACTAACTAGGAAGCCCAATGTAACATAATCAGAAGACAAGTGATTATCTCGTGGCATACCACAGCTAACCATACTCCTAATTATACTAAGCAAGCTTCATACCAAGCAAGGACAACAGAATGCAAAACTCAGGGTATTCTTACACAACGGCATCAAGAAATAACATAAGCAGCAGAAATGCTAACATGAGCAGGATGGCGTGCACAGTATACTCTATCTCCTGTAGCCTTTCCTGTATATTACACATCCCCTTTCTCACTTGAGGGTTCTCCTTTTATAGGAGAGAGGTGAGGAACCGGTTACAATAGGAGGGTCTGTTCCATAGGAGTAGTGGGAAGTTAATGCACTAGGCGGTTACATTTGTCAGCCCGGCCGCCTCCGCCTCCAGTACCAGACCTTGTCGTGTAATGATGAGTGGCTGGGTCCCGGACCCAGCCACTTTGCCGCCTTGTCAGGTCTGCCTTGGGCATTCAGTCGCCCAACTCTACCATCCTGGTGCCCAACTCCAGACTTTGGGCGTGTGGTGCCTCGGCCACTGATGCCCTGGCCACTGATGCCTTGGCCACTGATGCCTTGGCCACTGATGCCTTGGTTCCTTGGTGCCATCCTTTACTCTGACCTTCAAAAATTTATTCTACAGGTTGCCCGCCACTAGTGTCTCTCCGTCTCGGAGAGATAAGGGAGTACAATACTCAGTTGTTACAACAAGAAAACATTTACAAGAAACAAAATGCAGTTATAACTAGAGGAGGCCGCGGCATAGTTGGTGGTCTCCAATATGGGTTAGGGACTTAGAGACAGGAGGGATTGGTCATAAGAGTCTAGAAGGAAAGAGGTGGAACAAGAGGTGGTTCCGATGTGTGGGTATGCTTGCCCAAATGAAGGATGATAGGAGTTGGAGAGGTCTGTAATTGAGGATGAAGGGAGGTGGTGAGGTCGCTTAATTGAGGATGAGGGGAGGTGGATAGGTTGCCTAAGTTACGATGAGGGGGTGGAGAGGTCGCCCAATTGATGATGAGGGGACTTGGAGAGGTCGCCCAATTGAGGGTGAGGGGAGGTGGAGAGGTCGCCCATGTTGAGAGAAAAGAGGAGAGGAGGAGGTGAGGTCGCCCAAGGAAATGCCAAGGTGAAAGTGGAGGAGAGGTTGAGAGAAAGGAGGAGAGGAGGAGGTGAGGTCGCCCAAGGAAGGGCCAAGGTGCAAGTGGAGGAGAGGTCGCCCATGTTGAGAGAAAGGAGGAGAGGAGGAGGTGAGGTCGCCCAAGGAAATGCCAAGGTGAAAGTGGAGGAGAGGTCGCCCATGTTGAGAGAAAGGAGGAGAGGAGGAGGTGAGGTCGCCCAAGGAAGGGCCAAGGTGAAAGTAGAGGAGAGGTCGCCCATGTTGAGGGAAAGGAGGAGAGGAGGAGGTGAGGTCGCCCAAGGAAGGGCCAAGGTGAAAGTGGAGGAGAGGTCTCCCATGTTGAGGGAAAGGAGGAGAGGAGGAGGTGAGGTCGCCCAAATTGTAGCTTGAGATGGAGTAGAGGTCGCCCACATTTGTCAAGGGTGAAGGATGAGAGGTCAATTGCCCATGTTGGTTAATAGTTTGAGATGGAGGAGAGGTTGCCCAAATTATCAAGGGAAAAGGATGTCGCCCAGGTTGGCTCTAGAGATTGAAAGGGAGTAAGGTCGCCCAAATTGGCACATTTGAGGGAGAGGAGGCTCGCCCAAGTGGCCATGGAGGTGAGTGAGAGGAGGCTCGCCCATAGAGGTCATAGAGATGATTGGGCCATTGAGGTTGAAAAGGAGAAGGGTCGCCCATAGAGGTCATAGAGGTGATTGGGAGGTAGGTTGCCAAAGGGGTTGCCCAAGATGAGGAGGTAGGGCCAAGGGAGGAGAAGCCTCCTTAGTTGGAGGTTAGTTGGCACCAAGATAGAAATCGGAGGAGTTGCCCGAGGTGGGATGTGGGATAAGTGGAGGGTCGCCCAAGGTGGAATCTTGGAGGAGGATGCCCAAGGTGGGATTTTGGAGGAGGGTCGCCCAAAGTGGAATCTTGGAGGAGGGTCGCCCAAGGTGGGATTTTGGAGGAGGGTCACCCAAAGTGGATCTTGGAGGAGGTTTGCCCAAAGTGGAATCTTGGAGGAGGGTCGCCCAAGGTGGAATCTTGGAGGAGGGTCGCCCAAGGTGAGATTTTGGAGGAGGGTCGCCCAAATTGGATCTTGGAGGAGGGTCGCCCAAGGTGGGATTTTGGAGGAGGGTTGCCCAAAGTGGAATTTTGGAGGAGGGTCGCCCAAGGTGAGATTTTGGAGGAGGGTCGCCCAAAGTGGATCTTGGAGGAGGGTCGCCCAAGGTGGGATTTTGGAGGAGGGTTGCCCAAAGTGGATCTTGGAGGAGGTTTGCCCAAAGTGAAATCTTGGAGGAGGGTCTCCCAAGGTGGAATCTTGGAGGAGGGTCGCCCAAGGTGAGATTTTGGAGGAGGGTTGCCCAAAGTGGAATTTTGGAGGAGGGTCGCCCAAGGTGAGATTTTGGAGGAGGGTCGCCCAAAGTGGATCTTGGAGGAGGGTCGCCCAAGGTGGGATTTTGGAGGAGGGGTGCCCAAAGTGGATCTTGGAGGAGGTTTGCCCAAAGTGAAATCTTGGAGGAGGGTCGCCCAAGGTGGAATCTTGGAGGAGGGTCGCCCAAGGTGAGATTTTGGAGGAGGGTCGCCCAAATTGGATCTTGGAGGAGGGTCGCCCAAGGTGGGATTTTGGAGGAGGGTTGCCCAAAGTGGAATTTTGGAGGAGGGTCGCCCAAGGTGAGATTTTGGAGGAGGGTCGCCCAAAGTGGATCTTGGAGGAGGGTCGCCCAAGGTGGGATTTTGGAGGAGGGTTGCCCAAAGTGGAATCTTGGAGGAGGGTCACCCAAGGTGAGATTTTGGAGGAGGGTCGCCCAAAGTGGGTCTTGGAGGAGGGTCGCCCAAGGTGAGATTTTGGAGGAGGGTTCCCCAAAGTGGAATTTTGGAGGAGGGTCGCCCAAGGTGAGATTTTGGAGGAGGGCCGCCCAAAGTGGATCTTGGAGGAGGATCCCCCAAGGTGGGATTTTGGAGGAGGGTTGCCCAAAGTGGAATCTTGGAGGAGGGTCCCCCAAGGTGAGATTTTGGAGGATGGTCGCCCAAAGTGGGCCTTGGAAGGATGAGGGTCGCCCAAACTGGCAAATTTGTACCCAAGGTGTATGAGGGAAGGTGGTCGCCCAAGGGAGAGGGATAGATGGTAGTGGCCAAGATTCTAGGAGAGAGGGGTAGATAGGTAGGGAAGAAGGTTGAAAATGGTAGTCGCTTATGGAGGATGGATGATATGGGAGTTGGATGCCTTAGAAGGAGAGAGGGTAGCCATTTTGGGAAAAGTTAGGAGTGGAGTAAGCTCAAATTGATATGTTGCCAAATTAGAGGTAGATAATGGAACTTCGAAGATAGAGGGATACTGGAACTTAAAAAAAATAGACTCAATATGTTGTGCTCTTGCTCTACTCCTGCTGTTGTGCTCTTGCTCTACTCCTGCTGGAACTTAATTATTTACAAGGCTGTTGTGCTCTTGCTCTACTCCTGCTCCACATAGAGCTTCTGCTTCGATTCCTGACCAAGGGTATTATCAAGTCTTTATAGCTCCAGGCAAAGACATCTTTATGGTTATTCATGAAGGTGATTACTTCTATGAGAAGAGGGTGGTCCCATAACCAACTTGCCAGTAGAAGATTTTGTAGATTTTCTTCTTCCCCTAAGTTGACTTCTTTAACTGGCTCAAGAATTGCCTCTTCTTCATCTTTGAACAACATTTCCTTGGTGAATGCTGGACTATCATTGATGGTGATTTCCTGGGTCTTTTCCTGTGTCCATCCCACTGGAACTTGCGCCAATGGAAAAATGCTTTCCACTAGTTCTTCTTCTGTTTGGCTTGATTCAATGCTTTTTCTTCCTTCAACTCCTTTCAAAACTTTACCTCTTCGAAAATCTTTGGCTGGCTCGCCTAATACTACAGACTCCACAATAATAGGTTCATCTGCCTCTTTATCCATGATTGCTACCGTGAAGCATGTAACATTGTTGGTCTCCTCTATCCAATCCATGATGTCCCCTAGGTCTTCATTGGATAAATTTTCTCCTTCATCAACTTCTTCCTTGATGTCATGTGATGTTGTCTTACATGGTTCTGTGTGAGGCGTTCCGGATGCCCATTGAGCCGCCCAGCCAATTGTAGGAGTAGCCCAAGGTGGCGGATAAGCTGCCCATTCAGGTGCCCAATGTGGGGATCTTTGAGCAGGGAATGGAGCCCAAGCTTCTGGAGCGACCCAGCTACACGGAGGCGGAGACACCCAGCTTGGACTATGAGGTGGAGTCGCCCAGCTGGTGGGAGGTGGAGGCGGCGCCCAAACTGAAGGTTCAGTCGCCCAGTTATTTAGGGGTGGAGGTGGAGTCGCCCAGCTGGTGGGAGGTGGAGGCGGCGCCCAAACTGAAGGTTCAGTCGCCCAGTTATTTAGGGGTGGAGGTGGAGTCGCCCAATTGGGAGGAGGTGGAGCAGGTGCCCTAGTTTGATTAGGAGGTGGAGAGGGAGTCGCCCAGTTGGGAGGCGAAGAAACTGATACCTCTTGATCTTCCAAAACCCATGGTGGAGGAGAAGTGGCCCAAATGTTTGCTCCTTCTGGTATAGTTCGTCGTTCCTCTTCTCTAGTGCTATTCTTTTTTTCTTCCTGTGCATTCTCCTCTGGATGTAGAACAACTTGAGAAGTACCTAGGGCTTCATCTGTTCCTCCTTCCATGTGGAGTTGTCTCATCACCTTGTCTGGTCCGGCCACCCATAAGGTGTCACTTCCCCAGTCATGTACCGCTTTACTGTGGCGTAGCCATGGTCTTCCTATCAACAAAGGAAATCCTCCCTTCACCTTAGGGAGTGTTATTACCACAAAATCCAACACAAATTTTAAGTTATGTATGATGACTTCAACCTTTTCCACTATGCCTAATGGGCTTACTTTACTTTGGTCTGCCAATGATACTGTAAAGTGAGCATCTTTAGTTGGTTTCAGATTTAGCAATGTCATGGTGTACTCCGGCATGAGATTAATACCAGATCCTCCATCAACTATCACTCCTACCAAGGGAGTTCCCTTGATACTTACAGTTAGTCTAGGACTCTTGTAATCAGTGAGAGGTGCCATCCTAGATGGTTCTGAGCTATAAGTTGATGGTACAGGTGTTTGTTGGGAAATTAGAGAAGTGAAGCCTTGCCCGCCACTTAATATGGTGCCAGGGTCTAACCCATTTATGGCGGCCATTACTTCTCCTCTGAATCCAGGACTCATTGCTAACAAGTTATATATAGATACCTGTTGGTAGGTGCTCTGCAAGACTTGAACTGCAGTGAGGAAGCCTTCTTGGCTGTTCCTTGAAGTAGATCCATGCTGGAAGTGCCTTAGGTCCTCTTTAGATACTGCATACGCTTTGTCAATAACTTGCTCATTACTATCTTTATCTCTTCCTACTCTTCCCAGTGAGATTTTTGCTTTGTCTTGGTGGTGGTTGGCTCCATGAGAAGGTTCATGCTCCATGGTCCTTTTTCCTTTGTCTTTTGATGAATCTGTTGCTTCTTTCGCAGCATCTTTCAAAGCTGCCTTCTGTTTTTGTGCCCTAGTCATGACTCCGGAAAGTTCCTCAAGTTGGACTACTCGGGCGCTTGGGGAGCCTACATTGCCGTTATCATTAGATACTGTGATCATATGCAGGGGGCAAGAGTTACCTGGTGTGCTTGTGGACGGCATCGACTTTGGGCAGTCCTTCGTATAATTATCCCTTGTTTCAGGACAATTTTTGCATGGTGGAGCATCCTCAGGAAGCGAACATTTACTTTGGAAGTGTCCATACTCCCCACATCTGTAGCACATTATAGGCCTAGGTGGTCGATTCTGACGAGGCCTACCTTCTTGCCGTTGAGGTCCTTGATTGGTGTAAAAAGTTGTTACAGGAGGCGTTGTAGTGGATGGTAATGGTGGCTGCCCCAACAAGGAGGATTGAGCCACTCCTACCCATTGAGCTACTGGAGGTTGTCCTGGCATCATAGTTTGATTTCCAAGACCCTTTAGAAAATAACAATCCTTGGCCTCATGGCCACCCTTGCCATAAAACTGGCATGTTAGCTTCCTTGGACATTCTTGTGATGTGTGTCCTTGGGTACTACACAGAGAACACCACAGTCCAGTTCTTACCTCCCTTAGTGTCTTGAGTTCTTCAAGCTCTTGTCGTAATTGAGCGAGACCTTCTGAAGTTCCCTTGTCCTCTTCTCGATTCCTTTGCAGCTTTAAGGTCTCTAGTTCCTTTCTCAAGGCTGTCACCATGTCTTCATCTTGGGGGAAGGTTTTTCCCGGATGTGCTCCAAAATGAACCCGTGCAGCCTCAATCCTTGTGGCAGCTGCTTCAAATTCTCTCAAAGTGGCGTCTGGTCTCAGCAGCTCTCTTAGCTTCTGCTGGGTGGATTTCGGCAAGGCCTTCTCCACCCACTTCTTGACAAGGAAATTTCCTGGTGGTTCCGGCAATCTTGCTACTAGTGACTTTGCCCGCGTCATAAGTTCTGAAAATGATTCCCCCATATGCAAGATTAGATTCTCAAGTTCATCCAAGGTTCTTTCTGTAGAGTTACCTGGCCGGAATGCATCTGTAAACTCGGTCCTCAATGCTTCCCATGTCTGGAAATGGTTTTCCGCGTACTGGTTGAACCATTTGTCCGCCAGTCCTTCAAGAGTCGATGGAAAGAGAGCGAGGAATGCGTCCTGCCGTTGTTGTAAGCCTCTGCTCTTACAAATTGAAAGAAATCTTCGTACATGATCTTCGGGATCTTCATTAGCACCTCCATGAAATGAAGAAAATCTGATATTGATTCTTGACAAAAGAGCGGAAAGCTCCTCTGCCATGGCCTTGTTAAGAAGAGTGCGTTGAGGTAGAGTCTTTTGAGTTTTAGTTTTGTCGTCTAACCCTTCTATTCTAGAAGGGTTAGACGACAAGGGTTAGAGCGGAAAGCTCCTCTGCCATGGCCTTGTTAAGAAGAGTGCGTTGAGGTAGAGTCTTTTGAGTTTTAGTTTTGTCGTCTAACCCAGGCCAGAAACAGACAGACTTCTTATGGGTGTTTGGTAAAGATCTGGCCGTCTTCTGTGATAACACTTGATTGGTGTCTTCTTAGGGTTTAGCTGCTTCTCCTTGCTAGCTCTGGTGTGGGTCATGGACCATCTTTGGAACTACTTCTGAAAGAGGAATTCGCCCCAATGAAGAGGTCGCAGGGGAGGAGTCTTCGCCCAAAAAGAGGTTACTCCAGTGGGGGAGTTGGGGGAGGAGAGGTTGACGCCCAAGGGGCCAAAACGGAGGATAGGAGGAGTGGTCGCCCAGCCAGGAGCCGGATAGGATGTGGAGGAGTAGTCGCCCAGAAGCCAAGAAGGAGGATGAGGAGGAAGAGGGTGGTCGCCTAGGAAACCAACAGAGGAGGAATCGCCCAAGAATCCAAAGAGGAGGAGAGTCGCCCACCAAAATTGAGGAGGATGAGGAGCAGTCGCCCCGGAAGGTAGGAAGGAGTAGGAGGGAAAAAGGGTAGTCGCCGAAGAGGGTAGGAAGGGGGAGGAGGGAAAAAGGTGGCTCTGGGCACTCAATCCTAGATAATTACTCAAAGGAAAGGGTACTTAATTCTAAGTGATTCCCCAAATAATGAGAAATCTCCAGAAGCCCTGTCCCACCGGGCGTGCCAAATTTTCACCTGTAGGTGGTGAAATGAAGTGTGTGGGTGCAGGGAATGCAAAATGCACTACTCCTGGAGAATATGTAAGCACATGAACACATCAAATCACAGTACCCAAATAGACACTTATCACGAAGCCTTCACATCAACACTAGAAACTACACTTAGGGCTAAGAGTCGAAGCAACAGTAAGCATGGAGCATAATAGAGCACAAAAACATACTAACTAGGAAGCCCAATGTAACATAATCAGAAGACAAGTGATTATCTCGTGGCATACCACAGCTAACCATACTCCTAATTATACTAAGCAAGCTTCATACCAAGCAAGGACAACAAAATGCAAAACTCAGGGTATTCTTACACAACGGCATCAAGAAATAACATAAGCAGCAGAAATGCTAACATGAGCAGGATGGCGTGCACAGTATACTCTATCTCCTGTAGCCTTTCCTGTATATCACACATCCCCTTTCTCACTTGAGGGTTCTCCTTTTATAGGAGAGAGGTGAGGAACCGGTTACAATAGGAGGGTCTGTTCCATAGGAGTAGTGGGAAGTTAATGCACTAGGCGGTTACATTTGTCAGCCCGGCCGCCTCCGCCTCCAGTACCAGACCTTGTCGTGTAATGATGAGTGGCTGGGTCCCGGACCCAGCCACTTGGCCGCCTTGTCAGGTCTGCCTTGGGCATTCAGTCGCCCAACTCTACCATCCTGGTGCCCAACTCCAGATTTTGGGCGTGTGGTGCCTCGGCCTCTGATGCCTTGGCCACTGATGCCCTGGCCACTGATGCCTTGGCCACTGATGCCTTGGCCACTGATGCCTTGGCCACTGATGCGTTGGTTCCTTGGTGCCATCCTTTACTCTGACCTTCAAAAATTTATTCTACACCGCTCTGCTCTCGGGACCCCACTGTGTCTCCCACTCTCGATCTCTAGTCTGTGTGATGCGACCCTGAGTTGTCCAATCGCTACTCGTGAACTCTCTGGCATATAGATGTCCATACAGAGTGGTCTTTGTATGAACCCATCTGACATAATGGTGAGAAACTGATCCCTGTAGTCTGACATCCTCCCCTCTAAACCGGGTGAGCTCCATACTCTCCTGATATAGAGCCTCCATAAGTCCTGTTTGATCACCAGATTTCTCTCGCTGCGAGAGAGCTAATAGTAAGGTGGGTCTGAGTCGTACTGAAAAGGTGGCAAACTCTCCATATCGAGCCCATGTGTCGCGAACCAAGATGTGACCTGTGAGTACGAGGCTCTATCATGTCCACTCTGAGATAACTGTATAGCTGCCTCAAAAGCTCTACGAGTGAGTCTGTCATGTGGTAACTCCCTCATCCTTTGTATGAAACTCACTGTCTGGAATAGTGCCTCGAGGACCATGGGTGGTGCCCAGAGCTCTACTCGGATGATGTCATGTGGTATGGTTTGCTTGCTACGGAACAAGCGTGAGATCATACATACCTGGGGCCTCTCAATCTGTGATCGACCGTCAAGCTTGGTGCCCATACTGTCGCTGAATACATCAAGGTGGGGGTGACTAGTGTGTCGAAAAGCCACCCCTTCGTGCGGGGTTCCTGGAAGTGTGCCGGGTGACACCTCCGCTCTAGCATGGCTAGGGCTGCATACCCTCGGGTGAGTCTATCAATAGCTGCCTGCCTCATGGTGAAAGGTCCCGGTAGACTGGTGAAAGTAACTCCCAAGTAGACATATGAAGTAACCACCTCGATGTGCCCTCCTGCTATGGTGAAGATGGCTGCACTCCTCACTGCACTGGATGTGTGAAAGATCATGACCTTGGTCTTGCCAAGGTTCACAACCAATCCTCTATGTGAGCAAAAATCATCCAAGGCTCCGAGGTGGCATTGGAGCCCCTCATGTGACTCTGAAATCAAAACAATATCATCGACATATAAAAGAATGTGAATTGGGGTACCTCCCAGGTCGCTCCCTCTCCGCCTGCTCGTAGTATGTAATCGGAGATCTCATCAATGTAAAGCCCAAAAAGTGTCGGGGAGAGGGGACAACCTTGCTTAACACTAATGGTGCTAGCAATGGGCTCTTATAAACCTCGAGGGCATCGGACTCGACCAGACACCTTCTCGTACAGAGAGTAGATGGCCCATATCATCTCTGTCGGGATCCGAAGGCTTAGTAGGCGCTGGAACAGCCTCTCACGTGGAACTGTATCAAAAGCCTTGCGGAAGTCCACAAATCAACAATAAAGCCTCTTCTTCCTTGCCTTTGCCCTATCAATGACACAACGCAAGATGAAGATATGGTCGATAGTGGAAAAAGCACGTCTGAACCCGGCCTGGCCTGGTGCTCGGAGGCCCTCTACCTCTGCATATGAGCTAAGCTCTGCCTCAAGTACTGCTCCATATAACTTGGCCATTGTGTGGCCAATCATGATAGTCCTGTAGGTATCCGGATCCAGAGCATCGCCAGATTTGTAGATAGGCACGATAGTATGCTGTGTCCACTCCTCTGGGAATCCCTCCCCTATAGCCCGGTTGAAGACATGTGCAATCAACGGGGCTATAGTGGAGGCTGCGTAGATGAGGTGCTCGCTCTGTAAACCAGTGTGGTCGGCAGTCCGCCTGTGCTGCATACGACGTATGGCCCTCTCCACCATCGATATAGTAAAGAAAGAGGAGTGTGTGGGTCGAGGCTCAAGTGGGTGTGGGAGGGGTGGTTGGCGAGGCACATCATATAGTCGCGCGGCATAATCTCTCCAGATCTGTGGGTCCTCAATGGGTGTAGTCGAACAAGGCTCGCGGAGAGTGCGCCATGCTGTCGCACTATCCATGCTCATGAATAGACGGTATAGCTCAAGCTCCTGTGCCTCCTGGAATGCCCGTCGCTTTCGACAAGTCAGTGCCTTCATCTGTCTACTGGCCTCTCTCTCTGTAATCTCTCCCAAGGCTCGCCGCGCATGTAGGTGTCTATAAAGTGCTCTACACTCATCATCGTACCAATTGTTATGGGGTCTAGTCCTAGGGGGAGGGTCTAGTCCTCATAATTATATAGTAGTGAAGTTGGTCGCCCGATTAGATAGAGGACAGTGCCACAGTGATGAATGGTCGCCCGATTAGACAGAGGACAGGGCAAGGGTGAGGAATGGTCGCCCGATTAGATAGAGGTCAGGTGAATGATGAGGAAAGGTCGCCCGATTAGCTAGAGGACAGGTCACGGTGTCGTAAATGGACAAGTCAGGGGATTGGTTTGGAGTAACAGATTAGATGGATGAAAGAGCGTGACAAGGCGGAGAGGAAAGGTAGGAGGATGTCACCTAATTGGGTTGTGTGACAGGTCACGCCTAAGTGGAAAGGTAGGAGTGTCGCCTAATTGGGTTGTGTGATGTGAGAGTAGGAGGAGGTCGCCCTTTTGGGTTCACTTAAGGCGAGAGTTAGGAGGAAGGTTTCCATATTTTAAAAGTTGGGAGGAAGATGGTCACTTAAGGGGAGAGAGGCCAAGGTCAATCATGAAGATTAATGAAGTGGGAAGTAGATAGGTAGCCTAGATGAGGGGGTGGAGGAGTTGGGTATTGAAGGCAAGGCAAGGAGTCGATGAAGTATAGAGGTGGGGTAGCCAATGCTTGAAGTAAGGCAAGAGGGGTTGTATTGAGATTTGAAAGGAGGCTTAGAATGAGGAGGAGGTGAGGTATTTCAACTAAAACCCAAGAAGGAGGAGGGGAATGTGGTAGGGTCTCCCATAGAATGGCCATGGGGAGAGGAGGAGGGTCGCCCCAGTTTGGGCATTGAGGTTGACATGGAGGAGAGCCGCCCATTCTAGCACACTAGGGTTGATAAGGAGGAGCTTCACCCCAGGTTGCAAGTGGCTCATTTAAGTTGCTAGGGAGGATAGTTGCCCCAGATGCATTGAAGTTGATAGGGAGAATATTCGCCCCTGGTGGCATATCGCATATGAGTTGAGAGGGAGGATGGTCACATTGAGTGTTGCCTATGTTGGTAATGCAAGGAAGTTGAGAGGGAGGAGGGTTGCTATGTTGGCACAGTGAGGGGGAAAGGGAGGAGTGTCGCCCAGGAGCTTGACTTAGGAGGAGGAGAGACAAGCTGAGGAGGAGTGTGGCCCAGGAGCTTGACTTAGGAGGAGGAGAGACAAGCTGAGGAGGAGGAGGAGTGTGGCCCAGGAGCTTGACTTAGGAGGAGGAGAGACAAGCTGAGGAGGAGGAGTGTCGCCCATCTGGTCACTAGGAGTGGTTGCCCAAGTGGTTGATGAGATGAGGGTCGCCCAAGGTGGAATTGGAAGGGGGTCGCCCAAGGTGGGCCTTGGAGGAGGGTCGCCCAAGGTAGGTCTTGGAGGAGAGTCGCCCATGTGGACTTGTTGAGGGTCGCCCAAGGTGGGCCTTGGAGTAGGGTCGCCCCAGAGTCGGTATTGGTGGAGGGTCGCCCAAGGTGGGCCTTGGAGGAAGGTCTCCCCAGGGTGTGTATTAGCTTAGATTCATTGACTAAGGGAAGGATTGTGCCTCTCAATGTGGAGATTTGTACTGCTCCTTTTGGAAGTGTGCGTATGACCCTAAAAGGTCCGTTCCATCTTGGCATCAGCTTCTTCTTAGCCTTCTTCTCAAATAGTCGCGGATGGTACATCAAAACTAAGCTCCCTTCCTTAATTTTTGATTTTCAGAGGTGTGCATCATGATCCTATTTTCTTTTTTCTTGTACTGTCACTAGAGTATCATTGCCTATCTTTCTCTTTTCTTCAAGAAGTTGAAGCCTCACAATGTTTGCTGAGAGAGCGCTAGTAAATCCAGGAATTCTATTGGTTCCCACGCGGTTGGAGCCATGCAAGAACTCAAAAGGAGAAATTGCTTGTATTCCATACAATAGTTCAAATGGAGTATGACCTGTTGTGACTTTGAAAGAGGTTCTGTATGCCCACAAGGTTCCAAGATATGCTTGGCCCCATGTATTAGGAAACTGTAAGCATGTTTTTCTTAGTAGGAGCATGAGGACCTTATTTGTGCTCTCTGCCTGCCCATTCGCCCTTGGGTAGTCGGCAAAGGACTTCTTATGGAATATTTGATACTTTTCAAAAATCAAAGTCAGCACCTTGTTGATGAAATGGGATCCTTGATCTGTTGTGACCTCTATTGGGCATCCATATCTGCAAAAGATGTAATTATACAAGAAGTTGGCTACCGTTTCAGGAGTACACTCCTTACTGGCTATAACTTCAGCCCACTTAGTAGCATAATCGGTTGCTATTAAAAGATACTTTGCACCTGAACCTTGTGCTACTGGGAAAATAGGGCCAACAAAGTCTATTCCCCAATGCTCAAATGGTTGCCAAGCTACAGAGATATTAAGAGGTTGGTTCCTTTGTCGTGTTGGTTTGGGCGCACATCGTTGACAAACATCACATGCCTTGGCAAACTTAGTGGCATCTCTGAAGAGATATGGCCACCATAGGTCACTTTGGAGTATCTTGAGTGCAGTGATATGTCCAGGAAAATGACCACTAGACTTTCCTTCATGTGCCAACTGAAGAACACTTTCTGTTTCATGTGGTTGAAGACACCTTCTGTACATCCCATCAGGGCCAACCTTATAGAGGGTATCTTTTGCCATCATGAAATTCTTACTTTTTAGGAGGAGTCTACGCTTTTCCAATGGAGTAGACCCAGTATGAAATTGGCCTTTCCCTAAAAGGAGAATTAAATCATCATACCATGTAGGTGCTATATTTACCTTGTAGATTTGGCTGTCTGGGAAATCATCTTCTACTCCCTTTGTTGCTTGCCTTGGATGCCTGATGCGAGAGAGGTGGTCTGCAATGACATGTTGTCTACTGCTTCTCTGTACAATTTCAAAGTCAAATTCTTGGAAGAGAAGTAACCATCTCCATACTCTTCCTGCAACTTGTGGCTTATTCAACAAATATTTCAAAGCTTGATGATCCGTAATCACCGTGAATGTAGTGCCTAATAAATAGTGCCTGAATTTCTTGAGGGCAAATACAATAGCCAATGCTTCTCTTTCTGTGGTGCTATAGTTCTTCTCGGCTTTTGAGAGGAGCCTACTTGCGTAATGAATGGGTTGATCTAATTTGTGTACCTCTCTTGGTTGAGTCAGTATAGCTCCTACTGCATACAAACTTGCATCTACATGCACGTGGAATGTCTTAGACCAATCTGGTGAGATGAGTATAGGTGCATATGCCAACCTTTGTTTTAGATAAGTAAATGCTGATTCTTCTTCTTCAAACCATTGAAAAGGAAAACTTTTACTCGTAAGTCGTGAAAGTGGTCGTGCTTCCTCTGCATACATGCGTATGAACTTGCGGTGATATCCTGTGTGCCCCAGGAAGCTCTGGACCTCTTTAGCATTTATAGGTCTTGGAAGCTTAAGAATTGACATTACCTTATCTGGGTCTGGAGTCATCCCTTTTGCAGAGACCACATGCCCTAACAAGGTACCTTGGGTTACCAAAAAATGACATTTGTTAGGGTTTAGTTTCAAACCTGTTTCTATGCAACGCTGGAACACTTGTTCTAATTGCTTCAAATGTTCTGGCACGTTCTCTACTGCAGTGATGCAGGCTGCTCCAGAGAAGGCTGAAAAGTCATCCATAAAAATTCTTAAGAATTTTAGGAGCAACTTGTTGAAGATGAGATACACTGTTCTATTAAAAGTGGCTGGTGCATTTCTAAGGCCGAAAGCCATTTTGGTGTAGATATAGGTTCCCCAAGGAGTTACAAAGGCTGTTTTTGGTTGATCTTCAGGATGGATTTCCAGTTGATTGTATCCACTGAAACCGTCCATGAAACTGTATAGCATATGCCCTGCCACATCTTCAATCACTTGTTCAGAAAAAGGGGTGGGAAACCCGTCAGGTATGGTTACCTTATTTAATGCTCGGAAATCCACACAAACCCTGATTTTATTAGGTTGCTTCTTAGGTGCTATAACCATAGAGGACAACCATTCTGAATGCTTCATTGGGACTATGATACCTGCTTCCTCCATTTTCTGGATTTCCTTTTTGACTGCTTCTGCATATTTCGGATTTAACCTATATATCTTCCCTCTAATTGGCCGAGCTTCTTCCACTAGAGGAATAGTGTGTATTCCGAGTTCTTTTGGTATCCCTGTCAAATCCTTGTAACTCCATGCAAATATATCTTTAAAATTTTTCATGAATGTTATTACCTCTGTGAGCAGAAGAGGGTGGTCCCACAACCAACTTGCCAGTAGAAGATTTTGTGGATTTTCTTCTTCCCCTAAGTTGACTTCTTTAACTGGCTCCAAAATTGCCTCTTCCTCGTCTTTGAACATCATCTGCTTGGTGAATGCTGGACTATCATTGATAGTGATTTCCTAGTCTTTTCCTGTGTCCATCCTACTGGAACTTCCGCCAATGGAAAAATGCTTTCCACTAGTTCTTCTTCTGTTTGGCTTGATTCAATCCTTTCTTTTCCTTCAACTCCTTTCAGAATTTTACCTCTTCGAAAATCTTTAGAGTATGGAGCCCAAGCCTCTAGAGTGACCCAGCTACTTGGAGGCGGAGGCGCCCAGCTTGGACTAGGAGGTGGAGTTGCCCAACTGGTGGGAGGTGGAGGAGACGCCCAATTGGGAGGTGGAGTCGCCCAATTGTTTGGAGGTGGAGGTGGAGTCGCCCAATTGTTCGGAGGTGGAGCAGGTGCCCAATTTTGATTAGGAGGTGTAGATGCCCAGGGAGGAGAAGAAGCCCGTTCTTGTCCTGATACTTCTTGATTTGGTTCTATGGTGGAGGAGGTGTGGCCCAAATGTTTGCTCCTTCTTGTATAGTTTGTTGTTCCTCTTCTTCATTGTTATCTTCTTTGTCTTCCTCTGCACTCTGCTCTGGATGTAGAACAACTTGAGAAGTACCTAGGGCTTCATCTGTTCCTCCTTCCATTTGAAGTTGTCTCATCACCTTGTCTAGTCCGGCCACCCATAAGGTGTCACTACCCCAGTCATGTACCGCTTTACTATGGCGTAGCCATGGCCTTCCTATCAAAAGAGGAAATCCTCCCTTCACCTTTGGGAGTGTTATTACCACAAAATCCAACACAAATTTCAGCTTATGGATGATGACTTCAACCTTTTCCACTATGCCTAGTGGGCTTACCTTGCTTTGGTCTGCCAATGATACTGTAAAATGAGCATCTTTAGTTGGTTTCAGATTTAGCAATGTCATTGTGTACTCAGGCATCAGATTAATACCAGATCCCCCATCAACTATCACTCCTACCAAAGGAGTTCCCTTGATACTTACAGTTAGTCTAGGACTCTTGTAATCAGTGAGAGGTGCCATCCTAGATGGTTCTGAGCTATAAGTTGAGGGTACAGGTATTTGTTGGGAAATTAGAGAAGTGAAGCCTTGCCCGCCACTTAATATGGTGCCAGGGTCTAACCCATTTATGGCAGCCATTACCTCTCCTCTGAATCCAGGACTCATAGCTAACAAGTTATATAGAGATACCTGTTGGTAGGTGCTCTGCAAGACTTGAACTGCAGTGAGAAAGCCTTCTTGGTTGTTCCTTGAAGTAGGTCCATTCTGAAAGTGCCTTAGGTCCTCCTTAGATACTGCATAAGCTTTGTCAATAACTTGCTCATTCATATCTTCATTTCTTCCTACTCTTCCCAGTGAGATTTTCTCCTTGGTTTGGTGGTGGTTGGCTCCCTGAGAAGGTTCATGCTCCATGGTCCTTTTTCCCTTGTCCTTTGATGGATCTGTTGCTTCCTTTGCAGCTTCTTTCAAAGCTGCCTTCTGTTTTTGTGCCCTAGTCATTACTCCGGGAAGTTCCTCAAGTTGGACTACTCGGGCGCTCGGGGAGCCTACATTGCCCTTATCATTAGATACTGTGATCATATGTAGGGGGCAAGAGTTACCTGGTGTGCTTGTAGACGGCATTGACTTTGGGCAGTCCTTCATTTAATGATCCCTTGTTTCAGGACAATTTTTGCATGGTGGGGCATCCTCAGGGAGTGAACATTTACTTTGGAAGTGTCCATACTCCCCACATCTGTAACACATTATAGGCCTAGGTGGTCGATTCTGACGAGGCCTACCTTCTTGCCGTTGAGGTCCTTGATTGGTGTAAAAAGTTGTTACAGGAGGTGGTTCTGGCAATCTTGCCACGAGTGACCTTGCCCGCGTCATAAGTTCTGAAAATGATTCTCCCATATGCAAGATTAGATTCTCAAGTTCATCTAACGTTCTTTCTGTAGAGTTACCTGGCCGAAATGCGTATGTGAATTCGGTCCTCAATGCTTCCCATGTTTGGAAATGGTTCTCCGCGTACTGGCTGAACCATTTGTCCGCCAGTCCTTCAAGAGTTGATGGAAAGAGAGCAAGGAATGCGTCCTGTCGTTGCTGTAAGCCCCTACTCTTACAAATTGAAAGAAATCTCCGTACATGATCTTCAGGATCTTCATTAGCACCGCCATGAAATGAAGAAAATCTAATATTTATTCTTGACAAAAGAGTGGAAAGTTCCTCTCCCATAGCCTTATTAAGAAGAGTGTCTTGAGGTAAAGTCTTTTGAGTTTTAGCCTTGTCGTCTAACCCTTCTATTCTAGAGACTAGGCTTGAGGCAGATAGACTTCTTATGGGTGTTAGGTAAGGATCTGGCCTTCTTCTGTGGTAACTCTTGATTGGTGTCTTCTTAGGGCTTAGCTGCTTTTCCTTGCTAGCTCTGGTGTGGGTCATGGACCATCTTTGGGACTACTTCTAAAGGAGGAAATTGCCCAATGAAGAGGTCGCCCCAGAGGATTCTTCGCGCAAGAAGAGGTTACTCCAGTGGGGGAGGAGGAGTAGACGTCCAAGGAGCCAAGAAGGAGAATAAGGAGGAGTAGTCGCCCAAAAAAAAATTAAGAAGGGGAGGAGGAGGAGTCACCCAAGCCAAGAGCCAAGAGAGGATGAGGAGTAGGTGCCCCAGAAGCCAAGAAGGAGGAGGAGGAGGAGGGTCGCCTAGGAAGCCAAAAGAGGAGGAGTCGCCCAAGCCAAGAGCCAAGAGAGGATGAGGAGGAGTAGGTGCCCCAGAAGCCAAGAAGGAGGAGGAGGAGGAGGGTCGCCCAGGAAGCCAAAAGAGCCAAGAGAGGATGAGGAGGAGTAGGTGCCCCAGAAGCCAAGAAGGAGGAGGAGGAGGAGGGTCGCCTAGGAAGCCAAAAGAGGAGGAGGAGTCGCCCAAGACTCCAAAAGAGGAGGAGAGTCGCCCACAGAAATTAAGGAGGATGAGGAGGAGCAGTCGCCCAAGAAGATAGGATCGCCCAAGAAGATAGGAAGGGGGAGGAGGGGGAGAGGTGGCCCTGAGCACTCAATCCTAAACGATTTCTCAAAGGAAAGGGTACTCCATTCTAAGTGATTTCTCAAGTAACCAGAAATCTCCAGAAGCCCTGTCCCACCGTGCGTGCCAAATTTTCACCTGTAGGTGGTGAAGTGAAGTGTGTGGGTGCAGGGAATGCAAAATGCACTACTCCTGGAGCACATATAAGCACATGAAACACATCACCATAAGAAACACATATCACCGAGCTTCCATGTCATTACTAGGAACTACAGTAGAATCATAATAGCATCAAATAACACCATCAAAATAAGCAACATAATAGAGCACAAGACAACACCGACTAGGAAGCCAAATATAACACAATCAGAAGACAAGTGATTATCTCATACCACGGCTAATCATACCACTCAGCATACCACAGCTGATCATACCAAGCAAAAGAACAGCTGATCATACCAAGCAAAAGAACAACAGAATGCAAACTCCGAGTCTTCTCACATAAGTGGCATCAACAAATAACATAAGCAGCAGAAGTAACTAACATGCACATGACTCAGCCATTGGGAGTTCTAAGTCCACTCTCACTCTCAGCTATATTCTCCTGTAGAGTGCACTACATGCTCTATCTCCTCTCGGATATCATGTGTATCCTATATCCTATCATGTGTTTCTCTCTTGAGGTTTCCCTTTTTATAGGAGAGAGGTGAGGAACCGGTTACAATAGGAGAGTCTGTTCCATGGGAGTAGTGGGGAGTTAATGCACTAAGCGGTTACATTTGTCAGTCCGACCGCCTACAGTACCAGACTTTGTCGTGTAATGATGAGTGGCTGGGTCCCACTTGGCCGCCTTGTCTAGACATGCCTTGGGCATGCAGTCGCCCAACTCTACCATCCTGGTGCCCAACTCCAGCTTCTGGACGTGTGGTGCCCAACTCCAGAATTTGGACGACTGACGCCCAACTCCAGTACTTGGACCACTGATGCCCAACTTCAGTACTTAGGCCACTGTCGCCCAACTCCAGTACTTGGGCCACTATCGCCCAACTCCAGTACTTGGGCCACTGATGCCCAAACTCTTCAGTGCTTGGTTCCTTGGTGCCATCCTTTACTCTGTCCTTCAAAAATTTATTCTACACAAACTCTCCATATCGAGCCCATGTGTCGCGAACCAAGATGTGACCTGTGAGTACCAGGCTCTATCATGTCCACTCTGAGATAACTGTATAGCTGCCTCAAAAGCTCTACGAGTGAGTCTGTCGCGTGGTAACTCCCTCATCCTTTGTATGAAACTCACTGTCTGGAATAGTGCCTCGAGGACCATGGGTGGTGACGAGAGCTCTGCTCGGATGATGTCATGTGGTATGGTTTGCTTGCTACGGAACAAGCGTGAGATCATACATATTTGGGGCCTCTCAATCTGTGATCGACCGTCAAGCTTGGTGCCCATACTGTCGCTGAATACATCAAGGTGGGGGCGACTAGTGTGTCGAAAAGCCACCCCTTCGTGCGGGGTTCCTGGAAGTGTGCCTGGTGACACCTCCGCTCTAGCATGGCTAGGGCTGCATACCCTCGGGTGAGTCTATCAATAGCTGCCTGCCTCATGGTGAAAGGTCCCGGTAGACTGGTGAAAGTAACTCCCAAGTAGACATATGAAGTAACCACCTCGATGTGCCCTCCTGCTATGGTGAAGATGGTTGCACTCCTCACTGCACTGGATGTGTGAAAGATCATGACCTTGGTCTTTCCAAGGTTCACAACCGATCCTCTATGTGAGCAAAAATCATCCAAGGCTCCGAGGTGGCATTGGAGGCCCTCATGTGACTCTGAAATCAAAACAATATCATCGACATATAAAAGAATGTGAATTGGGGTACCTCCCAGGTCGCTCCCTCTCCGCCTGCTCGTAGTATGTAATCGGAGATCTCATCAATGTAAAGCCCAAAAAGTGTCGGGGAGAGGGGACAACCTTGCTTAACACTAATGGTGCTAGCAATGGGCTCTTATAAACCTCGAGGGCATCGGACTCGACCAGACACCTTCTCGTACAGAGAGTAGATGGCCCATATCATCTCTGTCGCGATCCGAAGGCTCAGTAGGCGCTGGAACAGCCTCTCACGTGGGACTATATCAAAAGCCTTGCGGAAGTCCACAAATCAACAATAAAGCCTCTTCTTCCTTGCCTTTGCCTTATCAATGAGACAACGCAAGATGAAGATATGGTCGATAGTGGAAAAAGCACGTGTGAACCTGGCCTGGCATGGTGCTCGGAGGCACTCTACCTCTGCATATGAGCTAAGCTCTGCCTCAAGTATTGCTCCATATAACTTGTCCATTGTGTGGCCAATCATGATAGTCCTGTAGGTACCCGGATCCAGAGCATCGCCAGATTTGTGGATAGGCACGATAGTATGCTGTGTCCACTCCTCTGGGAATCCCTCCCCTATAGCCAGTATGCTGTGTCCACTCCTCTGGGAATCCCTCCCCTATCTGTGATAGGTCTATGTGGAGTTCTATCCCCAGTGATGGAAAGAGAGAGGTATGTGTGATCGGCTCCGATGGGAATAGGTGGGATGGTAAGCGATGTAATGAGGTGGGTGGCCTCCCTCGATCCCAAGATATAGTCAACTGTGCTCCCTCCTCCCCAGAGAGACCCATGTGGCATGCAAGTCAAGCCTCCTAAAGTAGGCCACTAAGCCATCCCGTTATAGATAACGAGACGGTGCTCAGATCCAAGCCTAAGTAGATGTCGTCCATATGCTGTGATAGGAGCTCTGTCTGCGGAGTGTCTCATGATAGTCTCCTCCCATAGGGCATGTAGTGCCTGTGGATCCTCCTCATCATACGTCTCACACTACTCACTGCGTGTGCGAGCATTGAAGTCTCCCATGAGGAAGACTTCACCAAGGGTGGAGTACTCCATGATCTCATATGATAGACATGCATAAGGTGAGGCCTCCCTTGTTGAAGAGTCATGCTCAGTGGAGGCGAAGCGAGAGCCTGTGGGGGCGAAATAGCATATGGCTATGTAGATGAAACTGTCATGTGATAGCTCAAGGCGGGTCCACATGTATCGAGCTTGTGGGTTGCGGGCCATGATCTGTAATCTACTGTGTAGTCTCTGTCGAAAAAGTATGGCCACCCCTCCTTATCCACGGGATGTGTGCTGTCATGTGCATCCTCGGTGTAGAGACTCCCACTGGAATCCATGTATCCGGGGAAGTCCTCTCTCTGGACTCTCATGTGTCTCTGTAAGTAGGATGATGTCATGGCCTCTCATCACCTCCTCGAGTCTCTCTGGGTCTATCCATAGATCTCCGTTGCAGTTCCAGACTTCCAAATGGATCTCTTCTCGTGTCCCACAGGCCGCGAGTCCCTATGCGATGACCTTGCCATCTATGATGACCCGACCATCTCTATAGGATGCTCGTTTCCCCTCTTTGCGGGCTTGGTGCACCCTAGGCATACATGCACGCATCTGTGCGACTTGCATTTTGGTGAGGTCATCATCACCCGAGAGAGAGAGAGAGAGAGAGAGAGAGAGAGAGAGAGAGAGAGAGAGAGAGAGAGAGAGAGAGAGAGAGAGAGAGAGAGAGAGAGAGAGAGAGAGAGAGAGAGAGAGATTAGGCGCAGCTGTTTTGGTGGGTCTCCAAAAAGAGGAAGTAACCCTAACTTTAGTTTAAGTTATTATTTATAGGACCTGGCCAAGTTCACATTGAACTTGGCCAAAAGAATAAATAATAAACATGATGAGCCTTATAAAGGCCTATACAAATGTATACAAATATGAGGGGTCATTTAGGGTCTTTAACCCAACAACCTCCCACTTAAAGGCATAAATGACGCCTTTAAGCTATGTGACTCCCACCATATGTATACATAGCTGATGTTGTGCTTTGGGTAAGCACTTGGTAAGGACATGTGCAGGATTCTGTGACGTATGGACCTTAACCAATGTGATAAGGCCATCCTCAAGCACTTCTCGAATGAAGTGATACCGCACATCAATGTGCTTTGTACGTGCATGAAACATGGTATTCCTTGCCAAACATACAGCACTTTGGCTGTCACATCCAAGCATAGGTGCCTTGTTGGGCAAACCAAACTCACGGCATAAACGTGCGAGCCAAATGGCTTCCTCCTGCAAGAGTAAATATATATCCACATGTGGATTTGCGAGTATCCAAATCCCCAGCCATGTCAGAGTCACAAAAGCCTTTCAGCTCTAAGGGATCTTTGCCATAACAGATACATTTATTCTTGGTCCCTTTCAAGTACCTCAAAATGGACTCAAGTATCTCAAAATGGTCCCTTTCAAGTACCTCAAAATGGACTCAAGTATCTCAAAATGGACTTCACTGCTTCCCAATGAGCTTTGCCTGGATTAGCCATGAACCGGCTCAAAACTCCCATTGAATGGGCTATATGAGGCCTAATAGCAACCATAGCATACATAAGGGAGCCACAAGCTGAAGCATAAGGCACATTTTGCATGTCATTGATTGCTTCTTGTGTTTTGGGGCAATTCTCCGTGGAAACTTTAACATATGGTTGTAATGGCACTCCAAGAGGCTTTGCATCAGCCATGTTAAATCTGTCAAGCACCTTTTCAATGCATTTTTCTTGTGACAAATACAATAAGTGCTGATCCCTTTGTCTTCTGATCCTCACTCCAAGGACACGCTCTGCTGCCCCAAGGTCTTTCATTGAGAAAGCAGATTTCAGCTGCTGTTTAAGAGCATCTATGGTGTCTCTTTTCTTACCAGCAATCAGCATATCATCAACATATAAAACAAGAATAATAGGGCTGCCATCTACATCAGTTTTTGTGTACAAACAGTGATCAACATGGCTTCTTTTATATCCTTGTTTGAGCATGAAAGCATCAAACATCTTGTACCACTGCCTAGAAGCTTGTTTCAGCCCATACAAGCTTCTATTGAGCTTACATACCAAATGTTCCTTTCCAGGACTTTCTGCGTGCAGCCCTAGTGTTCTCAAGATCTGCCTTACTCTCGGGCTGTTTCATGTAAAGCTCTTCATCAACATCACCATGCAAGAAAGCTGTATGTACATCCATTTGGTCTAATTCCAAATCAAGAGCAGCCACTATAGCAAATAACACTCGCAAAGTGGTCATCTTCACCACATGAGAAAAGACTTCCTGAAAGTCTATGCCTTTGGTTTGGGCATATACCTTTGCAACCAGCCTTGCTTTGTACTTGGGCTTTCCATCAACTATTTTGATTTTATACACCCATTTGTTAGGAATGGCCTTCCTACTTTTGGGTAATTCAACCAAATCCCAAGTATCATTAGCATGTAAGGCTTTGACCTCTTCCTGCATAGCAAGCTCCCACTTGCTGCTGTGCTCACATGTCTTTGCCTCTTTATATGTGAGAGGCTCACCTTCATCTGTCGACATAATATAGTGCAATGAAGGATCAAATCTACTTACATTCTGTAAGAAAATAATAGCAATAGACCTGTAGACAGAGTTGAGAGAAAAACGCAGACAAAGATAGACGCAGACTGAGAGGTAGAGAACTCAAATTCTCAGATTGCAAAGCATAATGCAGTTACAATGATGGTGCTGTCCACCCGTGCGCTCCCACTGTGGAGCTTAGATGGCGATCTAGACAGACTCTCGATGAAGGGCTTACTAGTGCGCAATGCTATATAAAGCTCAACCTGGGCTGTGCTTATATAGCTTTTACAAGGCGGTTCGGTATAGATAAACGTAGTCGGGAGATACAAATTAGTCAGTAAAATATATGATCCGACAATATCTCCACGACCAGAAGTCCTACCGTCTCGGCCCTACGGGCCGGGGGGATAGGCCCCCCGGACCCCGCAGAAGGGGGCAAGCCCCCCTCTGCACTCCCCCCATTAAGGTTCTATGGGGAAACCGCGCGACGCCACAGGGCCTTTATTTTCACCTTAAATGATAACCCAATGGCCTGGAAGTTTATGCCCTACCTAACCTGACGGCTAGGCTCACAAAGATCATCTATAACCATCAACGGTCACACATAGACCTCATCTAACTTGGAAGTTAGGGTTCCACAAATGTCCGGGCTCTCATAATGGCTTCTCCTCATAATGGGGGCCTTACAACTTAGAGCACCATGGATCATTTGTGGTCACATGAGGGTGGAGTATTGAGCATATCTAACACCCCCCCTCAATGTCCACCCAATGGTGAACTACCTCCTTGGTCCAATCCCAAGCTTTGGAAAGTGTCGAAGAAGTTGCTCTCTCCCAAGAGCCTTGGTGAAGATGTCTGCTCCATTTTCTTCAGTAGGGCAATAGGTTATCTCCACGACCCCGTCCTCAATCAACTCACGCACATAGTGATACTGGATTTCTATGTGCTTCGTACGTGCATGGAAAAAAGGATTTTTGGCGATGGCCATGCAACTTTGGTTGTCACACTTCAACTCTGTAGCCTCTTGTCCTTGTATTCCTATGTGCCATAGGATCCTCCTCAACCATACTGCTTCACATGCTGCAACGCATGCAGCTTTGTACTCAGCTTCAGTAGAAGATAATGCTACAGTCGGTTGCTTCTTACTGATCCAAGAGAAAATCCCTGATCCTAAAGAAAAGCAATATCCAGAAACTGATTTTCTGGTATCAATATGTCCTGCCCAATCTGAGTCACAGTATCCGGCAAGAGATGATCCTTCTTCATAAAGAATACCATAATCAGTGGTTCCTTTCACATACCTGAGTATCCGCATGCTTGCCTTCCAATGAGTTTGGCAAGGTTTATTAGAGAACTTGCTTACTACTCCAACAACATAAGAGATGTCTGGTCTGCTATTGCACAAGTAGATGAGACTTCCAACTAATTTCCTGTATCTTCCAATATCCACTGGAGGCGAAGTATCTTCAATAGATAATTTTGTGTTGACCTCCATGGGTGTAGAAATTTCCTTGCAATCCTCCATGTCGAATGCCTTCAATATCTTCCTTGCATACTTTTGTTGAGAGATGAAAATCTTCCCTGGTTCCTGCCAAACTTCAAGACCTAAGCAATAATGCATTAAGCCCAAGTCTGTCATTTCAAATTCTGAACTTAGGGCATCTTTTGTTTGTTGAAGAAGAGCATCATCATTTCCTGTAATCACAAGGTCATCTACATAGAGTACAAGCACAATTGTCTTCCCTCCTTTCTTTAGAACATACAAGTTAGCATCAGAAGCACATCTTTTGAACCCTAGATTCAAGAGATACTTATCTATCCGTTGGTACCATGCTCTAGGGGCTTGTTTTAGCCCATATAATGCCTTCTTCAGCTTACATACCTTGTTCTGTGAATGGGGAGCCTCAAACCCTGGTGGCTGAGACACATATACCTCCTCCTTGAGGTCTCCATTTAGGAACGCTGATTTAACATCCATGTGATAGACTGGCCAACGCTTATGTGCAGCCACAGCTAGTACTACTCGGATAGTAGTCATTCTTGCAGTCGGGGCAAATGATTCACAAAAGTCAATGCCTTCAACTTGTGAGTAGCCCTGTGCAACAAGTCTTGCTTTATATTTTTCTAGAGTACCATCAGCCTTGTACTTTAGCTTCCAAACCCACTTGGTGCCAATGACTTTACGCTTAGGGGGTCGATCCACTAGCTCCCAAGTTCCATTCTTCATGATATTGTTGTATTCTGTTTGCATGGCAGCCCTCCAATTCGGATCATGGAGTGCCTCTTCCACATTGCTTAGTTCCTTCGCTTCTTCTTGAATGAGATCAACCATCAAGGCTGTGTTTACAATATGGGTGCTTGCCCGTCTCTGTTCCTCTATTCTCTGTGATCGCCTCGGTCCATCTGCAACCTGTTCTAGTGACTGTGGGATGGGGTTTGCAGAATCATAGAGCTGCCTCACCCAACGTGGCAATGGCTTTTCCACTTGGGTGTTGGCAGGTTGGTGACTTTTAGACTCATCATCTGAAGATGATGCTTCCTTCTCTTGTGTAGAAGGGATAGCTCTTGGGCCAGGTTCATAGTGGATTGCCCCTTCGCCTGATGATAAAGTGGAAGCTCTCTTATCCTCCTCCACTGCATGTGGCTGCTCCTCCTTGAACACCACGTCACGACTCGCCATGATCTTCTTAGCCTCAGGGTCATAAAGCTTATAAGCCTTCTTATCTTCGCTGTACCCCAGGAAGATACATTTGATGCTTTTTGGTTGAAGCTTGTTTCTCTCCCTATCTGGAACATGTACATAACATTCACTTCCAAATACTTTGAAATGGGAAACAGAAGGCTTTTTACCCGTGTAGGCTTCTTGTGGAGTCTTTCCATCAAGTGCCTTGGTGTAGCTTCGATTCAAGATGTAGACAGCAGTGTTGACAGCCTCTGCCCAAAACTGATTAGGCAAACCCTTTCCTTTCAACATGCACCTTGCCATCTCCATGATGGTTCGATTCCGGCGTTCTGCAACACCGTTCTGTTGAGGACTATGTGCCACTGTGAGTTGATGCTTGATTCCCTTACTCTTGCAGAAATCTTCAAACTCAATTGATGTGAACTCACCACCACCGTCTGTCCTGAATTTCTTCATCTTCTTCCCTGTTTCAATTTCAACAAGCTGAAGCCATTCTTTAAACTTACCAAAAGCTTGAGCCTTATCGCGAAGGAAGTACACCCACATCTTCCTGCTATAGTCGTCGACAAGTAACATGAAGTAGGAAGATCCGCCCAAGGCCTGTGTAGGCATTTTTCCGCACAAGTCAGCATGCACCAACTCTAGAGGATAGCTTGCCCTGTTCTTGCTTTCTTGTGGAAATGCCTTCCTCTGTTGCTTGCCCATCATGCAAGCTTCACATGGTTCCTTCATTTCTGCAATCGATGGTAGGTGTGCAACCATACCTCTGCGATGCATCTCCTTCAGTACAGGGTATCCAATGTGGCCGAATCTCTCATGCCATAGCTTACTTGTGCCCACATTTGTAGTGGCTGTAAGAGCACACAACTCATATAGGTTGTTCCTCCTTATGCCAGTCCCAACAATGTTGTTGTTACCGTCCATAATCTTAGCTCCTGTCTTACTGAAAGATACTTGATGACCTTGATCAGTTATAGAAGCTACTGGAAGTAGATTTCGTTTTATTTGTGGAACATATAGCACATTTGAAAGCTTTTTTATATCGCCATTAGAGTTAATGAAAGAAACCGTACCTTCGCCCTCTGCAGGACATCTTGCATTGTTTCCTACCTTTACTGTGATGGGTTCCTTTAGAGGCTGTAAGGAACTGTAAAGGTCTTTTCTACTCGTCATGTGACGAGATGCACCGCTGTCCAACACCCATGAGTCATCTGTTCCTGAATCTTCAGCCGAGGAGCACACCTCCTCTATCGTAACAAATAACTCAAGCTCTGTTTCTGCTGTGTTGGCAGACTCCTTGCCCTTGCCACCTTTTGAAGAGCCACTCTTCTCTTCTGCCTTCTTGATGCGACAGTCTTGGATTCTATGTCCCTTCTTCTTGCAGTGGAAACACTCTCCCTTGAACTTTTTTTGTCGTTCTTCTTTTTGTCTCCATCTTTTGAAGAGTCTGTTTTGCCTCCTTTGGCATTTGCTGTGAATGCAGCATCTCCTTTGCTACCACCACTCCTTGCCTTGAGCCGCAACTCCTCCTCCATGAGTAAGGCACTGAATTCTTCAAAAGTTAGTGGTTGAGGTCTGATTTGAGTGTTAAGAGCAGTTACCAGACCATCAAACTTAGGTGGACAAATTCGAAGACAACGTCGAGCTAGCTCTTCACTTGACTTTTGAACACCTGCTCCCGCCATTTGATCTCGTAGATTCTTTATGCGAGTGATAAACACCTCTGCAGTCTCCCCATCAGCAAACCGTTCTGCTGCAAGCTGATTCTCCAAGTTCTGAATCCGTGTCTGATTACGAGTTTCATATTGATTTCTCAATATGTTCCATGCTTCACATGCCTTCGTAGTATGCTGAATGAGAGTCAGAACACTATCAGAAGTACTTGTAACAAGAGCACAGAGTGCATCTCCATTTCTACGTTTCCAAGCACGTAGAAGATCAGCATCAGGAGGAATCATTCGACCAGGAGTATTTGGATCAGGTCTTTCTTGGGGCTCATGATGAGTCCCAAGAACAGTCTCCAAAAGCTCATATGAATCAAGAATAGAAGTGATTTTGAACTTCCACAGGGTGTAGTTCGTACCATCAAGTTTACCTTCTGTGAAGGCTTGTGGCCGTATCCGCAATGTTGGGATGATCGGCATCATTGCTGCTCCTGCTTGTGCGCCACCTACTCCTGTTGATGAACCACCTTGGCCCCCAGTCGTAGATGATGACGCACCACTTGACATCTTCTCTCTTTTGTTGTTCAGAACTCTGCAACCTCTGCGTTTCTGCTTCTGCACCACTCAGAGCCTCCTGAGCTCTGATACCATGTAAGAAAATAACAGCATAGCGGAATAGACCTGTAGACAGAGTTGAGAGAAAAACGCAGACAAAGATAGACGCAGACTGAGAGGTAGAGAACTCAAATTCTCAGATTGCAAAGCATAATGCAGTTACAATGATGGTGCTGTCCACCCGTGCGCTCCCACTGTGGAGCTTAGATGGCGATCTAGACAGACTCTAGATGAAGGGCTTACTAGTGCGCAATGCTATATAAAGCTGAACCTGGGCTGTGCTTATATAGCTTTTACAAGGCGGTTCGGTATAGATAAACGTAGTCGGGAGATACAAATTAGTCGGTAAAATATATGATCCGACAATATCTCCACGACCAGAAGTCCTACCGTCTCGGCCCTATGGGCAGGGGGGATAGGCCCCCCGGACCCCGCAGAAGGGGGCAAGCCCCCCTCTGCACTCCCCCCATTAAGGTTCTATGGGGAAACCGCGCGACGCCACAGGGCCTTTATTTTCACCTTAAATGATAACCCAATGGCCTGGAAGTTTATGCCCTACCTAACCTGACGGCTAGGCTCACAAAGATCATCTATAACCATCAACGGTCACACATAGACCTCATCTAACTTGGAAGTTAGGGTTCCACAAATGTCCGGGCTCTCATAATGGCTTCTCCTCATAATGGGGGCCTTACAACTTAGAGCACCATGGATCATTTGTGGTCACATGAGGGTGGAGTATTGAGCATATCTAACACATTCCTCCTGGGACGAGTAGATCGTCTCACCCAATGATCCACATTGTCTGGCAAAGGGTTTACATCAGGTGGTATGACTAAATCATCATTGTTAGGCTGCTGTCCATTATTTCCAGCACCATTTTCAGCATCATTATCTAGCTGCATATGCCCTTCAGGAGCCTCATCTTGCTGTCCATTATCTTCTGGCTCAAAAACCACCGGATCATCAATATTTTCAGTCCTTTGTGGTGCATCCTAGGGTCAAAATTGGGCCTAACAGGTGGCTGGTCATGCTGAAATCTGACCCTTTTATGGTCATCTCTTGAGGCACAATTGTTTTGAAGCAGCCTCGCCTCATTAAAAACAACATCCTGGCTGCGTACAACTTTCTTGAGCTGAGGTATCCAAATTTTGTAGCCCATCTCACCTTCTTCACCATATCCCATGAAGAGGCCTTTTATGGACTTAGCATCAAGTTTGTTTCTCAGCTCAAGCCTTATATGCACAAAGCCTCGCAACCAAAGACACGTAAGTGATCATATGAAGAAGGTTTGCGAGGCCAAACCTCTTCAGGGATGTCACCTTTCAAAGACATGTGAGGGGATCTATTGCATATATGTACTGCAGTTTTGAGTGCCTCTCCCCAAAATCCATGAGGGAGATTAGCTGTGGATAGCATGCATCTCACCCTCTCACAAAGTGTCCTATTATAGCGTTCAGCCACACCATTAGAAGAGGGGCTGTATGGAACAGTAAGCTCCCTCTTAATGCCCAAATTTTCACAAAATTTCTTAAATTCAGCACTTATGTACTCACCCCCATTATCTATACGTAGGCGTTTTAGCCTTTTACCTGTTTGGGTGGTCACAAATGCATGAAAACGCTTAAACGCAACAAATGCTTCATCCTTAGACTTAAGCAATTGAACCCAAATTTTTCTAAAGAAATCATCAACAAAAGAAATGAAATACAAAGCACCCCCCATAGATTTGGTAGGCATGCAACATACATCAGAATGAACAAGATCAAGTACACAAGACTTACGAGACACACCGGAGTAAAAGGAACATTTCACTTGCTTTCCATATTGACATTCATTACAAAAATCAAGCTTTGTGCCTTTAGCATCAAGCTTCTTTAAGTTACAAAGCCTAGTGAGATCCTTTTGGCTCATATGGCAAAGTCTCTTATGCCACAACTCCATATGGGAGTGAACTTCAGCCAAAGCAATAAACTTCCCTGATAAGGCTTTTCCATGCAAGCAATAGAGAGTTCCCTTCTTTGTGCCTTTCACAATGAGCCTTGACCCCTTTGTCATTTTCCATGATCCTCTCTCGAAGAGAATGCTATAACCATGCAATCCATTTGACCCACAGAAAGCAAGCTTTTCTTGATCCTTGGTACATAACGCACACTATGCAAGACCAGCTCATTAGTGCCATTTGTAGAGAAATGCATTGTGCCAATACCCTCAATGGAACATGCATGATTGTTTCCAAGGTATACATGGCCATGGCTGCCTGCAGTAAAAGTAGAAAAATACTCCTTGATAGGAGTCACATGAAAAGAAGCACCAGAGTCAACAATCCATGTCTGGGCCAATGCATCATTAATGGTGAGCAAAGAATCAATTAGATCCTTTTTGATGATCGACATATCCTATGAATGAACATTTAGAGAGGAATCAAATGCATAAGTATCATCAGCTGATAAAATAGTGCATAAAATATTCTCAACATCTGAAAGCTCTTCTATGACTACATTAGAGGCCACATTGGCCTTCTCCTTGTCCTTTTGGCTGTCTTGTGCATCAGTCTTGTCTTCTTTCTTCTCCTTCTTCTCATCTCTCGCATTCTTCTTTCTTTTAAGCTGAGCCTTGTAATAGCGGCAATCAGGTTTCTTGTGGCCTTTGCTGCCACACTGATAGCATGTCACATCATTGCTTTTACCCTTGCTGCAATTACCTCTTTCCCTGCTCTTACTCTTCTTCCTTTGTGCATTATTACTCCTCTTATCTGTTCTGCCTCTAACCATGTTGGTTGAGCTTCCACCTTCACCACCTGCTTTTCTCCTTATCTCTTCATTAAGTATAGAACCCCTAACACCATCAAAGGTTAGGTTGGGGTTATTGGACAGTGAGACTACCAATGTCTCCCAAGAGTCAAGCAATGTCATAAGCAAGAAAATGGCTTTAAGCTTGTCATCAAAAGGAGCCATACCTGAGTCCTACAACTGTGACAAAGTACCTGTAAAGAGAGATAAGTGTTCAACTGCACTCTTGGACTCATCTAGCTGCATGCCAACAAGCTTCCGCATCAAATGCACTTGGTTAACAGGCGTAGTGTTTCCATAAGTTGCTTTCAACTTTGCCTATATTTCTGAAGTAGAGGTCAAACCTTTGAGATCTACCAAGATCTCATCAGAGACAACCATATTGATATATGTAACAGCCTTCTTGTTCAAGGTCAGCCATGCATCTTATGACATGTCCTCTAGTTTTTCTGCCTCCAATGCCCTGTCACAATCCTTAAGAAAGAGAATACCTTGCATTCTCTCCTTCCACAAGTCGGAACCTATTCCCTCAAATCATAGAATCTCAAATAGATTCTTCATCTGAGGAAGATGACACCATAATTGCACAATGAAGAGGTTAGTGTGCTGAAAGTTCGGCCAGATGCACCAAAATCAAGGTACCACTCTAAAAGTGGTGCACGATGGCTTCAAACTATTGTAGGAGCAAAATGGAGCAAAAGAGACCAGTTGGAACACAAAATTAAAATCAGCAATTTTCTGAAATTACCTGCAGAAAATTCCAGGAAGCAAATTTGTGCTTCAAATCAACAAATTTGACTTCCTTTGACCTCAACGTGCATACATAAAGCTGTAAGGCAGCCTTTAGAATAAAAAAGGAGCAAAAGCCCCAAATTTTTGCTTCAGAATTTTGACATTCTCAGAGAAAATCCCACAATTTGCTGTACATAAGCAAATTTCTCTTGTCACACGTCAATACATGACATACTAAACCTGTATATTGTTGTTTTGAGCTGTGAAACACCTGTGTAGACTTGCAAAACACCTGAAAACAGGCTGTTTTGAGCAATAAGACAGAGAGGAACACTTTCTTCACGACAAAGTTTGAAAATGTTGCAAGAAATCGAATATTTGCAGCTTCAAAAGTGTGGCACAACAATTCTAAGTCTTTTCTTTGTTATGAAACTCAAAAGGTCTTGCAAAACTGAAGTATGTACTGCTGTAGGACACTTTTTGCGCGACAAAATCTGAAGAGCACACCTCTAAAATGTGGCGCAGCTGCTTTGAAGTCTACTTCACCAAGCTTTGAAACCATTTGTTGAAGCTGAAGAGGACCCTCAGCTAAAGGAGAAGCTCCAATGGAAGCTTTGATAGCTGAGTAGAGTGTGCAGGTGAGTGTCCAGCTGATGGGGCGAGAGAGAGAGAGAGAGAGAGAGAGAGAGAGAGAGAGAGAGAGAGAGAGAGAGAGAGAGAGAGAGAGAGAGAGAGAGAGAGAGAGAGAGAGAGAGAGAGAGAGAGAGAGAGAGAGAGAGAGGGCGCAGCTCTTTTGGTGGGTTCTCCAAAAAGAGGAAGTAACCCTAACTTTAGTTTAAGTTATTATTTATAGGACGTGGCCAAGTTCACATTGAACTTGGCCAAAAGAATAAATAATGAACATGATGAGCCTTATAAAGGCCTTTACAAATGTATACAAATATGAGGGGTCATTTAGGGCCTTTACCCAAACAAAAGGAAGACAAAAATGAGAAGAAATCAGAAAAACAAAAATTGTTTTGTGAATACTGTAAAGCAAATGATCATGTCATTAAGAGTTGTCCAAAACTGACTCCTAAAGAGGCAAAGAAGAAAGAGGCTGGAATGGTTGTTGCAGAGGCGTCTACACCGAAAACAGAGTATGCTAATCTTGTACAGGATGAAGAATGTGCGTTTACTATTGTTTGAAGTTTTGACCCATTTTCTCATGAGCAGTGCATGTCTGCAGTAGACTCAGATGTTTGGTACTTTGATAGTGGCGCGGCCAAACATATTACAACAGGGAAGTTTCTTCTCTTCACTCGAGCCGTCCTTTACAGGGAATACTGTTACATGCGCCAACAAGTATCTTGTCTAGTTATTTCTTGTATCTAGTTGATATCCCTGAAGGGAATTCTTGTAATCGAGCTATCTTGTTTCGTACCGATAGTATCGAGTTGTGGGATCTCCTGTATCATCTCTAGTCCAATTATCCATACCTATCGGTCCCTTGTTGTGGGATGTCTTGTATCAGTTACATATCCTTGTATTATTTTCCTTATGTGGGTGTTCTTGTAATCAGAAATATATTTTGGAAATCTTGTCTAGTATAGTCAGAGAGCACAATCTAGTGCTCCCCTGATACTGGAGGAGACAGAAAAGCACTCATGGCCTCAGCAAAGAAAAGAAACAGAGTAGGAGCTAGCAGCCAGCCCTACTTGACCGATCTTGAAATGTTGAATCTCTCCCTCGGAACAGGCCACAAGAACTTGACTATGGACGGAACAGTAAAGGGAAGCAACATCCCTGATCCAGCTAGCAAGGAAGCCCATATAAAGCATATTGTCCTCAAGAAAAGCCCAATCAATCCTATCATAGGCTTTCAAAGTCCCACCACATGCATGCCATGACTGAACCGTGGAGAAAAACTCATCGGAAACATGATCTTCAACCTGAGTCCAATGAGAAGCCTACGTGTGGTGGAAGAAGATATATCGCATATCCTCAACCTCCCACAACTCCTCCTTCCCCTAGGCAAGCTATGAGCCACTCCATTCATAGTCCGGATGGCGTTCTAGGAAACACTAGAGGGAGGAAACACCCCTCTGGAGGTAGTGCTCGATCTCTCGGAGATGAGCAAGCCATCGGGCACTCTCTTCATGCAAAAACAAACTAATCTGTTGAACGAGAGTCATGAGGGATGGAGCCTAAGACCCCGCCCACAATACATGTCATACCACCACAATCTTCTAGTACATCACTGACATGGATGCGATCGATCTTGGAGAGGTTCATCCCCCCAATCCGTCTTTCCGAACACGAGAATGGAGACTGCCTCTCTCCCTACATCATGTAACCTCAAGGTCAAACATAATCTCTCCCAAGCCGAAAGCTCAGATCCATGCACAATGATCGGACTACCGCCCTAAAGAACCTTAGGTGCCTCAATCATGTTGAAGTCACCTGCAACACACCAAGCATCAGTGCTCGAAACTACATGAGTGATCTAAGACTAGAAAGTGGCACGAGCACTCTCATGGTTCGAAGCATAAACCATATCTAATGCCCTAGTGCTACAAAATCAACCAAATGGCCCTGCCAAGGATAATCTCCCCTCTATCCATGATCGAAGACTCCAATGACTCCCCAACCGAAATACATGATCGAAGACTCCAATGACTCCTTGTGCGATCCATTCGGCCTATAGCCAACTCACCAAAAAACCTTGCCATGTCTGTGCAAAAGTTGCATACATTGCCACGTACTGCCCAAGGAAGGATGGTGTTCCTGGAGCATCATAATGTCAATAGGCCCGCCAACCAAGCACTACTGGAGCTCTTGCCAAAGGCGAGCTCTATAACGCGAAAATTGTGGCCCTCCTAATCCCTGAACATTCCATGAAAGAACCCTCGGCCATCTTCGAGGTAGGTTTGGATGGGAATAATCAGAGTCCAAACATCCCTGATAGGAAGTAGACTCCTTATGGAGAACCATGCAAAGACTGAGCCAAGTGGACTCATCTGACACCCGTGCCTGCACGTGTCAAGCTCCTCCTCATATATATACATATAAAAAGGTTTCATATGAGTGTCAACAGTCACATACAGAACAATCTAACTCTCCTCAAGACCAAGAATGAAGAGAAATTAGCTGTATACCAAGCTCTGATGAACAAGTCGGTGTGATCAAGCTCCCCAAGTTGGTGGGAGAACTCAATAACTTGAGTAGGGACAAAGTGAAATGCCTCCCCAAGAGACCAATCAGGCTATGAGGCCTTGAAGAGAGGAAAAGAGAAGGCAACTTCCGACTCCAACGCAATCCGGCTACCGAACACTAGAGCAAGAGCATGGACCCGAATAAGGGACAAGACCCGATCCTTCCCGCCAAAGAACCATTAGAACTCATATCCGAAGCGTTCCCCCTCCAAGTTGTAATCAAAACTCACCAGGCCAAGGGGGAATAGAAGTCAAGGGCGACATACCCATCGAGATAGGAGGATGCAGGGGGGACTATCCCTCATGGGCCTCCCGACTCACCAAGAAATTACTGTCCAGAAATCACCGAGAGCAAGGAGGTGTAGTATCAGGCTCTCGATGGGTCCACGGAGAGGTAGAACGCAGGGGAGAGGACAGCGAGGGAGTGGGAACAGAAGTGGGGGGATCCTGCTCTTGCTCCGTGCCAGGGGCCACAAGAAGATCCTCTTGAAGTTCATTGAAACGGTTTCCCATGGGAACAAAAACCTGCTGAGCCACCGGAAGGGGTTGCCATCCCAAGTGCTACTGCCACCCAGGTTGCCACCAACCGATAGTAGACGAAGAAGGATCAACCGTATGAGTGGGGGCATCGGAGTGGTGTTGAAACCCACCCTCATCTGGAGGGGAAGGGTGTAGCGGGGTACTTTGATACACCCTTAAAATAATGTATTTTTTTTTGTTTTGCTTTTCAAGATGCAGAAGCCAAGCACAAGGCAAATTACCTCGATTTCGAACAAAAGGAGAAGGAGAAGAAGCGAAGAGAAAGAAAATGGTGGAAGGGGGGATCCAGCTCATGAAGAAGGCCAAATTTCCCATTTAACCTATTTTCCCAAGTTCCCTAACTCCCATTTCACCTCTTTTCCCAAGTTGTCTATTTTCCCATTTCACCTATTTTCCCAAGTTGTCTAATTCCCATTTCACCTATTTTCCCAAGTTGTCTAAATTCCCATTTCACCTACTTTCCCAAGTTGCATAATTCCCCATTTCACCTATTTTCCTAAGTCGTCTAATTCTCCCAGTTCACCAAATTTCTAAGTTGTCTAATTTTTCTAAGTTGACCAATTAGTCGATTTTCCCAAGTTGACCTATTTTCCCAAGTCGTCTAATTCTCCCAGTTGTCTAATTTTCCTAAGTTGACCAATTAATCGATTTTCCCAAGTTACCTATTCTCCCAAGTTGTCTAAATCTCTAAGTTGTCTAATTTTCCTAAGTTGACCAATTAGTCGATTTTTTAGTCAATTTTGCAAGTTAGTCGACTTACTCAAAAGTTCACCAATTTTATGAAGTTAGTCTACTTACTTCAAAAGTAGTATAATTTTTAAGCAAAAGGGTGTACTTTTGATTTAGTCTACTTTTTCACTTGAAAATACGACTAAATTTCTGAGATCTCCATATAGTCTAAATTTTCAGCCACTTGCACGCGGACGGTGGACAGCGCCGAATACAAGAATTCGGAAGATAGTGACGGCGCAGGAAAAGTGGACCAAGAAGGAAGCTTCCAGAGTACCAAATTGTCAAAAGTGTCAGAGAGCCTGCCAAAGAAGAAACTAATTTTGTCCCCTTTTGCTATCCTTCACTTCGAGGAAAACTATATAAGTAGACCTCTCCTTCAAAAAAGGAGAGACAAGCTCAGAGAGAGACTTGAGGAAGGAATACACTCCTGCAGCTTTGCCTTCTCTTTGTGTGTGTAGAGCTCTTAGCTTACCACTAGTGCTCCACTTGGTAGATTTGGCATCAACTAGCTTGGCACTCTGAGTGAGTAGTGGGCAAGCAGTGATTGGCCAATCTTCTCGTGAGCAGCTAGTTGGAAGACTAGAGTCTTGAGCATGTATGTTTAGAGAATCGAAGTTGCAGCTCTTAGAGCGAAGGTGTATGCTTATGTCTCCTACTGATTGCCCAGAGTTTGTATAATCTTCTTTTGAGCTGTTAGACTCATAATTTCAGCTTCTCCCTTTCATTTCACTCATAATTTCAGGTTCTTTTTCTTATTTCACTGTGTCATTGTATATGATATTTTCCTTCCCCATTGAGTCATCAAATTGCAACCCACACTGCATATTGCACTTAAGAGGACACCACATCGAGCATATAGATCAAGAAATTGATCTACAAAGGGCGTGGTGGAGCCTGAGAGGGGGAAGGAGGGAGAGGGAAGGAGGCTATCACAGGAAATCCACATGCTTCCCTAGGAATGAAAGCTGAAGAAGAGGCTGTCCATGGGCCAAAGCCATGTGTCCAAGGACAGACATACGCTCGGCCAGATGGAACCACTATAAAAAATAAAGCGATCATCCGAGCAATTGCCATCGAAGACTCGAGCTCCACCTGATAAAAGCTTCGACCGAGGGTCTGAATATCAATTAGCTTGCCAACCTCGACAAGCAAGCTTCCCTGAAGGTCCTTGAGTTTGCCACGACTAGGACGCGATTGGATGAACTTGCAAATGATTGAGGAAGCCCGGAGGTGCTCAATTTTTGAGGCTAAGCTCGCTCTTTTCATTTGACTCCTCCCATGAGGTAGCTTTGCAGGGAAATAAAGCATGCTGGTATTAGCAGATGACATTCTGGTCCCATAGGAATGGCTTTATCATGCACAGATTTACCTCCAGGCTCCCTCCAAATAGAGCATGGATGGATATTACTAGACTAATTATCAGGTCTTGGTTCAGCTTGACACCAAATTGACATGGACAAATCCAGTACATGAGCTGGGCATAATGGTGTTTCTTTATACAGAATATTTTCTCCAGCTCAGTACGGATGGTTTTGAAATTAGGTTTAGTCATGTGGATGCACGTTGACCCCCTCGATTGCACTGTGACACTGGGCAGATACACGCATTATCACACCAGCTTGAAATTGGGACTCGAGATATAGCAGAGTACCAGCTGAAGCCAGTATATATCACATATGTGAGAGCCTGAGACAAAGTTATTATATATGTCTGATGTCCCTAACCAGTTTAGTGTAAGATATACAACTGTTTACACTGCCTATTTAGGGTGGTATTTGGGCTATTCTCTAGAATCATGAGATAGGCGAAAGATGTTTGTATGTATTCTTGCTAGAGCTACAAAGACATTGAGACGGCTCATGAGGATACTAGAGATGCAGATTCTGATACACTTTAAAGGCTTCCTTTGGCCAGCCACCACTGGATGGTGCAAAGGACCTGATAGTAGGCCTGAGCTACAAATGGTCTAAGCACTCTGGCAGGGGACCTCGCTCTACTGCAAAAGACTCCACTGGAGGATTCAGGTCATCCTAGCTCATCATGCAAGGTGCTCAGTTTGGGTACTTATCATGGAGCATATGGAAGAAATTTGTCCGTGACTGATGCATCTCATCTTTAAAGATGAACTACTCCATAGACCATCCTCCTCTTCCTTACCACTAGTTATACAGACCTCCTTGTACAATTTTGTGTTCTGATCTTTGGCATCAGGTCCCCGTACTCAATAGGTACCCACTCTCCATTAGATACTCGTTGGTCTCCTCCATGTTCTAGGTCATCATAGCTTTTATCACCTCCTTAGCTCTTGATAGTTTTTTCTTTGTTTCCTTGCCCTACCCATGCAGTGTAACATATCCATCATGATGTAACTTTCCTGTCCCATAGTTTTTTTTTGTGGTTTTGTAGGAGAAATATATAATTTCCTCTCTCTCTCTCTCTCTCTCTCTGTGTCTCTCTCTCTCTCTCATGTGCATGCGTGCTTGCTTGCTTGCTATGCTGTTCTTTGACCCTCCACAACAGCCACAGGCATGATCATCTCAGCAACGTGTCTGGCGACAGAGATGCTCAGTCCACTCTATCCTCAAGTTATATAGAGATAGTACTTTGAAGCATCTCATTACTGTGGTAAACTCCTTAAGATCTAAAACGAACGTGGATAATTCACCTGCCTGTACATTGACTAAAACTTTTCTTTTATCAAGGGGTTGAACAGTAATTGTTTTTTTTTTGAAAAAAATTCAGGCCCAGCCCAAAGGTTTGTTTGGATCACTCAGGGAAAGAGGAATAGGTGGATCTCGCTGTGGGTCAACAGCTGCTACAGTTGTTCTGTTGTCTTTGCCAGGTAAGAATACGAGAGATGCATTGAGATGATGCACATTAGTAGCTTGATTGTCCTGCTGGTAACATCATAATTCATATTTGTATTAATAGATGGGACACAGAAACTTGTTGCAGCAAATGTGGGGGATGCTCGTGTTGTGCTTTCAAGAGACTCAAAAGCTCTTCAATTATCATTTGATCATAAGGTGTTGATATTTTGCTCCTCCTTTTGTTGTTTTTATATTTTCTAAATGGATGTTTGATGAAATTCCCATAATGTTGCAGTAAAATGATTTATTATAGCCTTTCTTGTCATGTAAACTTCTGACATAATGATGCTTGCACCTGGCTAGTTCACCTGTATGCTAGGTACCTTACCTCTGTTTTTCTTTTTTCCTTGCTAACATTCACTTTTTTGTTTACTTCTTTTCTACCACTTCTAATGCCATTTGTTTACAAGTTGCTACTATCTGTTTTTTCCTTCCTCATTCCTGCTTTTGCTTTTTGCTTCCTCTAGCAGTTTTTTGCTGTCATGCTATTCCTGTTCGCATCCCTGTCTGCTTTCATGCATATTCGCCTAATCTGTGGTAATACTCCCCATATGACATGACATGGAACTTAAAGTCATACAATGATACACATCAAGATGTTTTCAGACAATACGAATGAAGATGTGCACTAGCACAATTTACAAGTCCTGTTCAAATAGAGATTCCAATGTATTGAAATATCTACAAACTTCCCTTTTTTTTTTTTTTCGTTTTGTGAACAGATATTTTTAGAATCCTTGAAGTATTCTTTCTATATATATATATATTTTTTGTAAAAATCAAGGTCTCCCTTATCATATGTATAAAAGGATCCTTTGGGTTCACATCAAATGAAGAGTAAGTACAAGTGACAAAACCGTTTGTAGATCCTGTTGACATCTACCTCTCGTTCCCCATAGTTCATATTTTTCTTTACCCTCTTTCTCCATTCTCATGTGTACTTTCTCACTATTTAAGCTCTCTTCCTCACTATTTAACCTCTCATGTGTAGATCTACCTCCCTTTCTTCATAGTTCATATCTTTCTTTACCCTCTTTGATCTCCATTCTTATGTGTACTTTCTCCATTCTCATGTGTACTTTCTCCTTCTTTCTCACTATTTAAGCTCTCTTCCTCACTATTTAACCTCTCATGTGTACATCTACCTCCCTTTCTTCATAGTTCATATCTTTCTCTTTGATCTCCATTCTTATGTGTACTTTCTCCTTCCTCCTCACTGTTTAGGCTCTCTTCCCTTAATTAAAAGAGGTGTCACCCTGCATTTGAAGCCCTCTTATCACATTGCTGATATCTAGTGATGATTTCTATTAAATTTGGAGTCCAATTTCTTCACATGGCCTGTTTTTGGAGTCCATGGAGATCTCTTTATTTGCCATGACCTTTTTGTGGAAGGCTAATAAGAATGTTACACATCACCATAAATGTTGGGTGGTGATGTTTTTTATAGGACCATGGGCTTTGATCTCAAACAATTTGCAAATAGTTGGTCATATACATCATTGGATGTTCTTAAAATCATGGCCATCGGATGTCCTTAAAATCAACGAATTTGGTTGAAATGCACATGGGAAAGCTGGGATGAGTTTCTATCCATTAGGTGGATTAGAAGATGGAGGTTCTTGTAATTCAGTGGTCAAAAAAGCTGATAGGCGTCTTCCAAATGCCTGACAAGGTTGCGGTCATCATATTAATCTCATGGACCAAGTCGAAGGTTCCCTTTACTTTTTTAAGCTCTTCCTAGCTGTTGGATTGAGAGGTGAATCGTATGATGGAAATTTGGGGCACCTACCAAAGGCCTCTTTAGATATGAGCCATTATATCTGAACCGCTATTCGGTGGTCCAAAATGGAAGCCACCTTTGGATGCCGGAAAAATGAGAAAAATCGTTGCCTGCAAAAAATATTCATTTTATTATAGGTTGCTTTGTCTGCACTTGCATTGTTGGAGCTGTCATCCTGCACTCAGATAAGAAAGTTATGCATGGTTTATCCGAATTGTACAAACATATTGCTCTTGGATGTCCGATAACATTATATTGCTTTGATCTCATTTTGGAGTAAGAGAAATTTAATGGTGTAATATGTTTCAATCCTTTATTCATAATTCAAGTACTATGTCGTTTCGCATTCGAATGCATTTTACTTTATTTCCGAGTGTTGGGTTGATTTTTCTGACTGTTTACTTTACAGCCAAATGTGGAGGATGAACGCAAACGAATTGAAGCAAAAAATCCAACCCCCAGAAAACCATTGGTAGCGTGAAATACGAAAGAAGTATCAATGCAAAATTCTTCTTTGATTGAAGTTCATGAATCCTTCTTATGTACTTTCGGTGAAATAGTAAATTATTCGACAGGTGGTGAACATCGATGGAACATGGAGGGTAGGCGGTCTGCTTGCACTGTCCAGGGCATTTGGTGATGCCTATTTAAAAGAGTAATCCTTCACCCTTGCTGTCTTTTGACTTGTAAACTAATCAAATATATGCTTACCATTATGTCACTTGTGTCTGGTTCACAAAGCTGGTCTGATGGCAAGGTAGATGGTGCTCGTGGTGGATTTGGCCTGACAGCAGAACCTTCTGTTATGGTTGAGACGCTATCCAATGGTATGAAACCAGTACTTAAGCGCTCTCACTGAATTTCTGACCATATACGGACCATTTATTTTTTTATTGCAGATGATGAGCTAATAGTTCTGGGCACCGACGGAATCTTTGAAAAAATTTCTAATCAAGAAGTAGTAGATATCTGTTTATCTTCCAGGTACGGAAAGAAAGTAGCATTCAGTTAATTCTTTAATACTAGGAGCTAAGCATTCAGTTAACTCTTTACAGGGGCACCTCTTCTCCAGAAGCGATTGCCAAAAGTTTGATTCAACTTGCACAACAGCGCGGTGTCACAGATGATATTTCTGTAATTGTTGTATTTCTGCGGCAGGAAGCCACTTCATGAAGTAATTGATACATGCAGACCTGCTGCGAACTTATCTTAGATATGATCGAGTTTAATATATATCCCAAGAGTTCAAGCTTGCCTCAACGGTGACCACCCGAATATATATTTCCGCAATTGTACCTTTATACCATGTATCCCTCCCCTCGATTGAAAGAATTGCTTCTCAGGAGCTCTTAGTATCTGTGTAGCATAATGATCCTTGGGACAGGCGCTACTGGCCACATACACAAGCAGAGATGGCTGTAGAAGCTTGAACCTACTTCCCCTATCTGATTCGTCTCTAAACGAACCAGATATCATAACTGTAATTCCAATTCAATCCGATGGCTAAACTTCCAGGTAGAACCTTGCGACGCACATGAAAAGAGGTTGTGGGGGCCGCCCATCTTGTTCATGATTCTTTTATTACGGTAGATGTAAAATAACTATCGTTATGGACCCTAAATCCATAACCGAGAGCATCCAGTGATATGAACTAACCATACATCAGTTCAAACGTCAAGAGTATATGCTTTGCGAAATTATGCATAATAAATTCCCGCCATTATGTATCTCCTAGTTTTCGTAAGCACCTCTCTCTCTCTCTCTCTCTCTCTCTCTCTCTCTCTCTCTGTCTCACACACACACACACACACACACACACAAGAATATACAAGATTCTGTAATTTCCAGAAGCTTGTATATTCTTGATGTAAATACTCACGGTTGGCGCTTGATGCTTTAACTTCGGTGTCTTGATACACCTTTACAACCAATGGAAAATTCAATAAGCGAGCGATAGTACATGCCGGAGAAGAAGAACAGAGGTTGATCTGTATATCGAAGCTTTCCATAAGCCATTATTGTCGTATTATCTGCAGTGCCCAGCTGTTGATTGTAACTTTCCAGATTAATATGAGTTGTGTTTCTGATGCCATACACTGTTCTACAATCTGTCATCTATTTTGTTCTTGTTGTAGTTTTCACGGTGTATTTATGAAGTGAAGTAAAGGAATAACATTCTATATTGGCAGTCAGAATCCTCATTCCCCGACCTCTTATGAATCTAAGGGGAGCCAGTGTCCAAGCTACTCTTTCCACCTCTCATGATCAAAGCCCATGAATAAAAATTGTCGAGATATCTTATATGAAATTGAAATAGTATTCAAGCATATTTTTGCACATAACAACATCTCCTCCACATTGAACCTCTTTTGGGAGTCCATTCTTGAATCTCTTTGAGTATTCAGATGCTCAACTTCATTTTGTGAGAGAAAAAGCAATACATAACATACTGAGGGATGCAATATGTCCCTGTGATCCAGAATCGCCATATCCATGATTAGCAAACAACAAGAAGAATGATAAAAGGAAAGGACCTCCTATTGAATCACCTCTAAAGCATGCTCCATTGAAAAACCAAAAGGTTCAAGGATCTAAGAAAGATAAACATAAGAAGCCAAATCTCAAAGGAGATCCTAAGAGAGAACATGTCAAAATCTAATCTCTTAAGTCATCCTCCAAAGTAGATCCTGAGCCTTCTCGTAAGAATCCATCCTCGAAGTATGGTGAGCACAAGCTACCCAACCCATGTCTTATGTATGGTGAGCACAAGCTACGCAACCCATGTTAAAGTCTTCTCCAACACATATTGGAAGACATTCTACAAGTCTCTTTTGTTGTATATGTTTTGTACAAAGGAAACTCCTCACAACATTGTATTCTAAGAATGATGCAACACTATACCGTTCCGAAAGAAAGATCAAATCTTTATCGAATTATAATGCTTGTTTCTTTAGTTATCTTCTATTTGAAGATGTGGTCCAATGAAAATTTGTTTCAGGCTTGTGATGTAGCTAACATAATCTAATCTTTATGCATGATGTAACTAACACGTAAAACAATTGACATATAACAACTAACATCTTAAGCAAACTATTCAATCATTGGAAACCCATAAGAGAAAAGAAAAAGGTAAAATGAAGATTTATCACATTCAAGATGTTTTGAAATGTCAACATTCTCAAAGGATGAGGTGTCATTGTTTTTTATGGTAGGTTGGTAAAGGTATAGTTTTCTTTGATATCATGTTTATAACTCCACCATCAATTGAGAACCTGAATTTTGGTATAGCATCTAGGAATTCTAATAGCTCTTTTACGCCCCTCAATTTCCGATTTGAGTTCACAATTATTTTTTTTTGGGTTGAAAATCTAGATGCATCAAAACCTGTATTTTGAATTTCACAGAGGTTTTCTTATGAATCTAAGGGGAGCCAGTGTCCAAGCTACTCTTTCCACCTCTCATAATCAAAGCCCATGAATAAAAACAGTCGAGATATCTTATATGAAATTGAAATAGTATTCAAGCTATTATTTGGTTGATTATGAAAGGAAATCCAAAGACTTAGTTTCTATTTTTCTACACAAAGATCAATTTGCACAAAACATCCATTATGCATGTTGCATATCAAGACATTGTTGCTAGTCAGAAGAACAAGGGTAAATGTGAATCTTCCTCTGGTAAGAAAAAATCTATAAGTGTTTCACAATCAAAGAATGCCGATAAAGATTCAAAGAAAGTAGATCAACGAAAAAAACTCTCAAATACTATAACTCGAATGATCATATCATCAATAACTGCCCAAAGCTTTGTGGAAAGCTTCAAACTTCTCCCTAGGTAGAGCCTTCGTGAAAAGGTCTGCAATGTTCTCCTACGTGGGCACATATGCCAAGCTGATCTCCCCAGCAGAGAACCTCTCCCTGACATAGTGATAATGCACCTCAATGTGCTTAGTGCGAGCATGGAACATAGGGTTCCTCGCAACTGCCAATGCGCTCTGACTGTCAGTGAAGATGGTGGTCGTAGAAGACTGACCAACACCCAAATCAGCCATAAGGCATTTGAGCCACACACACTCAACAGTCTCTGTGAAAGCTGCCCTATACTCAGCCTCGCAATTGGAAGTGGCCACAGTAGGCTGCTTCTTGCTCAACCAAGATATACATGAGCTACCAAGCATGAAGCAAAAGCCACTAGTGGACACACAACTGTCATAGCAACCAGCCCAATCAGAGTTAGAAAAAGCATGCAAATCTCGCGGTAGTGATCCCCCCTTGGGATAAAACAACCCAAGTAGCCGAGTACAACTCAAGTAGCGAAAGATGCGCTTAACCGCTTGCCAATGCTTGACTCCTGGGCAATGCATAAATCTACTCATCTATAAGATAGCAAACTGAATATCTGGCCGAGTAATGCATAAGTAAATCAAACATCCAACAGCCTACTGATAGAGAACATCATCAAATGCATCTCTAGCATCATGAAGACTCAATCGTAAACCTGTCTCCATAGGAGTGGCAATAGGCTTACAGTCTTCAAGGCCAAAACGCTGCAATAATGTGTCAATATATTTCGTTTGACACAAAGCCATTCCACCATTAACTTGCATAAACTGAATGCCCAAATAGTGATGCAAATGCCCCAAATTAGACATCTCAAATGAGGCATGCAAATCAACCTTAAAATCAGCAATATGCCTCTCATGAGGACCAGTGAGTAGCATGCCATCAACATAAACCACAATGATCAGAAGTACATCATTAGCACGCTTAACATATAAGGTGCTTTCAGTTGGAATGTTCTCAAAACCATGTGCAATCAGATAGGCATGTATCTTCTCATACCAAGCACGTGGTGCTTGCTTTAAACCATATAGTGCCTTCTTTAACCTGCACACTTGGTTTTCATGCCCTTTTTGCACAAAGCCACAGGGCTGAAAAACATACACTTCTTCATGCAAGTCACCATTCAAAAATGAAGTTTTAATGTCCAAATGATGTACATTCCAACCATGATGATCTGCAAGTGCACAGATGCTCCGAACGGTCATACAGCATGTAGGTGTAAAGGTCTCATTAAAATCAATGCCTCTTTCCTGTGCATAACCCTTTGCAATAAGCCTAGCCTTATACCTGTCCACTGTACCATCCAGTTGATGCTTTAGCTTGTATACCCACTTAGTGTCGATTGCCTTCTTGCCAGGAGGCAAGTCACATAAAGACCAAGTACCATCCTTCATTATAGCATCATATTCAGATTGCATAGCAGCCATCCAATTTTTTTGAATTTTGTGCTTCATCAAACAAAACACGCTCATTCTCATCATAGAGACTAGATGCAACCATAGCATAGCAATCTGATGCAAAAGAGGCACTATGAGATCCTCAACGAGTACGATATTACAGAGGTGCATCTAATTTGCTGTCACACAAAGTCTGCACCAGCCATTTTGGCATAGTTTTTGCCTGCTCAATATCAGTTCTCTCATCAACTAGTGCATCATGTAAATCTGCATAAAAAATGGAATGATCTGCATCATCACATGAAACCTGCAAAGGCTGAGAAGTTGCCTCATTGGGACCAGCACTAGACTCTCCACCTGTAAAAAGAGGAAGCAAAGTATCATACATGTCTTTGGAGCTAACAAATGTCTCTTTAGTACATGAAAGCAATGGCTGAATAGCATCTTTCACAAAAACAACATCACAGCTAACCAGAATGTGTTTAGTCTATGGATGATACAGACGATAGCCTTTACTTTCAGAACTGTACCCAACAAAAATACATTTTCTTGCTTTATCATCCAATTTTCTGCGATGTTGTTTAGGCACTAATGCATATGCCAAACAACCAAAAACACGCAGATGAGCAACAGATGACTTGCGATCATGCCAAGCCGCATATGGAGTGATAGACTGCTGTGCTTTAGTGGGACACCTGTTAAATACATATGCTGCACACATGACAGCCTCAAGCCAGAAACTATGTGGTAAAGCCTCACTCTTGACCATACACCTCGCCATCTCCATGAGTGACCTGTTCTTTCGTTCAGCAACTCCATTCTGTTGAGGTGTACAACTGGTGTTTTATCCCACATTCAGCCAGAAATGCATTGGAATCAGAAGACATATATTCCCCCCCTCAATCTGAATGGAGGGTGCCCATTTTACATGCTGACAGATTTTCAACCAAAACCAAAAACTGTTTGAAGCACATGAACACTTCGAACTTTGCCTTCAATGGATATACCCATGCATGCCTAGAAGAATCATCAATGAAAGTCACGAAGTAAAGATAATTTCCAAAAGAAGGTATGTGCATAGGACCACAGACATCACTATGCACAAGCTGCAATTTCCGAGTAGCCCGAAATGAACCATCTTTTGGAAATGAGGAACGCTGCATTTTGCCCAAAATACAGCCTTCACAAACATGTTTTCCAGGTGCCTCAATTTTGGGCAAAGAGGACACCATTTCAGATTTCTACAGGCATAGCAAACTAGTAAAATTCAGATGACCAAAGCGTGCATGCCAAAGCTTTGCATATGACATAGCCTGAGAATCATGTACTGCACATGTCGAATCATTCACAAATCTTTAATAGTCTATGAGCTCATACAGCCCACGACATAAAATGTCAGAAGCAATAATCACATCGCCATTTGACAGATCATGAAGTGTGCACCTGTCATCAACAAATTTGACAACCAAGCCAATCTTGGCTAATTCAGAAACTGACAACAGGTTCTTCTTGATCCCTGGCACAAATAAAGCATCGGATAAAGTGAAAGAACTACCATCAGTAGTAGTCAAAATGACCTTACCAACTCCCGTAATAGGATAAGAGGAGTGTTTTGGCGCATGTAACAGTATTCCCTGTGGGGGCAGGCTCGAGTGAAGAGAAGAAACTGCACTGCGAGGTAATATGTTTGGTCGCCCCAATGTCAAAATACCAAACATCTGAGTCTACTGCAGACATGCACTGCTCATGAGAAGATGGATCAAAACTACAGACAGTAGTAAACACCCATTCTTCTTCCTGCACAAGATTAACAGACTTTGTTTTTGGTGTAGAGGCCTCTACAACAACCATTCCAGCCTCTTTCTTCTTTGCCTCTTTAGCAGCCAGTTTTGGACAGTTCTTTATTATATGATCATTCCCTTTATAGTACTTGCAAAACAATTTTTGCTTTTCTGATTTCCTCTCATCTTTATCTTCTTCGAATGTCTAGCATTTGCAAATTTCTGCTTACTAGTTGAAGAGCTCCATTTTCCTTTGCCCTTCTGACTAGCCAGGAAAGCTTGATCTGCAACACGCATAATGGACATGTTCTGCTTGGACTGATCTTCCTGCAATAGAACAGAGAGTAACTCCTCGAATGACAAGGCATTTGGATTGCCTTTCATTATCAACTGAAGAGTAGAAGCAAAACTCTGATATGAATCAGGAAGACCATTCAGAATGGTCTGCACAAGTGAGCTATGTAGTATAACCTCATCAGTAGAAATCAACTGTTCCTTCAAAGGCATCTCTGCCATCCCAACGAATTTGCTCTACAATAGGTGCAGTAGAAACCGCAGCACGAACATGAATATGCAGAATATCATCATCTTTGACAACTTTTGCCTCTGCTTCTGTACCTGTAGTTGTAAGAGTTGTAGATGTGATAGGACGTTTTTCAACACCCTGCACAATGTTCCACAGTCCTTTTGCAACCAATATATGTGGCATCATATAAGTCCATAACGGGTAGTTGGTACCATCCAACTTATCCTCAACAGCCAACATATGAAATACATCACTGCTTTCAGCCATGGCTAGTGACTAAAATACCTTGATGCAGAAAATTGACTGCATCTCAAAAAACTGAACAGAACTGCCTAGACAAATTTTGCTAGACCTGTAGCAGACTTCGAGACGCTTATACTGGTGAACAGAAACTGGTATATAACTTTGGCACAAAAAGATGAAATAGCCTGCATAAGCACTGCAATAGTGCGTTTGGAGGCCGAAACGAGCTCAGATCGCGATTTCGGCACCACATAGAAAAACTATTTTGATCTCGAAAACACATTGAGTATGCTCACCAAAATTCGTGCGATTCTGAGACTGCAATCGGAGGAGTGTTGATGGCACCCTAGATGAAGTGACGACCTGCTAAAGGCCAACATGGCCAAAGAAACTATGGGAGAAAAATAAAGAATGATAAAGAATACTTGAGTGTAAGTATGCAAACTATAAATCCCACCTGATGGGCATGCTACACAGTATACAAGTGACTGTGTAAGATCAAGAATCAAGTAACCCCCATCAAGTGACAATAGTGTCGAAAGCTAACTTGTGGTAGAGCTTTAGTCAAAGCATCTGCAACATTATCTCGAGTGTGAACCTTCTCAAGAATAATGCGCTCAGTGGCTAATCAATCTCTAATGAAGTGATACCTCACCTCAATGTGCTTGGTCTTTGCATGATAGACCGGATTCTTAGCCAAAGCAATGGCACTCTGACTATCAATGAGAAATTGAGGTACATGCTGAGGTAAACCCATATCACACGCAAGATGAGAAAGCCATAATGCTTCCTTACATGCCTCACTTGCTGCAACATACTCTGCATCTGTGGTGGAAACAGCTGTACATTCTTGAAGACGAGATCTCCAAGAGATAGCACCTCTAGCGAAATGAAAAATGTACCCTGATGTAGACTTACGATTGTCTACACAACCAGCATAATCAGAATCTGTGTAACCAATAATGGATGCTTTCCCTCGACCTAAGCATAGACACTTGTCCTTAGTGCCACTCAGATATTTCAAAATCATCTTGACCGCTTCCCAATGTTTCTTGCCAGGATTAGACATATATCTGCTCACAATTCCCACTGCAAATGCAATGTCTGGTCTCATAGCTACCATATCATACATGAGACTACCAACAACAGACTGATAGGGAATTCTGGTCATGAATTCCTTTTCCTCGTCTGATTTGGGGCAGTCATCCTTGCTCAATTTCACATATGTGGGTAAAGGTGCACTCAATGCCTTTCGACCCTGCATATTGAACCGGTGAAGTACTTTGGATATGTACTCACTTTGAGACAAGTATATGCATCTTTTACTCCTATCACGAGTAATGCGCATGCCAAGAATATGTTTGGCATCCCTCAAATCCTTCATATCAAATGTGTGACTCAATTTCTTTTTGAGAACTGTTAAATCATAAGAGGACTTCCCAGCAATCAACATATCATCGACATCAAGTATCAAGCATATCATATAGTTCCTTTGATATATCTGAGAACTCTTTGACCTGCAATCCAATGTGGGTCCTTTGGACAATGCATGAATTGTGACAACACTCCCATTGCATAACTAAGATCAGGTCTTGTTAGTGTAGCATAAATCAAACTACCCATAAGAGATTGATACTTCCTCATATCTTTGTATTCTGCACCATCATATTTACTGAGCTTGTGATTAAGTTCAAGTGGAGATCTGAGCATCTCTTTGTGTAGAGACAATGATCCTCATTGCTTCGAGAATAGCCTTGAGATTTCATAAAAGCATCAAACTTTTGGTACCATTGTCTAGGGGATTGATTAAGTCCATACAAGCTCTTCTTAAGCTTACAAACTAGACTTTCCTTGCCAGGAACTACATAACCCTCTGGTTGTTCCATATAGATCTCATCTGTAAGATCTCCATGCAAGAAATCAGTTTTCACATCTAGTTGGACTAGCTCTAAGTCCTCCATTGCAATGAATCCAAGCAACATGCGCAAGGTAGTCATCTTGACCACTGGAGAGAAGATTTCCTCGAAATCAACACCATGTTGTTGATTAAAACCCTTTGCAATGAGTCGTGCTTTATACTTTGGAAAAGCACTATCTGATGTGAATTTGAGCTTATATACCCATTTACATGGTAAAGCTTTCCTGCCCTTTGGCAAAGTTACTAAATCCCAAGTTGGATTTAGTACCATTCTTGTGAATAGAATCCAACTCATTCTTCATGGCACGCTCCCACTTGACATGATCCTTTGTCTGCATAGCCTCTTTGTAGCAAGAAGGCTCACGAGCATCTGTTAGCATAAAAAAATCTAAACCTGGAACATATCTATCAGGTGGATGTGAGACACGTGCAGACCGTCTCAATGTTTGCTAAATAGGAACATGTGCAGACTGATTTGAATGGACATTCTCTTGAACATCCCTATGTGCGACATTTTTATGCATGCTAATCAGAGGACTAGTATCCTCAAACACCACTCTTCTCACTTCAACCTCCTTAATGGGGTGTTTATGCATCTTAGAATCATTGAAAATGGCATCACTACTTCTGATCACTGTCCGTGCTTTAAGATCCCATAAGCGATATCCAAATTGTCCTTCTCGACCATATCCAAGGAAAATGCATTTCTTTGACTTATGATCCAACTTTTGTCTAAGATTCTTGGGTATATGAACATATGCTTCACACCCAAAAACTCGAAGATGATCATAATATGGTGGCTTCCCTGTCCACAACTCTTGTGCCACTTTCAGACCTTTGGCAGTACTAGGTGAAAGGTTAATGACATGAACTGCAGTCAATACTGCTTCTGCCCAAAAGCCTTGTGAGAGGTTTGCATGATGCAACATAGAGACTACTCTATCTTGAATAGTTCTATTCATCCTCTCAGCTACACCATTTTGTACTGGGGTATAAGGAGCTGTAAACTCTCTACGAATCCCTCTAGACTGATAGAAAAGGCTGAATTCATGTGAGGTATACTCACCCCTGTTATCTGAACGTAAAGCCTTAAGCTTAGTTCCTTTTCAGTCTCAACTGAAGCAAGCCATTTTTTGAAAGTGGGGAATACCTCATCCTTCTATTTGATAGGATATACCCAAACTTTTCTAGTAGCATCATCTATGAAAGTGACAAAGTAGAGAGAACCACCTAAGGACCTAGTGGGCATAGGACCACACAAATCTATATGAACGAGATCTAAAGGCTGAATTGAAGAGTCAATGTGCGTTCTATGCACATTTTTGGTTTGCTTTCCATATTGACAATGCTCACAAAATGAAAAATCAGAGAAAGATAACACAGGTAAGTAGTCAGAACGAGAAATATTTTCCATTCCACTACGAGATATATGGCCCAATGACCATGCCAAATACAAGCCATAGGCTGTTCAATAACAGCTAACAAGTGTTCTTTCTGTGATACAAATAAAGGATAAAGTGAGCCAACTTTGCTGTGTGGTGTCACATGGAAAGAAGCACCAGAATCTAACAACCATGTGTGGGAAAGAGAATCAGCCATAAGCGCCTCAGATGGCATAGTACTATCAAGTGTTAACACATCAGCATCATCAGAAATAGCATTAATTTCCTCAATCTTCATAGTCGAAGTAGATGGTGCACGTAAATGTTTAACATGCTCATCAATGTTTTGCCCTTTAACTTTAACATTCTTTAATGCATAAGAGTCTTTCTTCATATGTCCTTTCTTGTGACAATAATGGCATTCTATATCCCTCTTCCTTGATTTACTTCTACTCTTATTCCGTTGACCATTCTTTTCTTTGTTCTTGCTCCTACCACATTGCTGATTCTTTCCTTGGTAAGAATCACGAACATTATATGCATCTCCAGTCTGAGTGCTAACCATAGATTTTCTACGAATCTCCTCACTCAAGAGTGCTCCACATATGTCATCATAGACAAGTTTACCACCAGGTGCACTATTGCTAATAGCTGTGCAAAATGTATCCCATGATGATCGCAGGGTGCATAATAGCAATGCTGCTTTCATTTCGTTATCCATATCCATTTTCTGAGCCTGTAACTAGGAGAATATAGCAGCACACGCATTTAGATGAGCAGCAACACTATCTATGTCCTTCATGCAAAGGTCATATAATTTTCTCATTAGATACACTTTATTTGATGCTGTCTCTTTTTCATATGTATTGCATAACTTCTTCCAAAGCTCCTCTGCACTTTCACAGTCTAATACTATGAAGTAAACATTATCTGCCAGGTGCAAGCGAATGGTAGACCTTGCCATCTCATCTAACTCATCCCAATCATCTTCATCCATGTCAACAGGCTCCTTTGAAGTCCCATTTACTGGCTTCCATTGCCTCCTTTGAATCAACACATCTTTAATCTGATTCTTCCATAAAGCAAAGTTTGTGCCATCAAATTTTCGGATCTCAAAATGTTCTTTGCCCTGCAAATTAGAACTCCTCCTCGGAACACTAGCGCTAGACCCTGATCCACCGGATGTGCCTAAGACCTCTGATGCCATGATGGTAGAGAACTGAATAGAATGATAATGGAGCTAGAAGAGTCCGAACACCAACGAATAAGGGTATCAAGGAATAAATTGACCATTGTATAGTTGACAAAACCAGAAATCTGGAAAAAATTTGCCAGAGTATCCTCTGCAAAATGAGCATATGACTAGTGTCAAAATGTCATAAAACTACAAGTACTGACATGTTTTCCTGCATAGTGAATCACTGACTCCACTGCATATAATGAGTTACCCAATAGAAGCCAACTAGGCTTATCAAGCACCTATGAACAACTATCATACATCTCTTATGGTGAGGATGGGTAAGTCTTCCACCTGCATCACCGAAGAGACCCCGACATCTAGGTGTCTCCCAGTTAAGAAAACCTCACCACGACCCTCTTTATCAAATGTAAAAGGCTTTATGCAAAGAACGTAACCGCTATATCAATGACCACATGGACGTACATAAGCGGTATCCACAGAAGCATACACGATGTATGTGCTCAATATATAAAGTAAAATGACACTAAAGGCTGAATACACAGCCCAAAAACTAGCCAATAACATCTGCAAGTGTCTGTTAACTCTGATGTTTTAAGCTCAAAAAACCTGCATAAATTTGGAGCAACTACTCCCACCAAAACTAAAACCTTTCAGGAAACCTGTAGTTTTATGAGTGTGGCTGAAAACACAGCCCCAAAGGTTGACATTTATTGTCGGAGGAGTACAAAGAACACTCTTCTTGATGTTCTTAGACCTGTGTGAAGAGAACTATGTGCAGAAGTACTCCGAAATGGCTCCAAAAGACACCAAAAATGCTTCAAAAATAGGCTTTGAAAGCAAAGAATGAAGTTTTGAGGGACCAAAACATGTTCAAGGTAATGTCAACCTTAGTCTTTCCCCTTCTTTAGACACCACAAGAGTGTAGCTTAGTGGCAAGAGATTGCCACGGTTAAGCGAGCTTCGGGGGGAAGAGTACTGGGATGGGTGACCTCCCAGGAAGTACCGGGAACCTCTATATTCCTTGATCGTTGAGGTCCTCCCTTGCGCGCAGCCGACGGCGCCAACGGTGACTTCGGTGACGCGAATGACAAGGTATGCCAAGGTCTATGCCTTGGTCACTGCCTTAGTCGTAAGCCTTGGAGAATATGCCTTGGTCGCCGCCTTAGTCGTAAGCCTTGGAGAAACCCTTGGGGGGGGGTGCTCGCTTCGCTCGCACAAAAGGAACAAAGCTTTTTGCATCAAACTGCTCTGATATTAGTGAAGTATTTCGATGTCAATGCCCCACAGTGCACTCTCCTTCTCGAGAGCTCCACGACGATATGCTCGGAGTAGAAAACCGAGCTCTTGAGGCTGCACACAGTACTCCGCACGAGACGCTGCAAAATACACAGAAAACACAGTACACAGGGAGCACGAAGACAAACTTCTTAGGTCTTACATATGGGGTCGAACTTACAGTCTGTGGCTGACAAGGCCACTATACTTTTTATTAAAGAATATATACAAAGAAGTGTCTAGTGGCCATTTGGCCTTTCACATGGACCCTAACAATAACAATGCCCGAGGATGCAAGGCTTGATATTCCCCTCCTCTTAAGATGCTCCTCACATACCCCTTTGGCATCGTTGTCCCAAACTACGCTTTAAGATATTTCTTTGGGTTATTTGAGGATAAAAGAACTCGCTATCACATTAGCAGATGCTCTATATGTACCAAGGATAAAGAAAAATCTATTATCAGTATCAACAATAGCCAAGATTGCTTTGGTAGTAAAGTTTTTTGATGATAGGTTTACAATTCATGATCTCTCTTATGGTGATAAAACATGGGCTACATAAGCTCATAAATTATAGAAAAATATGTGGATGACTATGCATGTCAAGTGTAGGAATTGTAGGCCATCTCATATGAAAGATTTTGCCATGCATGTTTTGTTCATCTAAATTTTTCTTGTTTGCTACACATTCAAAGATCTAATATGGTTTCCTCTTTGCTTAGACTTGAAACACTATCTAAACATGTATGTGAGGGATGCATTTTAAGTAACATGTAGAATTCTTCCATTCCTAAAGATGATGTGTTAAGAGTTGAATGAACATTGTAGCTTGTTCAGAGTGATGTTTGTGGTCCTATACACCCATCATCTTTTCGAAATTACCTTTTTTTGTGAATTTTATTGATGATGTTTCTAGGCATCCGGGGTTCTACCTCCTAAAATCAAATTTTAAAGTGTCTATGTGCTTCAAAATAGTTCTTGCTTACTGTTGAACATCGCTCTCCATTTTGATCGAGGGGGATTATATGTCTTTTGAATTCTCAATGCATTTTTGGGAAAACATTTTATAGAACATCAATGTATAGTGTCATATTAACCATAAGATATTATTTAAAAGAAAAATAGGTCTCTCATGGAGGTCAAAATTTAGGCATTACCTCATAGTTTTTGGCTTAAGGCCATAATGTGTGCTTCATATGTACTTAATAAGTGTCCTACAAGGCATTACAACCTATAAATTCTTATGAGCCTTGGCATGGATGCAAGCCATCCATTTCTCATTTTCATGTTTAGGTTGGTAGACATATGCATTGATGCGTGAACAACAATGCAAGAAATTAGATGATAAGGTTGTGAAATGCATTTTAATTAGATATAGTTCTAAAAACAAATTCTATCAATTTTCCACCCACAAAGTAAACATATTTTGGCTAATTGAGATGTTTTCTTGGTAGACGATTTAGTGCAGCCTTTACTTTCATGTATCAAGGAGACTTTTGTGAGCTCAAAGGATGTGTATCACACCTTGTTGCCTCTTTTCAGTAGTGGACAAACAAATATATCTTCTAGTGGATCAACTTCTCAATCTATTCAGATTTTGAATAAGGATACAAATCATTCCATTTTTCATGTATGTATTCATGATGCACTCATTGAGGCGAGAGCAAATACAAATGATGCAAAATCTATGCCAAAATGGTTAGTTCAAACTTTGAGAGATAGGAAGTTAGATTAAATTTTGGCTTATCATACTTGTTCAATTCCATGGTGCTTCTTTTGCATTAGATTTTTATGTAATGGCATTTTCCAGCCTTTGTGATGAGAATGAGCTTGTTTTTTCAATAAAGCACAAAATTTAAAAAATTGGATGGTTGTTATTCAATCTTGGTCTGATGTGACCTACATCTTAGTAAGAAGGCCATTGGCACCAATCGGGTCCATAAATTGAGATGGAACCATGATGGTAATATTGATTTTTTTTAAGGATAGGATTGTCGCTAAAGGTTATGATCAAGAAAAAGGCATTGATTTTTACAAGATTTTTGGTATTACATGTTGTATGATCTATTTACACAAACTTGCCTATCTTCAGATATACCATATTTTAATTGAGTAATTTATTCATAGGTGATTTAGATTTCTAGATTTAAGTACCTCTTTGTGATGACTATCGTGATAGACATAAGCACTGTAATTATTGATCCCTCTTGTATATCACTTTGGGTTTCTTAGATGTTCTCTTCTTCTTTCATCATTTCCTCAAGTTCTCTAGCACTATCACATGAATATATTTTCTAAATCATAACTGTCTTCATCAAAATTATTGGCCATATATTGGTAATTCATGTCTATATCTATTGTTGCCAAAAAATGAAACCATGAAAATGGTTCAATTCCCTTCTAGAAATAGGGTTTGCATGTAGATTCAATCTTCTACTAAATCTCCTCAGTCCATTTACTCATGTTTCATGAATGCCAATTCTATTTCCCTCCTTTTGGAAACCTATATGAACCCATAGATTTGCATTTTCCTATAGCCAGATTCATGAGATAGACTTAGGAAATTCTCATAATCCCCCTTTGAATGCACTATCACAATGCCTGTGTGGCCAGTTTTGTCCCGTTGTGCCAAACATTTATACAAGTTTCAGTTTTTTGGTACAAGTTCCTTGAAGTCTCCTACACGTTTAACAGAGCTCGATAGGGTGGTTATGTTCAATGGTTAGAGATACGATCTTTTTTATGCATCAAGGTATTCTAGTTAGTGGCCATGGTTGAAAGCAATGATGTATTTCATATGTTGGCTATTGAGGATAGATTGGATGGTATTAATTACCCATTGTGGGCATATATGATGCATCATGTATTGGTAGCAAAAGGAATGGGGAATATTGTGTAGGGTGTTGAAAAACTTCCTACTTTTGAGGAGATGGTGAGATACGATCCATAGATGAGCTGGTGCTGCACAAAACCCGCTCTACACCTGCCAATCTAACTCCAGGGATGCTTAGTATATCTTTTTATCTTCACAATGATGCATTTGGAACCATCAAATCCTTTGGAGCATCAATCTCAATTGTTTGCATCAAAATAGATAACTAGAATATGCATGAAATGTGAGAAAGATTCTATTTTGGGAATAGAGGGTCTTAGTTTTATGCTCAAAGCTCACAAATTGGTATGAATCACCATAAACATTTTGTACACATCTAATTGAAGTGCATAGTTGACTAAAGCAAGTCATTTCATGAATCTTGCTGCACGACACACTGCAAAAAATCTAACAAGTTAGGGGGGGTCATCTCGACATTTTAGGATCTAGAAGGTATGTAGACACAGTCACCTTCCTTACTTCATATCTTGAGATCTACTAAACAAAACTTGATGAAAATTGATATCTACACTAGACACTCTACTCTAACTATCCCAAGTTAAAGTATAGTAAATGAGTAAGTATACGCAAAGAAAAGGATTCCACAATGTCACTATAATGATGAAGATGCAACAAAGAACAATAGACAAAAATGTACTTGAAGAAATGTATCAAAATGTATATGCTAATGAAGATATGATACAAGGGAAGTGTAGTGGACTACAAATAGATAGTGTGAGCTCAATTTATGCTCAAAGTTGTAGCTCAATGCCTCTCATAATGGCTCATATCGAGCGATTAAAATTATGTGTATTTATACACATGCTCTAAGTTTGAATTTGAATTTTCCCTCGCCTAAAAATAATCCTGCAATTTAGGGACTTGATTCATTCACCAACTAAGTCGTGAGTTCCTCCATGTGAAGATTTGAATGGATGTGTAGTCCTGAAACATTAGCAATGCACTTAGGCTTGCTAATTGCACCAATAGCTCCCCCTCAAGCCTAAGATGCTTGAGTCTTCAATCCTTCATAATCTCTTGCAATCCAATCATTGATTCGAATCTGTTTAACTTTCTTTCATACAAAGCCTTTGTCATCATATCTACACATTGTTGATGTGTTGATACATATGATAATTGTATCTCCTTACTCGTAATATTCTTTCTGACATAATGTTAATGAACTTCCATATGTTTAGCCTTGGCATGGTGCAAGATAGGGTTAGCAACAAGATGTAATGAGCTAATATTGTCTCCAAATATATGTGGAGTTCAAGTGTTCAACCCTAAATCTAAATATAGGGTTTTCGTCCTTATAGCTTCTTGTGTAGCATTTGCAAGTCCTCTATATTCAGCCTTTGTTGATGAAAGAGAAATTGTGGGTTGCTTCTTTGAGGACCATGAAATCAACTTTGTACCTACAAAGTTGATTTTAAGTCTAAGCATATGGTCATGCTTTTGGATTTCACATTTAAAAGAACAATTAAAAGATGGGTACACTTTATGTTTTACCTGTTGGAACATCAAGATTACACTATGCTTGAGGTGGATTTGATCTACATCAAAGGCTATCGTATTGAAAGAATATCCATTGGAGAGTTCTTTTTCATATTCTCATTTATTGTATTTTTTTGAGAGATTTTTGATGGTTCATTTACCGTTGTAAAAAGCATTGAACTTTACACATGTAAAGGTAGAAAGATAGAGCCCAAATCCCACGAATTTGTGGTGGTTAAAATGCATTCAATCAAGAAAATCAAATCACCTAAAAGTAGATCAAACTAGATCTTCACTTTTCCTAGATTGTAGGAAAGTGAATTGATTCCCTCCAACAACCATTCCCACCTTCATTTGAATTCAAATTCAACTTTTAAAAGTCGTGGAACACTCCTAGAGTCTATATAAGGACTTGAAATCACTTGTACATTACATGGAAGCAATATACATACACTTGTGACCATCATTGTCTTGCTCCTTCAATTTTCTGCATCATCTTCTTCGCCAACAGTAATCTTGCAGAGGCTGCTGCTGCAAGATGACTCATTGGAAAGGTATAAGTGTCTAGTAGTTGAGTTAGTAGATTGGGAGAATTCTGAGTTTTTCTGCCTCGAGGTCAATCTCTACGTATTCCTAAAAAATAGGAAGTACCATCGGTGAATGTCGCATTCATTCCTATAGCATATTTTTCTTATTCCTTATACTTTTGTGCATTCTATACACTCAACCCTATGTGTATCACTCCCATAAAAGGATTTTTTCTAATTGTAATCACATTGGTCGCTATGGGCATTTGAAGTTCATTGTGTCTTCCATAGATAGTAAGTTTTTTGAGCTAGTCGACCTGCGCACCTATCTGTTTTGTATCGACTCATTCTCCTTGATGATCCAAAGTATATAGTGTGTTTCTTTGCACTTATTGCATGCCTATAAGGTCTATTTGAGTCTCCATAAGCTCAAGGGCTGGTCTTGTGCCGGTTGGCGTGACCAGACTTCGTCGCTTCGAAACGCACTTTTCTACCTTCTACAAGCTTCTCCAAGTTTTTTCAGTGGTATCAGAGCTAGATCAAGATGGGCGACGGCTTTCCCTCAATGATCGAGAAGCTTGATCGACACAACTATGCGGCTTGGCAAATCAGGATGGAGGCCTATTTGCAAGGTAGAAATCTTTATGGAATTGTAGCAGGTGATGAAGTTATGCCTATTCCAAGATCCAAAGGAGGACCTACACAAGAGGAGACAGATAAGCTCACACTTTGGTGTGCAAGGGATGCTCAAGCAAGGTCGTACATACTAAACTCTATCTTTGACTTTCTATTACCACATATTAGAGGATGCAAGACATCTCAAGAGACTTGGGATGCCCTCGAGACTTTCTTTTCTGCTAGTACCAAAGCAAGAAAGAATCATCTTTGGAACGAGTTCAACCAAATGAAGAAGACGCCTAAACAAACCATCACAGAGTTTGTTACCAAGGTCAAGGAGGTTGCGGATCAGTTAGCATCCATTGGAGAGCTAATTGAAGAATAGGTCATCATGAGGCAAATTCTCAACGGCATTCGAAGTGATAAGCAATGGCAATCCTTCACGACGGCTTATGATCTCATCATGGATGTGTAGACTCCAGACTTCAACATCTTTCTTGGACAACTCTTCAATCAAGAAGCCAACAATAGCATAAAGGAAGGTAACTCTTATCATGGTAATTCAACTAGTGCTCTATATGCAGATAAGAAGGATAAGAAGCAGAAAGGCAAGAAGAAGGAAGAAGATGAAGAAGAGACTTCTCAAGCCAACTTCGCAAGCAAGAGCAAGTGGAAAGGGAAGAAGAAAAGACCAAAGCAAGACAAAGCCAAAGGTCAGAATGTTCAACCTTTTGCCATATACGCTAAGACCAATCACACCACTCAGAATTTCTGGTTTAATGGGAAGACCCAGAAAGGAAGTGGAAGAGGTGGATATGGCAGCAATAGAGGCAGAGGTGGACACAACTTCAACAATAACAATAGAGGCTATAATAGAAGGGACTACAACAATTATTCAGAAGATCAACCACATGAAGACTCATTGCTTCTTATGAATCTAAGCCACAAAGAAGGTAAAGAAGATGATCATTTGTTCTACATAGATTCAAGATGTTCGAATCATGTTGCAAGCAACATTGCTCTTCTATCTGATTTGGAAAGTCCAAAGCATAGACATGAAGTGCAAACAGGGGATGACACGAAGCACAATGTGGAGAAGATTGGTAATGTCAAAGCTTCCAATGGTAGGACAAACATTCTGAGTAAGGCTCTCTATGTACCCACTATCACTGAAAACCTAATAAGTGTAGGCCAAATAGTTGAAAAAGGCTTGCAAGTTAGGTTCACCCAACATGGAGCTTTTGTGGAAGATCCATGTCAAGGCTTCAAGAAGATAGCCCGAGGTGAGAAGCATGGTAGGCTTTTTACTTTTGAAGTAGGAGAAACCAGGAACATAGCTCTATTCAACTTTGGGTCTCAAACCCTAAGTGAGCTTGAAGTGTGGCATAAGAGACTTGCTCATGTGAATGAAAGAACCTTGAAGGATATATGTAGGGATCAAAGTGTTCTAGGACTGCCGAACATATCAAAGCAACACATGATCAACATGTGTGATGCATGTCAGATTGGGAAGGCACAAAGACAACCATTCAACCACAAAGGCTACATCCACAACAACTTATTGGACTTAGTACATACAGATGTATGGGGACCAAGTAAAGAACCTTCATTGGCAGGATCAAGGTATTATGTCTCATTTATTGATGAGCATAGTAGATGGACTGTTTTATACTTTATCAAGAGTAAGAATGAAGTGTTTGATTGCTTCAAGAAGTATCTTGCACATGTGGAGAATCATACAAGTAGATCACTAAAGAAGCTCAGATCTGATGGAGGGGGAGAATACTTCTCCAAAGAGTTTGATGAGTTCTTGCAAGACAAAGATATCAAAAGGGAAGTGACTACAGGTACTCTCCTCAACTAAATGGAATTGCAGAGAGGAGAAACAAGACATTGGTTGGATCAGCCCGAACAATGCTTGAAGAGAAGAAGTTGCCACATTATCTATGGGTAGAAGCTATTTCAACTGCTGTGTACCTTGTCAATCGACTACCATCCAAATCACTTCAAGGTATGACTCCTTATGAAGCATGGCATGGAAGAAAACCTAGTCTTGGACATTGCAAGGTTTTTGGTTGTTTAGCTTATGTTCATGTACCATCACAAATAAGAGGTAAGCTAGATGAAAGGGCAACAAAGGCAGTGTTTATTGGATATGATTCAACTGAGATGGGTTACAGGTTCTTCAATCCTTCAACCAAACAATTCACTACAAGTAGAGATGTTGTGTTTGAAGAACACAGGTCTTGGTATGATGAAGACAAACAAAAGGTAACACTACCATATGATCTTGATTTACTCTCATCAATTAGGAAGCAAGCATGATACACAGGTCCAGGATCCAAGAAGTGATACAGACGATGACCAAGATGAAAGAGAAAGGGATTACAAGCTATGGAAGTCAAGAGGCAAAGCAAAGATGCAAGAGGTTGGAGAATGCTCCAAACAAGCACCTAGAAGATCCGCAAGAGAGAAGAAACAACCAGAAAGGTATGGATATGATTCCACGTTTGTTACGAAGCATTCAATCTACTTCGCAAAAGACTCTATTTCAGAGGAACCCTCAACCTATGAAGAGGCAAAGGGAAACCCTAATTGGGAAAAGGCCATGAACGAAGAGATAGATGCATTGAAGGAGATGGACACTTGGGATTTAGTTCCAATGTCACGGAATCAAAAGGTAATTGGTTGCAGATGGGTATATAAAGTTAAAAGAAATTCAGTTGGATCAGTTTGCAGGTACAAGGCAAGATTAGTTGCCAAAGGATGCTCACAAACTCATGGTATAGACTATGAGGAAACATTCTCACCAGTTGCAAAGATGACTACAATCAAGACATTGATAAGTGTAGCTGCTGCAAGGAATTGGAGACTCCTCCAACTTGATGTGAAAAATGCATTCTTAAATGGTTGGATAAGTGAAGAGGTATACATGTCACAACCACCAGGTTTTGAAAACCCTAATCATCCATCTTATGTTTGCAGACTTAAGAAAGCATTGTATGGATTGAAACAAGCTCCAAGAGCTTGGAATTACAGGTTGGTTACATATCTTCAAGATCAAGGGTTTAAAGATAGCAGCTTAGATCCTTCTCTATTCATCAAAAGGGATCACAATGAGGTTATCTATCTATGTGTATATGTAGATTATATTATTGTGACATGTGATGATCTAAATGGCATTCAAAGGATCAAGAGACACATGCAAGAGGAGTTCAAAATCAGTGACCTAGGTGAGCTCACATATTTCCTAGGTATGCAGGTGATATACACAGATGAAGGAATGTATTTGACTCAAAGAAGATACATTCAGGATCTTCTTCTCAAGCTCAAAATGGAGAACACTAAACCTGCAGGTACACCTTTGGAGATGAATCATAAACTTAGTGTTTATGAAGGTGAGAAAATTGAAGACATTAAAGAGTATCAAAGCTTGGTAGGTAGCTTGATATATGCTACTCATACAAGGGCAGACATCTCATATAGTGTGGGAGTGCTTAGTCAGTTCATGCACTCACCGAGAAGACCACACATGAATGCGGCTAAGAGAGTACTTAAGTATCTCAAAGGTACAATCAACGAAGGTATATTCTATCCTTACTCTTCAGATTTGGATATCAAAATCTACTCAGATGCAGATTGGGCAGGAGCTAAGGATGATAGAAAAAGTACTTCTGGTTACTTAGCATTTGCAGGTTTGAAGCTAGTGTCATGGAGTTCCAAGAAGCAACCAACAGTTGCTTTATCTTCAACTGAAGCAGAGTACAAAGGCTTGACCATAGCAACTCAAGAGGCAATATGGTTAAAAGCATTGTATACAGATTTGGGACTTGTGAGTTCCAAACCTCACATATTTGGAGATAATGTAAGTTCCATGCATCTAGCGGCAAATCCTATTTTCCATGCGAGAATCAAGCACATAGAAGTCCATTACCACTTCATTAGGGAGAAGCTCATGGCAAAGGAGATTGACATTTCTTTTGTTCCTACTGAAAAGCAAGGAGCAGATATGATGACGAAGGCACTTGATGGAATAAAGCTTTGTAGATTCAAAGCTATGGGAGGTATTCAACCTATCAGAAAATGAAGACTCAAGCATACTTTAGCTTGAGGGGGAGTTGTTGGAACATCAAGCTTACACTATGCTTGAGGTGGATTTGATCTACATCAAAGGATACTGTATCAAAAGAATATCCGTTGGAGAGTTCTTTTTCATATTCTCATTTATTGTATTTTTTTGAAAGATTTTTGATGGTTCATTTACCATTGTAAAAGCCTTGAACTTTAAACATGTAAAGGTAGAAAGATAGAGCCCAAATCCCACGAATTTGTGGTGGTTGAAGTTGCATTCAATCAAGCAAATCAAATTACCTAAAAGTAGATCAAACTAGATCTTCACTTTTCCTAGATTGTAGGAAAGTGAATTGATTCCCTCCAACAACCATTCCCACCTTCATTTGAATTCAAATTCAACTTGTAAAAGTCATGGAACACTCCTAGAGTCTATATGTAAGGAATTGAACTCACAACCTCTTGGTTAGGAATGTGATGGGCTAACCACTTGCCCCAAAAGCCATGGTTGAGGATTACTTCGTAATCCTCTCTCTTAGAGTGTAGTTCAACCATATCCTACTAGGATTATGGTACATTCTTCCCCCCTTGGTCGATCATTGTCCTCAATGATCTACTCTTGTATCCCTCTAGCCTCGGTGATCAGTCCCTTGAACTCCCTAGGTGCCCTTGAATTGATGTTCCTCAACCTCGCACAGTTTCTTGAACCTCAATCTCTGCATATTCCTGAAAAATAGGAAGTACCACCGGTGAATGTCACATTCATTACGATAGCATATTTTGCTTATTCCTTATACTTTTGTGCATTCTATACACTCAACCCTATGTGTATCACTCCCATAAAAGGATTTTTTCTAATTGTAATCACGCTGGTCGCTATGCGCATTTGAAGTTCATTGTCTCTTCCATAGATAGTAAGTTTTTTGAGCTAGTCGACTAGCGAACCTATCTATTTTGTATCGACTCATTCTCCTTGATGATCCAAAGTACATAGTGTGTTTCTTTGCACTTATTGCATTCCTATAAGGTCTATTTGAGTCTCCATAAGCTCAAGGGCTGGTCTTATGCCGGTTGGCTTGACCAAACTTCGTCGCTTCGAAATGCACTTTTCTACCTTCTACAAGCTTCTCCAAGTTTTTTCATTACCTTCCAGAGACTTAGTTATTTTCGTCATGTTTGTAGAAAACATACTTTGAACAACTATATCTTTTCACACTTTCTATTGGATAAGTGTAACTTGTTCATGCTTTATTTTGTACTGAGATGGTTTGGGTTAGTCCAGAGATGAGCTGGTGTTGCGCAAAACCTGCTCTACGCATGCCAAGTTGACTCTAGGGATTCTTAGTAAACTCCTTTGGCTTCACAATAATGCATTTATACCCACTACATACTTTGGAACATCATTCCCAAAAGTTTTCATCAAAACAGATAACTTGCATGTACTAGAAATTAGAGAAAACCTTCTATTTTGGGAATGTCATCTTTAGATCCTACCCAATCTACATCAGTAAAGAGTTTAACATCTATATCAAATGTATAAGGATATTATACCCTTCATTGATTATGGCCTTCAAATACTTTAGGATTCTCTTGGCTGCCTCCATGTGAGGATTCCTTGGAGTATGCATGAACTGACTCAACACACTTACTCCATATCAAATATCAACTCTAGTTAGAGTAGCATAACTTAATGAAGAGGGAAGGATCTACATTGCTTACAATAAAACCTTTATCCTGCGAGTAAGTGAGAAGTTTATGATTCCAAGATCTAGGAGCTTGCTTCGAGCCATACGAGGCTTTCCTCAACTTGCACACATGATCAAGGTATGTTTGATCTTCAAAGCAAGAAGGCTGAGCCATATATACCTCCTCTGAAATCCAACCATTTAAGAAAGCATTTTTAACATCTATTTGATATCTTCCAATTCTTGGAAGATGCAACACTTATGAGAACCCTAATTGTAGGCATTTTTGCAATAGGTGAAAATGTTTCTTCATAATCAATACCTTGGGTTTGGGAAAACCCTTTGGCTACAAGCCTTCCTTTATACATGTTAATTGAGCCATCAGAATTCTTCTTTACCTTGTATATCCACCTTGAGCCAATGACCTTCATAGATGGTTTCTTGGGTACCGACTCCGAAGTCCGATTTTCTTGCAAAGCCTCTATTTCTTCTTCCATGGCACTCCTCCATTCTAGTTTCCTCTTGACTTCTTCATATGTTGATGCGTCTTCAGAGTTTGAGTGAGTGTTTATTGACCAAAGAAGTATCATATCCATATCTTTATGGCTTTTTCTTTTCTCTAGTAGATCTTCTCATAGTTTGTTTGGATGATTATGCCACATTTCTCATCTCCTACACTTTCACTTTGCCTTTCAAGTTCCAAGAATTGATTTCCCTTCTTGGAGTCTTCATGTCATCATTAGAATCACTTGATACTTCAAGTGTGTGCTCACTCCTCATTGACAATGTTGGAAAGTCTTCCTCTAGATCATAATGAAGTTTGATTTTCTTGCAATCATCTTCAAACCAAGATTGTTTTTCATCAAACACAACATCTCTACTTAAAATGAAACCTTTATTGCTTGGACTATATAGTCTATAACTTTTTTTATTAAGGTCATAGCCAATAAAGATACATTTCTCTACCTTTGGATCCAATTTGCCTTTGATTTGTGAAGGTATGTGTGCATATGCTATGCACCCAAAAATCATGCAATGATCAAAGCTAGGTCTTCTTCCATTCCATGCTTCATATGGTTTCATCCCATCCAATGCTTTTGATGGGAGTCTATTGATTAGATATGTGGCTGAACTTGTTAAATTGTTTCTCCGAATTGCACCCAATAGGAACTGCCTGTAATATTCCCATTACACTACAAGGGGATGTATTCCATACGACATTTGTTGTTCTTAATCTACCAAAATCAAGCCTTGATTATAATCTGTTGTTTGGCAGACCATAGCTGAAGCATGCCAAAGTTTTGGAGGATTGGTCCTCCTATGGATTGAGCTTTAAATGTAATAACCGTAAGGACATTGTCCCTCTCAATGAGTTCACATCTTGTGAGATCCATGCTTGCCCCTATGTGCTAGAGCCTATCAATATGCTCGATGGCTTGTTAGATGATGAAGAAACAACCTTTCTCATGGCCAATCAAGACTTACTCTCATTGGGCACAATTGATTTACAACACATGTTAGACCAATGGTTTTCGACATCATGTGCTATCCACCTGAGTGTTGTCAAAGCAGATGACTATCTTGATGGGATTGTGGAACTATTTAATCTCAGCCCAAAATTTTTCAAAGGAGTAGAGGATCACCTAGGCCGACAATCTTATTTACCAAAAGTCCCATTGATAACTTGTCATCTTGGTGATGACATCAACCCCTAGCCTATTAAAATCAATGGTAACCTAGATTTCATCGAGACTTACTGAGCCTATTGATTGAGTTTACGAATGTCTTTTCTTGGGACTATAAGGATATGAAGGGCCTTGATCCACAAATTTATCAATACAGAATCCTATTGAAATTAGATGCTTATCCAAAAAAGTAGCCAATCAAGTTACAAAAGAGATTGACCATCTATTAGGGGTAGGGTTCATTGTTCCTATTGAAGAGGTTGAGTGGATTTCTCCTATTGTGATTGTGCCCAAGAAAAATAAGCAACTCAAAATCTGTGTGGATTATTGAAAGTTGAATGCAGCCACTGTACCCGATCCTTTTTCATTAGCCTTCTTAGATAGCATGTTTGATGGTCGCTAGTTGTGAGATTTACTCCTTCCTCCACATTTATAGTGGGTATAACTATTTTTGTATGGCAGAGCACGATGTACCTAAAGAAGCCTTTATTATGAATTGGGGAGTTTACATGTGTATAGTTATGTGGTTTGGCTTAAGGAATGCCCCTAGTACTTTCCAAAGCTATATGTAGGACATTTTCTCTCCTTATCTGATGAGTTTTATGTGAGTGTTCCTTGATGAATTTTCGGTATCGAGTGATAAAGTGGGCCACTTGCAATATTTGCAGCTTTGTCTCCTTAAGTGCAAAGAATACTGGTTAATCCTAAACCCAAGTAAATCCATTTTTTTGGTGCCCTATGGTAATATTTTGGGACACATCATTTCGTGCCCAGCCATACAAGTCGACCCCGATAAAGTTCATGTCATTCTAGCTGCTCCACCACCAAAATTACCAAAAAGAGGTTCTTTCTGAGCCAAATGTGTTGGCATGGTTGTCAACTTCACTAGATCCCACAACTCACTATTCCCCTTACCTGTTTTACCACAAACACCCCTCATTATTTTCAATGGACAAAAGAATTTCAAATGCTTTTTCTTAGATTGAAGCAACTATGAATTCAAGCACCTATTCTCCAAGCATTACAGTGGGACCTTCCCTTCCATGTTTTTGTGGACATGCTTGATATAGTTATCGGTGGTGTCTTGATGCCATTCAAAGATAAATTTTATCATCCTATGTATTATGCTAGGTGATAGTCAGCACCTTCTGAGCGAAATTATTTCATAATCCAAACATGATGCTTAGGACGAATTTACTATACTAAGAAGTTTTGACACTATCTCCTAGGCTAAAAATTTACATTCCATGTGGACCACTCAACCCTGACTTATCTTGTGCACCAAAAGCATCTTAGAGGGCAATTGGCTCACTCTTTGTTTTGTATCTTCAATAAAGCAACCTGCATGATTAAATCTTACTTGCAAGCCTTTTTCTACCATTTGACCAATTGACATCAAATTCTTAGTGATGTTTGGCACATAAAGTACATCTTTCAAGAAATTCATCATGTGCTTATCCTACATGACAACATCTCCAACTTGTATGATCTTATGTGTTGTATCATTGCCTGTTTCAACATGACCTTTACGTGAAGGATTATGCATAATTGAAAACCATGAAGCATCATGAGACATATGGTTAGAGCAACCACTATATACATGCCATACATCGCTATTGCAATTCATCTTAGTTTCTACATTCATCATAAGAAGAGAATCATAATCATCACTTTTACCTTCAACTACATAATTTCCTTGTTCTTTACCTCTTCTTGAATAGCCTCCTTTTCGATTACCATCTTGATTATTCTCATTTTGATAGAAATATTTTTCATAGTGTCCATACCTTCCACATATGTAGCAATTGTTGTTATCTTCACTCCTTTGTATTTGATTGTAGTTGTAGCATGCTTGATCTTCCTCTTCCTCTTGTTTTGAAAGTGCCTTGATCATCACTCCTTCTTCCTCAATCTCTATTTGAATCTCTTCTATTTGTACTTCCTCCTCTTGATGATCTTGCATAGAGAGCTTGTCCTTGAGATCCTTTTTAATTTGAAGTATAGCTATTTAGATTCAGCTCCTTCATGACCAATGAGAGCAACAAGCTGATCAAAATCTTGTAATTCTCCTCTAAAATAAACAAAAGTAATGAATGGTTTCCATCTCTCATCGTTATTTGAGTCCATTGAGAGTATGTGCAACCATGTCCTCATCCTCCACACAAGCTTGAATTGATCTTAGCTAATTTGCAATCTCTTTAATCTTCAATAAGTAATCATTTATTGATGTGCTTGTATCTTTCTTTATGTTGTTCAACTCATTTTTTTAGTTGAATCTTCCTTGATCTTGTATCTATACCATACAACCTTTCCAATGCAAGCCAAACATCCCTACTTGTGTCTAGATCTTGTATGTGTCCTACCATTGAATATTGAATATTTTGTGATAAAATTAATATAATCCTTTTGTCTCTTTCATTCTAGAGTCTAAATTCCCTCAATTGTTGTTGATTTGGATCCTTTGGTAATACAAATTTGACATATGTGCCATCAATCAAACCATACAAGCCACTACCTTGCAAGTCATGATTCCAAATCATCATGCTTGATAGTTATTGTTATCAAGCTTCTCTATTTTTGCATGTTGATCATCCCTTGTGTAGATACTAAAATTCCTCCTTTAACCATCCTTTTGGAGATGTTTGATAAGAATAAGTATGAGATTTACCTTTGTAATGAAGTTTATGCACCTTTCTTTGCTTGGATGTTGCTTAAGATGCTTCCTTGCTATCTCCTTTGACCTTTGTGTAGTGTTGATCATGAACCTCTGCTCCAAAAGCTTCAAATTCTTCATCAAGTTATTAAAAACTTCTCCAAGTTTCAATTCCTTGCTCTTATACCAATGTTGAAGTTTATTGACCTCCAAAGTATAGCTAGAAGTAGGTGGAACGTCCTAGGAACTAGTTGAGCTTCTCACAAACTTATGGGCAAAAAAGTAGTCATGCTTGCAGAGCTTGCTATTCTCTACTAACTTAGAATTTTTTAAAACTATTTTTCCACATATAATAGACACCAGAATATTTCCAATGAGCTAAAGGACACTCAAATTGGGTAAATACACAAAGAGATAGGACCTTTGCATTTCTGAGCTTTAATGGAGACCTTCAATAGAGATAAAACCAAGAACACACACTACTTGCAGAGAGCACGACTATCAGCTCACAACTCCAATGAATACAGAAATGTACACAAAAAAGTAGATATTTGGAGATTTTCAAGGAACCATCAAACATTTAATTTGGATATATAAGGAGGGAGATACAAGCTTTACAATTTGTGTCTACAAAACTACAATAGCAGAGAGATAGACATATGGCTCTCTTGGACTTCAAAGACATTCATGACTTCTCCCCTCTTATTATAGCATGGAAATTTAACCCAAAACCTTCCCAATACATCTAAACTCATGGTAGACATGGTTGGAGGTATTACATGACTTAAGTGCTCAACTAAGCAAGATATAGATGGACTTTGAGAACTAGCCACATTGACCCTCCACTAGGACAACATTACACCTCCCTTGTGACTCACTCATTTGAGTCATTAGCTTCTACAAATCACGTGGTAAGTTGGCTATAATGTTTCAATTATTTGAGCCTACTATTTACATATTTTGGAGCTTGCACCTTAATCTATACATATAAAAGCAATGTTGTCAACACCAGGTACCTCGCACTAGCACCAACTAGCAGGAACTATTGGTTCTAAGGTATGATCAAGACAAGCATCTAAGTTGCTATGTTGATGGTGTTTGAACTAGCCTTTGAATATGTTTCCTCTATCTTCATATATCTCTTCTCATGAAGAGACTTTTTGAGAAGAGATACAGGAGTAGAGGGTCTGTTACATACAACATACAGGAGTAGTGGGCACTTAATGTAGCCACCACCACTAGACATTGTGTTGGATTTTGAGGTTTGTGCAAGCACACAAACAACACAAGGAAGAAGGAGAAGCTTGCAGCACAACACACAACACTAAATGTATTACCACTAGAATGTATAAAAGATAAGTGACCCATTAGGGTTATAGGCATATATACAAGCTAGTGAAAAAACCTCCTCAAGACAGAAAAAAGTACCTCGATGGTCCTAGTGTGTTCACACCCATCACTATCTAAACATATCAACAAATCACAATTGGGAGTGATGCGATGAACAAGGAGCTGGCACTCATGTATAATAAAGTGCCAAACTATGTGAAATCAATCCACAAAAGCAAGTAAGCCCGAAGCCTTGCGAAAAGCTTCAAACTTCTCCCTAGGCAGAGTGTAGCTCAGTGATGAGTAGCACCTCCTTTAATGTCAATCCGGGAAGACGTGAGGATGGTATGAAGACCTCGAGCAAGTGGCGGCACAAGTGCATGAGTGAGAAGCACACTAGCATGCACACACATACACACACACGCGCACACACAGCAAGACAAAGAGTGAGAAGCAATGGAATTCTTAGTTTACTTCCAAAAAGCTCTTACAAGTTTGTTTCAATTACAATCTAACCTCAAAAATGAGCTCTCTAGCTCTTTTTATAGTTTTTGACTAGGTTTCGGCCCTGTCCAGACCTAGTGTCCGGCCTAGTTAAAAATTAGGTTCCAGGGCCAATTTGAGGGCTTAAACGGAGTCTAAAAAATACGAAAATTGATATGTAGGTACTTCTAAGGCTCCTCAAGCTCAAGGACTCCTTGGCTTGCACAAAATGGAGCTACAAAAATATGAAATGGTATTTACAATGATTGTTAGTGATAAGAATCACTGTTTAAAAGATGTTGATTTGGAAAAATTTGAAGGGCCTATCTGCCAGATGTGCGTCGACTGCTTTGTCTACTTACTCCTTCACCTTGTTCTGACTCTCTCCGCTGGCTTCCTTGTCTAGTCGGTCCTTGGGTGCCCATACTGCTCTCAACACCCCCCCCTCTCTCGTGTCTGCCGTCCCTGACATATCCTTGTTGCTGGGAGTGTTGGATGTAATATTCCACAACCTGAGTGGCTAGCTGATGTTCTTGTATGCGTAGTCCTCTGGCCAAATCTGTCATCATACGATCCCAATCGATTGGTCCTGGAATGTCCGGATGTGGCAGACGTAACTGATCTGCATGGATCGCTTGTTCTACTGCGAATAGATGTAGCAAATGTGTGGGTCTGGGAATGAAAATTTCGGAATGGTATTCCCAGAATCCCGTGGAGAACATTTCCTCAAAAGTCTGCTTGAAGCATGCGGGTAAGTACTTTATTCGTGCATGCCAAGCAAAGATGATAGTGACCGAGGGGGTCTGGCTCATGTCATAGACTAAATCCTTGTTACCTTGAGAGAATCCAGGGGCCGAGATGTATGGAGCTTGTACATTCCGAAAGGTTTTGAAGACAATGGTCATGAGCTCGAATATCTTCATACACATTTTCGCTGCTATGTCAGGTACATTGTTTAGACGTGTAGACCAATGCCGGATTGTTGATATCATGTAGGCTACGGTTGGGGTCCCTCGAGGTGGAGCAAAATATGGATAGTTAACCCAAGCCGAGCATTCTTTATTGTTGCGTACCTTTATTGCAAATGCTTGCCAGGATCTGCGACGTACCACTGGGCAATAGCATGGATTATACTTGATATATAGTGGCATGGTTGCCCAGGTGCTCATCATCTCTGGGTAATCGGTTAGTAGACGTGCACGCCAATTAGGTTGGAAGATCGAGCCAGCACGTGCATCTGTCGGTAAATCCCCTATCTCAAATTGAGTGGCGAATGTGGGCTCCTTCCCTGTATGTCTTTTGACTTCTGCATTATAATCATGTAGTAAGACAAAATAAGGCATGTATTGCGACTCTGCTGTTGTGATTAACCGTCGATGGGATAAGTTTTGAAAGTAGGAAGACCGAAGGACAGTTTCTTCCAGATTTGTGAGAGATTGCATTTGCACGGCCACACGATCATCATGTGTCTTACCCACTTTCTCGACCCTTTGACCCAATCTGGAACTTGAATTTCTAAAGTGTCTTGTCCTTCTTCCGTAGTTCGACCACCAGGCGTCGGCATAGGCTCGTATGGCTCTTCATAGCTGTCATCGACGGGGATTTCCACTACTGTTTCAGGTTCTGGTTCTTCAATGGGCGAGGATGGCCTTTCATATGGTAGGAGGCGTGCTTGGAGTTCTGCCACCTGTTTCCGGAGGGTCTCTACTTCTTCTGTAGAGTGTTGCAAGACTGCCGGCTCCTGTTGAGCTGTGGGGACACTGGCTATTTGTTTCTTTAGATCTGCACATTCAGTCTCTAGCTTTTCATATGACTCGAAGAAATTTGCATGCTCCTCAAGTAAGATGCGAATGTCTTCCGATGGGACTGCTCTATATCTGGTAGGGCTAATGGTTGCTCCTACGGTTCCTTCCATAGCCGCTTCAAAGTTGTCTTGGTTTTGTTGTTGAAGTCGTTTGTTCTCTTCTAGTGCTGCGGCCATATGCTTCCTTAATAGCCCAATGTTGCGTCTGAGTGTAGCGTTAGAGATCATTTGTGCTTGAAGCACTGTTTCTAGTTCCTTGACTGCTTGGTCATCCACTGTTGATGCCTTTGATTCCAGTTCGGAGTGTGCCTGCTGTAAGGTGGTATGCTTGGTTAGGAGCGTTTGGTAGTCAGCTTCAAGAGTGTTGACCCTAGCTTGCAGACGTTGAGATTCTGCCTGGAGGGCCATAGTGCGTTCTTCCAATTGATGGTATTCTTGTCGTAGTTGATGTGCACACTGAAGTAATGTGTTGAACGTGCTATTTACATTATGAGATGCAAGGGGAAAAGTTTGAAGTGCAGGGGAGGTGGGATTGGGTAGGGGGATAGTGAATGCTGTGTGTGCCAATGATGTGAGTGGTGAGGTGGGGGGTAAGGGAGGGGGAGATGGTGGAATCGTGGGGGGAGGTGCTGTGGTTGGTGAAATGTCCATTGGGTCAGACAAAGTGGTGTGTACAGGGGCTACCATGTAGGTGGGTATGGTAGGTGAAGTGAGTGTGGTGTTCGTGAAAATTGATGTGGTTGCGAACATCGGAGAGATGTGCCTCTGAAACATTGGAGAGCGGATGAACTGCTCCACAAAGGACGGGTATTGGGGTGGTGCGGTCAGGTTGAAAGAGGTGTAGGGGCCAGATGAGAAGTGAGGGTCATGGAATGGAGGTATCCGAATTGGGGGATAGGTAGGGAAACACAGGGTGCCTTCTGTGGGTGCTGGGTTTCCAACTACACTTGGAATTACGGGATGGCCAGTCATGGGTTCGGAGGATAGAAAGGATGAAGTGTACAAGGGATTGGTGACGAAGGAGAAGAGGGTGTCTTGTGAGGTGGGTTCTCGAAATGAAAATGATTTGAATGAGGATGGGTTATAAGTGAAGGTAGAGGTGATGACTGTCGTTTCTTCCATGGTGGGAGGTGGTGGTGGGGGTGGAGAAGGTGGTGATGGAGGATGCTGGGGTGAGATGGGTGATGTCTGAACGAAGGTTTCGGCAGAGAGGTCAGTGGTGGTTGTGGGGGTGGCTGTTGTCTCAATGGGTACTTCTTGTTCTGTGACGGGTATCCTGATAGTCTTACCTGCTCGTGGTAACGTGTCAACTCTGCGTTTGTCATACCTTACGGACTGGCGGACTGCGGTGTGGACAGCCTCCGGAACTCCTAAAGAGTCTGACACTAATTTGAGGGTGTCAATGAAATGTTGGTCCACCCCATCATCTGATAGCATTTCTTGCATCAACGCTTGACCTGATACAAGAGAGAGTTGATGCCTTTCTTGTACTGCTTTGATTGTGTCGTATAACCTCCGTAGTTGAGCTGTATATGCTGGTGCACCTACAAGTGCTGGCACTTCTTGTTGCTCCTCTTGATGCTCTTGATCATAATCCTCCTCATCTTCCTCCTGTTCTTCATCTCCGTCATCTTCTTCATCCACTTCAACTGGTGTGACAGGTGCTTGGGAGGTCGTGGCCTGCATTTGCACGTTTTCCGCTTGTTGTGCCTCTTCTGCCTCCAGCTCTACATCTTGTAATAATTGTTCGAAATCTTCATTAGTGAGTTCTTCCAAAGGTGCACCACTAGGAAATTCAAGATCGGTTGGGATAGGAGGGAATATCAAGGTAGAACCATCGGTGCTGCGTCTTGGAAGTCGGAGTGTGAATGGTCGGACTCTTCGGGGTGGAGGGGTGACGTCTGGTGTTAGGGTGGCTCCACGTGGTTGAGCACATGGGACTTGGACAGTGCCTCTCATCTTCTTAGAAGGGGGTCCAGTGGATGTCCTGCCTCTAAACTGCTCTACCCGATTCCACATTAGGGCCCGTTGGATCGGAATGTCATAAGCCAAACACCTATAAATGATTCTTGTCAGAGCACAGCAACCATATAAAACCTGTTTCCGCGGCTATCGTTTGTGAGCTAGGTGTATCTGATCAATTATCCAGTGGGGTAAGTTGATGGTGAGGCTCTGTGTCTCTGCCAGATACAAGCTAAACCAAATCTTTTTGGGCGGCATGGTGAATCTATCTTGTGCAGGAAAAGCAAAGTGTTGCATGCACATGCGAAGGTGTATTGCAATATTAGGCGTCATGGATACCATGTCCTTGAGTTTGGTGAGACTTCGATTCTTCATGTAATCCGGTACTAGGGTTTTCTTCTCTGTAGGAATATGCATTCCGCGCATATCTAGAGCCTCTCTCACCAAATTGTTTGATAGCCTGAACCTCTTGAGCTCATTCCCCTTTGTCAGAGATGGAATCACAAATGAGCTTGCACCTTTTGGGTTCTGGTTTGGAGTCAAGGTGTTGATGAGATAGTAGCATCGCATGAAGTCGTTTTTTGGGAGTCGTGCACTGAAATAGGCACTCAATCCTGCCTTTTCCCATATCGGACGTAGACCTTCTGCATTTTGTAATTTCTCAAACTCTCTTGTAAAGAAATGGTATCTGCCTTGCTTTCCATTGAAGTCCAACTCTGATTCCCATAGGTACGTTCCTTCACCCAAGGGTCCTGCCACCTCGGTAAACCAGTGGGAAGTCTTTCCTACGGGCATGGTGTGGCCACGTGGAGGGTCCGCAATAGGTATGATTTTGACGGCCTGCAATTCTTCTGGTCTTTCATTTGTCTCAGGCAAAACGGGTAAACTGTCTAAGTCCACCACTTGCAGGCTTGTTTCTATGTGAGAGCTAGTTCCTGCTGCCTCAGCCATGTTGAAAACTTCGCAGCTGGTTCTGTGAGAATATATGAATAAATGTTAACATTGCAATGGACACAAAAATGACATAGTGTCCCCTGTTACAACATTAACTTAAAGTTCGGGAGTGGTTAGGGGTTAATAAGTGCTCGGTGCTAGTGTGTGTAGTTAGGAGTTAGGTAGACCTAAGAGCTAAGCAAAATGATGTGATGTGAGAGTGAAGCGGTTAGTAGGTGGTCATGGATTTACAATCGGGGTCCGGGGTTTGTTACAAGTCTTGGGCTGCCAAATGCAGTGGATGGGTTTTGCTCTTGGTTCCGTAGAGACTCTCGAGAGCTTTATAGGTGTGTCAGCTTGAATATGAGGCCTTTTAGGGACCCATTTACAAATGATTCTATTCGTGCTCATGGGCCTTGGTGTGTTCGTGAGTGTTGAAAACGAGTGGATGTCGGCTGTGCGAGTGAATGGGTTACGCTGTATAGGTTGTGGCTTCGACGTAGCTATTTGCGCCCGCAAGCAAGCCTTAGGCACCCAAATTTGTCTTGATTGTGGGCTAGCCTTCATCGACTTCTTGGGCACCCAAATAGATTTCACGTTAGCAGAAGAATTTCCGAAAGACTGCTTATTAGTGACGTGTTGTTGGTTAATAATAAGAGGCTTTGCCCGTGTGGTTGGCGTGAGTGCAACCAGGTGTTCGCCTATTCGCACCCACACTCGGTTCACTTGCTGAGACATTCTGCTGTGCAGGTTCTTTTGATTTCCGGCATAGGTAGTACTCTGCTTCTTCTGCCTTTGATCCACCTTTGGTTGTTGCCTCCTTCTGGCTTTTGGAAAAGAAGGGAGTTCCGTTGCATCCCTGACTCCTTTTTTGCAACCATCATTCCTCTGCAACACATAGTTTTGGACAAGAACAGCATGGTCATCTTCATGTGTACTCCTGGAAGGACCAGGAGTCTGTGCCTTTCCTAGTTCCTTGAGTGCTCCATTATCTAACTCTACTGTAATTCGACTATGATTGACCCATACCTGAAGAAGTCCACTTCTTAGGTTTAAGTTGACTGCTTGGTCATAGATCCAGTCTTGACCCAAGACAAGGGGTTTCGTGAGGTCCTCATCTTGACACACTAGTACTTTAACTGTCATTGCCTCATCATGAATGTAGAGGGGAAGTTCCACCTCGCCCATGCAAGGGGTTTCCACGCCTCCCAATCCTATGAGATATGCTTCCACAGGATTGACAGTTAACTGCAACTCTTGACAGTAAGACATTCTAACAGCACTAGTGGCTGCACCTGAGTCAATCAAGGCTCTTACGGTCCTTGCACTCTTTCCTTGTCCTATATCTAAGGTTACGAAAGGACGTCGATCAGTTATCCTATGTGAGCTTGTTCCTGCGACTGCACACATTGCCATATGATATCCTTGATCTGCATAGTCATTTGTTCTAGGCTGATCTCTACCTTGCCTTCGTAATTTCATCCTTCTGATGCGTTCTAAAGCTTCTGCTTGAGCTTCTTCTCTAATTCGCTTTTCTTCCTCTTTGTGTTTCTTAGCAGTGTTGAGTCGGCTGAGCATTTCCTCCGTGAGGGGTTCCTGATACAACTTGACTCTGCAACCGCTAATATAGTTTGGGAGAACATCACCCTCTAACGTGGCTAGTTGTACTGCTCCGCTCGTGGAGATCCTATTGATGATCATAGGTCCGTAGCCTCTCTTTTCTAGCTTCCTTGCGTGTTGTTTCAGTGTATAGACTAAAACTAGATCTCCTGCTTTCAAACCCTTATCCTTCACATGGGCATCAAAGTATGCCTTCTGTCTCTTCTTGGCTGCATATATTCTTGCAGCGGCTCTCAGTCTTGTTTCCCCTAATCGTTCAAGGTCAAAGATCCTAGAGGAGAGCTCATGACCTGTCCATTCGTGCTCTTGTGCTACTCTCAATGTAGGAATCAGGAAGTCCAAGGGTAGCACAGCGTTTTGGCCGAATACCATCTGAAAGGGGGTGGCTTGGAGTACCGTTTTGTAGGCAACTCGGTATGCCCAAACAGCATGGTGTAGCTGTTTGTCCCAATCAGAGCGTTTAGTGTTGACTAATTTCGTCAGTACATTGCATAAGATCTTATTAGTGCTCTCAGCTTGTCCATTAGCTTGAGGGTGATAGGGGGCAGATTTCTTATGTATTACTAAGAATTCTTGGAGTAGATTCTCAATCACTTCGTTCAAGAAATGAGTGCCTCTATCACTTACAAGCTCTATAGGTAGCCCATATCTTGTGAATACGTTCTCAAACAAGAATTTAGCAGTTGTCTGAGCGTCATTCTTTGTCGTAGCTTTTACCTCTACCCACTTAGTTAGATAGTCTGTTGCAACAATGATGTATTCCGCATGAGAACCCTTAGCTGGGGGATTAATAGGACCTACGAAGTCTATTCCCCACTTAGAGAATGCACGTCCACCCATCATTGGTTTCAATGGCATCTCATCTTTTCGTATAGGATACTGAGTTCTCTGACAGACATCACACCGTTTCACATAGGTATGTGCATCCATGTGAAGGGTAGGCCACCAGAAGCCCGCAAATAGTATTGCCTTGATTACCCGATCTGGTCCAAAGTGTCCTCCTGCTACACCTTGGTTAGCAGTTTCCAAGATATTAAGATATTCACTCTCATGGACACACAGTCTCAGGTAACCATCTTTACCACGCTTGTATAGATTATCACCAATGAGTGAGTAATCCAGGGCTTCTTGTTCTAAACTCCTTTTCCTCGCCAGAGTCATGTCTGGAGGGAAAGTTTTCGTCCTCAGGAAGGATACTAGTGGTTCACTCCAATCTGGCACAATGGATACTTGATAAAGAGTGGCGTGTTCCACAGGTGGTTTAGTGCAACAGATTGGGCATTCCTTGCACAACTTTTGGACATCAGCTTCCATAGTTGGCCAATGCACTCCGAATCTCTTTAGAGTCTGTAAAGTTCGTTGCTTTGAATGGTGTTGCTCTAGTGCACCTACATGTGCTAATTGCAACCATTTAGCGTACTCATCCTCTTCTACGCAACAAGCCAAGATCCCTTGATCTGTGTGCTTGTACATACTTCCAGCCATGATGTGGTACTTTTGGGCTTTTACAACCTCTTTATTCCGTGTGTTCACCACTGGGTGATTAGGCCCGTACGTCAATACTGGTACCAATGGCTTAGCCCACTGCGGTACGACTTCCAAATTAAACAAGTAAGCATCAGGAAGGTCATCTGATACTCCTTGTGGGGCTTCTCCCAACGTGAGCCTAGAGAGATGATCTTCTCTTAAATGAGTCCTCCCTTTCCTTACCACAACCTCAAAATCATATTCCATTAGCAAGAGAAACCATCTCACTAATCTTCCTGTATTGCATGGCTTGTTTACGAGGTATAGCAATGCTTGATGATCAGTAAAAAATTTGAACTTATTTGCAAGCAAATAGTGTCTAAATTTCTTAACTGCATATACCATGCCTAAGCCTTCTCTCTCCGTAGTGGTGTAATTTCGTTCAGCTGCATTCAACTGTCTACTGGCATAGGCAATTGGAAGATCCATATTACCTTCACCAGTAGGTTGAGCAAGCACACACCCAATGGCATAATTGGATGCATCCACATGAACATGGAATGGTTTATTCCAATCTGGTGTGGTCAAGATTGGTGCTGAACATAATCTTTGTTTAAGCTCCTGGAAGGAATTCTCACATTCATCCGTCCACTCAAAGTTAGTCAGGAGTCCGTACATGGGCTTTGCAATGACAGCATACATGTGTATAAATCGTCGGTAATAACCACAATGCCCCATGAAAGCTTGTACTTCCTTGACATTCTTTGGCCTAGGTAGCTCTGCTATAGCTCTCACTTTCTCTTCGTCAGTAGATATGCCATTCTTTGACACTATGTGTCCTAGAATCTTGCCTTGCCTGACCATGAAAACACATTTTTCTGGGTTCAGGCAGACTTGATATTCTCTACATTTGTCAAAGATTTGTCTGAGTTCAGGGATATGGGTTTGTCTAATGTTGGAATGAGCACAAAGATCATCGACATAGACTTCTAAGTTTTTCCTCAGGAACTCTTTAAATACATGGCACATTAGTCTCTGGAAGGTAGCTGGTGCGTTGGTAAGCCCAAATGGCATTACTCTAAAGGCAAAAATGCCCCATTCTGTGGCAAAGGCCGTCTTATGCTGATCCTCTGGAGCTATGGCTACTTGATTGTAACCCAAAAATCCATCAAGGAAGCTGTAGACTTCCTTGCCTGCCACTCTTTCTAAGAGATGTTCTGTGATGGGAAGCGGATAGTTATCTCGAATCGTGGCTGCATTAACCTTCTTCAAGTTAATGCATACACGCAGCTTGCCATTCTTCTTGGGCACCACTACGATGGGGGATACCCATTCAGTGTGCTCAATTTCATAGATAAATCCAGCTTCGACCAGTCTATCTATCTCTTCTTTGATCTTAGCAGCGTAATTATCGTTATATGTGTAGGGTTTTTGCTTAGAGGGTTTAGCATCTGAGGTCATGGGGATGGTGTGTGAGCATATGTCGGGGTCAACACCTTTCAAATCCTTGTAACTCCAAGCGAATACATCTCTGTATTCTCTTAGCAAGGCAATTAACGCATGCTCTTCTTCCTCTGTTAGGTCATGACCTATGTACGTACATCTCTCCTCTCCTTCTTCTAGGGCCACTACTATTTTCTTGGTAGTTTCTTTGTTATCATAGGCCTCTCCTGATTGTGCCTCTCGTTTAGGCATTCTTATCATGACTCTCCTGTCGTCTATCTCATACTTCTTAAAATTTTCCGGAACCTCAAACAAAGATTCTTCCTCTTCTGGTGAGACTTCTCTCTTCTTTCGTTTCTTTCCTTCTTCCTTTGGGGTCACATGTGTGGCTAATCTTACATCATTTGTAAGCTCTCCATGCCTCTGGGGTTGAAATTCTACTTCGTGGAAGTATTCTTCATCTGATGCAAATGGTGGGTCCATAATGATTGACTCTAGATCGGAGTCGCTTGCATCCTCAAATGCATCAGGGCTAGGTTCGCATTCTTCTAGAACTGCCTCTCCCATGATTGGCTCTATGGAGAAGACTGAAATATCATAGCCATCCTCATCACAGTGAGGTGTCCATTGCTCTTCATTGATGGCTACGTCCATTGTTGCTAGGATTTCTGCCCAGCCGTGGGGTTCAAATTCCTCGTCAGGGAAGACTACAGGTGCATAGGCTGGGTCTTGAATGGGTCTATGAGTTTCGTTTGCACCTGTTTCTCTGGCCTTTTCTCTCTTCTCTTCCTCTACTGCTACTTTGCACATCCATAAGTGAGTGTCTTCATGCATCCATGAGGATCCTGACCCTATGGAATGCACAGATTCCGTATCATCTTTGGCTCTATGGATGGGATTCCACTGGATAGGAGGTACATCTCTATGAGAGTAATCTTTGAGATTTACTTTGGTCGTAACACCTAAGTGTTGCAGGTACAAGGAATTAGTTCCCCAATCCTGTACCACTTGCAACTGTCGCATGAAGGGTCTTCCCAAAATCATCTCATAGGCATGATTTTTGCTGAAGTCACATATAGCAAATGTATGCTCAAACTCGACACCACAAGTGGTGAAAGTTATGCCTTCTAGCAATCCCAAGGGACTTTCAATATGACCATCGGCCATCTGCAATTTCATTCTCGTTGGCCTGAGTGCTGGCTTGCCCCAACGCTTCCAAAGGGAAGTAGTGGCAATTGCAACTCCTGCACCTGAGTCCAAAATTGCCTTGGTGGTGTACTCCTGGTAGGTGATGGGAAGATAGGTGTTCCCTTCTTCGCCTTCACACATATCTCCTATCTTATCCAAGGGAATTTCTGGCACTGTCCTATGGGATCCTACCTGGGAACGAGGTTTGACTACTTCTGGTATTTGTTTGGCGACATGTTTCCATAATTCAGGTCTAACCTTGAGTAGCTCTTCTAACTTGAGATTGCACTGCCCGTTAGTGTTCTTCACTTCCTCTGTGTTTCTAGGTATGACTGAATCTTCGTTTCTTACCATGACTGTAGGCGTTCTCATACAGGTGGACTTAGCTTCCCATGGGCCTGTGAAGTGGGGTAGCTCTTGTAGAGAGTTAGACTCAAAGTCTAGTCTGACCTGAGAGTGGGTGCTCTCATGTTCCCCGTAAATAGATGGGATGTCTTGTGGGAATTGGTCGTGTGCATCATCCACAAGTTCAAAGGGAGGGGCGACTTCACTTTCGTTATCCCATTTGTCTTCTTGAATCTCTTGTAGGAAGTCTGGTGCAAACCGATTCATAGAAGAAGAAGTGTCTGGCTCCGTAGAATTAGGCACATAAGCAACCTGGGAAGGAGGGCTTATTCTATCGTTGGCTCTTTCCTCGCTCTCATAGATGTTTGGAGCACAAGCTTCCTGGGGAGGATTATTTATTCTATTACTTTTCCGAACAGGCTCATATGCTCCCTGAGAAGGAATGTAGGCAACCTGTGGAGGTACGTAAGCTTTCGAGGGAGGCTCATCTGCCTTTTGGGGGGAAAGATAAGCTTCTTGAGGAGGCACATGGGCTTCCTGAAGAGGCTGGCCATTCCGTTCTCTTGCCCCTTCCTTTCTTTGAGGGGCAGGTTCCTTTTCTGATTGTGCAATTAGCCTCTCTATTCTTTCTAGCAGTCCATCAAAGTGCAACTGCGTCTTTGCTGAGCTAGAGATGTTAAATAGGCGACTGGCCTCAAACATGGTCTGAGCCAATTCCACCATTTTGGCACAAATTTTAGTTCGTTCAAGCTCTAGCTCGGCTCTAGGGTAGCATTTTTCATGATCAGTTATGGTTGGCCCTTCTTGGATTCTGGCCTGATATGCTTTAAGCATCATGTTTAGGTCCTCGGGAGTGGGATTAGCTAGTACTGATCCTGCTTGGGGTGGTGGGTGGGTTACGTGGGGTGTATTAGAGGGTGGAGGGATGGAGGGTGATGAGGATGGTAGCGGTGGGATTGTGTGAGAGTGCGGTTGGGATGTGATCTCTATGATTTTGGCCTTGGTTTCTCGTAGACTTTCCTCAAGTTCACTCATCTTCTTTGCCCATTGCCTTTTCATACGTTCACGGCTATCTCTCCAAGCTCTAGTCCTTTTCTTGGTTATGCTCTCAGTTTCACTAGCTGTTGGGCTCTTTTCCTGGTCTACCCCTTGGTTTTGCTACAATGCTTGAGCTCTAGTGACTACCTGTACGGGAGCAGTGGAAGTGACACTTCCTGTGGAATCTACCACTAACCCAATAACGTTGATAGGCGTGATTTTTGGCATATTATTAGGATTCTTAGGGCAATCTCGTAAGAGATGCTCTTTCCCACAATCTTGGCAAAAGCCTTGGATCGTCACTGACTGGGGTTGTGTAGGTGGAGGTAAGGGGCAATCACGAATGAGGTGATCTCCTGGGCATCTGTAACACGGTCCTCTTGGGAATGGAGGTCTTACTTGCCTAGGTTGAGGCCTAGGGTTGGGGTTTGCATACATGACGTTTGTGTAATCTGACTCCCAACTAGGTTCACTTGGTTCTTCACTATAGTAGGACTCACCATGTTCTGGAGATTGCATGTAGTAAGCCTGGGGACTATCGACATGTGTAGACTCAAAGCTATGGTCACTGGGATCACTTTCAGAAAGTAGTGGTGTTACAGGGACTATGGCTCTATTCATGTTCTCTTCTGCAGCAGTATACTTTACCGGGATCACATTGGCTGGGGCAGGGGGTTGTTGTGCTAGCACAGGCTGAGGCCTTTGTTGGTTTTGATAGGGTTGCTGATGAGGTTGTTGTGGCCTGCCATATGGCTGTGGAGGGTACTGGTTCTGGTATCTTCCCTGCGGTGGATAGGGTTGAGGGTAAGTTTGCCTAACTGTTTGCTTATTGTAGGGGCAATCTTGTGCGGTGTGATTGGTGTACCTCCGTTCTATGGTGCAGTACTGGCTACTAGGATTTACTTGGGGCTGAGCCATAATGGGACACACGTTTGCCATATGGTCACCACCGCATGTATAGCACCTCTTCGCTGGGGTAAACCTCGGAATTTGTTTACTAGAGACGCCTAGTTTTTGGGCCACTTTCTCTACGAGTTCCTCAATTGATGTGGATTGCGTGGAAGAGTGACTAGATGCACTATCTGAATCTTTGTAGATTTTGGAAAGCTCTAGTTCTTCCCCTAGGTTATCTTCAATGTCAATGCACATGTGTACACACTCTTCTATAGTCCTAGGGTCCTTCAGATACACATAGGATCTCAATTTCGTACTCAGCAATCCATCAAGGAATAAGGCTACTTGTTTGGCAGGTGTGGGTAGCTCCGAAACAGGGCACCTTTCAAGATATTGTCTAAATCTTCTTCCTGCCAATCTTACAGTCTCTTGGGGAGTCTGTTTGAAGCTGTGAATCAATGAGGAGGTATTGTGTCTTATGCCACTCTTAGAGAACTCTACAATGAAAGCCTCTAGGAGTTGGTCTATACATCTGAATTGTCGCTCATCCAATGGCTGAAACCATGTAAGTGCTGTGTTCCTAAGGGTTAGACCGAAGGCATTGTACTGCGTGAATAGATCCTCCACTTGTTCAGCTCTCAAGACTTGCTTGAACTCCGCCACATGATCATAGGGATCTCCTGTGCCATCAAAGTAATTCTTCATGGACTTAACTAGCTGGGTCGGTCTCAAAGTTCTTGTGTGCTCTCTAGGTCTCGGTAGAGGAAATCCATCCACATTTCTTTGGTTCCTGTGAGCTCTAAGCATCTCAGGTTCTACCCTATTCGTCTCCATCCTCGTTCTTTCTCTGCCCACTGGGTTGGCAAAGCTTACTTCTGGTCTATCTCTACTTCTGTCTCTTTGAGTTCCATGAGCTTGGGATGTTCCAGCTCCCGGGTGACCATAGGATACATTCGATCTTGGTTGGGGGAAAATGAATTCACCCTTCCAAGTGTAGGCATGCCTATCATTTTCTGTCACCACAAAGATCCTTTCCGAAGTGTGATCTAAGTAGGTCACTCTACCTCGGCTATCCGGATCCTTAAACCCATAGATCATGATAGTTCCTATATCAGCTGGCTGATTAGCTTTATACCTCCAAAAGGCTTCGTCAGTTTCTCGATTGAGGAGCAACTCTATGCTCTTATTATCCTGGGGAATCCATTCCGGTGTGATAATCCTAGTGAGAACTGATTTACCTCGAGGGGTTCTAGGTTCCGCACCCATGTTCCCTTGTTCCAAGTCACCTAAATCCGCCTCTGAGATTACATTCCAAATTCATCTGTCCTGTCTGGGTGACTGGTGACTACGTATATGGTTCCTTCTTTGTCCAGGTATGCACCGTTTTCAAACTTGACAGCTGGGTGCTCTAGTCCTATGGATTGGTCAGGGTTTTTAATCTGGACCACGGATCTTCCTAGGCCGTCCTCATAGATGCTAGCACCTAATCGGTTGGTCCTAAGGTATTCCAACTATGTTTTGTAAGGGCCTTCTACCCTGTACAAGTAAGGCACTCCTGAACTTCCCGTAGGTCTGTCCATGCCTTGGGACATCTCTGACTCACTGGTCTCAGAGCTAGGGTAGTACGAGTGGTGGCTCAACTACTGGGCCCAAGACCTAGCAGTGTGGTTAACACTAGCCTCTGAAGACCTAAGGCTTTGTCTCTCCCTTACAAGATGTCGTCTTGATCTAAGGTTCATATGCCTATCTAAGTAGCCCAATTCTTTGCCCAGAGTACAACCTCGTTGCTGGTTACTTTATATTAGTCACTTGATTCTTTTTATTTATTTCTCGTGTTTACGGTCTTGTCTGATTTTACGTCGTCAGGAATACTTGAATGTTCTTCGTGCTTTCAGGTTGATCGTTCCACGTTAGGTTCTTTTCCTTTATGTTATCGACAGTACAGAGATTAGGTTTTTAGCTTGAACTTGAGTTTTTAGGTGGTCTTCAACTTGATACCTGCTTATCGTCGCTCTGACTTACTCCTACCTCTCGTCGTTCTTAGCCTAAGCTAGGAATTGATAAAGGGAGTTGAGAATTTCCAACCTTTTGTTTCCTTCTTGGTTGCCCTTGAGTGCCCAGGAAGTGTGTTCCCAAGCCTGCACTTACTCTTGCTTTGCGTACCCTTTGATGCTCTCAAAGGACCTGTAAAAGGCCCACTGTTAGCTCAAGACTTAAATTCACAAGACAGAACCAATCACTTCCATTCATGTAACACTTCACCAATTTGCACTATGACTTTTTTGGACACAACTCTAGAGATCCCTGAATTTTATTCCCCCTGGGTATGGTCAACTTAAAAATACCCTAGCTAAAAATCAACGCATTATCTTCATAAAAAACAGTTGAGGGCGTGTAGTATATGCCACAAGCTTTCCAACAAGCCCTAGAGCTCAAAAAATGGATTTCGTATGAAAGAGTTGTGACCGTTCAGGGTTCTAGGGTTAAGACAGGGTTCAAACAGGATCACTGTGCAACAGGTTTTCCCCAAGTTGTTTTCCTAAGGCTTCCTAATGTGCTCTAGAGTAAAATGTTTATGCCCCAAAATTAGCCCAACTCTTCAATTAACAAACCCTAAAAAATTTGGCTAAAATTGGCTGTCAATCGCGATGGACAAGGCTGTCAATCGCGATGGACACGGCTGTCAATCGCGATGGACAGGCAGTTAATCGCGATGGACAGAGGGTTCAGTCAATCGCGATGGACACTCAATCAATCGCGATGGACACTCAATCAATCGCGATGGACAGAGGGTTCAGTCAATCGTGATGGACACTCAATCAATCGCGATGGACAGAGGTTCAGTCGGTCGCGATGGACAGGCAGTCAATCGCGATGGGCAGAGCTTCAGACGGTCGCGATGGACAGGCAGTCAATCGCGATGGACAGAGGGTTCAATCAATCGCGATGGACAGAGGGTTCAATCAATCGCGATGGACAGAGGGTTCAGACAATCGCGATGGACACTCAATCAATCGCGATGGACAGAGGGTTCAGTCAATCGCGATGGACACTCAATCAATCGCGATGGACAGGGTTCAGTCGGTCGCGATGGACAGGCAGTCAATCGCGATGGACAGAGCTTCAGTCGGTCGCGATGGACAGGCAGTCAATCGCGATGGACAGAGCAATCAATCGCGATGGACTGAAATTTTGCAAGATTTTCAAAAATTTTGATGGAAAGGTGATGTGCAGGGTCTCTAGTCCACTGTGGTGCACTCAGATTTACCAAAAGGTGAGAATTTCTGTCAATCGCGATCGACAGGAGTCGGCGACTGCGAGACAGTTTCGACGAGTTTCGTACCTGCGCCGGAAGCTGGGGATGGTGATTCAGCAAGGTCTTGCAAAAAGCTCAAGAAACATGCAAGAAAACACACATGCAATATCGCTCTCTCGCTCTCTCTCACAAGTGAAATGAGGGAAATGAGGTGGAGATGGGGATAAAGTCAAAAAACTAAAATTTTTGCAATGATGAAAATGGAGGTGGAAGATGGTGATGAGGAAGATGGTGATGATGATGGTGAAGAAAAAACAAGAAAATAGATGAAAGTGAAGAAAATACCTACAACTCCAACGCGTCAACTCTACGTCTTACCATCACACGCTCGTCCTCAAAGCTCGATCCCCGGCAACGGCGCCAAAATTTGGTGTAGCTCAGTGATGAGTAGCACCTCCTTTAATGTCAATCCGGGAAGACGTGAGGATGGTATGAAGACCTCGAGCAAGTGGCGGCACAAGTGCGTGAGTGAGAAGCACACTAGCATGCACACACATACACACACACGCGCACACACAGCAAGACAAAGAGTGAGAAGCAATGGAATTCTTAGTTTACTTCCAAAAAGCTCTTACAAGTTTGTTTCAATTACAATCTAACCTCAAAAATGAGCTCTCTAGCTCTTTTTATAGTTTTTGACTAGGTTTCGGCCCTGTCCAGACCTAGTGTCCGGCCTAGTTAAAAATTAGGTTCCAGGGCCAATTTGAGGGCTTAAACGGAGTCTAAAAAATACGAAAATTGATATGTAGGTACTTCTAAGGCTCCTCAAGCTCAAGGACTCCTTGGCTTGCACAAAATGGAGCTACAAAAATATGAAATGGTATTTACAATGATTGTTAGTGATAAGAATCACTGTTTAAAAGATGTTGATTTGGAAAAATTTGAAGGGCCTATCTGCCAGATGTGCGTCGACTGCTTTGTCTACTTACTCCTTCACCTTGTTCTGACTCTCTCCGCTGGCTTCCTTGTCTAGTCGGTCCTTGGGTGCCCATACTGCTCTCAACACAGAGCCTTTGTGAAAAGTTCTATAATGTGTTGATATATTTAGTTAGTGATGTGTGTGAACACACTAGGACCGTCGGGGCAATTTTTTCCCTCTTTAGGAGGTTTTTTCCCCCCGGCTTGTATATACGCATATTGCCCTAATGGGCTACTTATCTTTGTACATTCTCTAGTAATACATTCAATATTGTGTGTTTGTGCTCCAAGCTTCTTCTTCTTCCTTGTGTTGTTCGTGTGCTTCCGCAGAAGCCTAACTCCAACAATTGGTATCAGAGCAGGTTGTCGCTTCATCTAGGGTGCCGTCGACACTCCTCCGTTTGCAGTCTCAGATTCGCATGAAATTTGGTGAGCATACTCAAGGTGTTTCACAGATCAAAACGGCTTCGCTTTGAGGTGCCGAAATCACGATCTGAGCTCGTTTCGGCCTCCGAACGCACTATCATAGCGCTTGGGCAGGCTATTTCGTCTTTTTGTGCCAAAGGTATATACCAGTTTTTGTTCGCCAGTTTAAGCGTCTCGAAGTCCACTACAAGTCTAGTAGAACTCGTCTGGGCAATTCTGTTCAACTTTTTGATATATAGTCAACTTTTTGCATCAAGGTATTTTAGTCACCGGCCATAGTTGAAAGCAGTGATGTATTCCGTATGTTGGCTGTTGAGGATAAGTTGGATGGTACCAACTACCCATTGTGGGCTTATATGATGCAACATGTATTGGTTGCAAAAGGATTGTGGAACATTAGCAGGGTGTTGAAAGACGTCCTGTTACACCTCTGACTACAGGTACTGCAAATACAGGTGCTGGAGCTGATGAAGATGGTGTCGAAGATACTATTTCGCAGATTCCTGTTCGTGCTGCTGTTTCTGCTGCACCTACTGCAGAGCAGATACGCTGGGATGGCAGAGATGCCCAGGCACATGCATTGATAGCTTTGTCTGTCAAATGTGCCATTATTCCTCATATTTGCTCTTGTAGAACAGCTAAGGATGCTTGGGATACACGTACCACATTGTACCAAGCTAGGAATGAGGCTCGTGTTGCTTACCTCCGAAAACAGTTGGAGAGTGAGCACATGAATGAAGGTGATTCTATGGACAATTTCCTAACGAAGATCAAAGAATTGAAGGAACAGTTGATTTCTGTTGATGAGGTTATACCAGATAGCTCACTTGTGCAGACCGTTCTGAATGGTCTTCCTGATTCATATCAGAGTTTTGCTTCTACTCTTCGGTTGATGATGAAAGCCAATCCGAATGCCACATGATAGAGAATGCCACATGGCATTCTTATGGGATTTACTCCACATTGGTAGAAGAGGATGAAGGGGGCGTGTAAAAAATGACATGAGTCTTGAGAAGAGTCTCGGGCGTGGCTGGGCGGCGAACCTCATACGAGCTCTGTGTGAGGTTCGCCGCCGAGCCACGCCCGAGACTCTTCTCAAGACTCATGTCATTTTTTACACGCCCCCTTCATCCTCTTCTACCAATGTGGAGTAAATCCCATAAGAATGCCATGTGGCATTCTCTATCAAACCCCCATATAATATATATGACATTATCATGTGACACTTTGGTCATCTGTTTTTGCTAGTTTGCTACGCCTGCAAAAATCTGAAATGGTGTCCTCTTTGCCCAAACTTGAAGCACCTGGAAAACATGTTTGTGAAGGCTGTATTTTGGGCAAAATGCAGCGTTCCTCCTTTCCAAAAGATGGTTCAGTTCGGGCTACACAGAAATTGAAGCTTGTACATAGTGATGTCCGTGGTCCTATGCAGACACCCTCTTTTGGAAATTACCTTTACTTCATGACTTTCATTGATGATTTTTCCAAGCATGCATGGTTATATCCACTCAAAGAAAAGTCCGAAGTGTTCATGTGCTTCAAACAGTTTTTGGTTTTGGCTGAAAATCTGTCAGCATGTAAAATGGGCACCCTCCGTTCTGATTGAGGGGGGGAATATATGTCTTCTAATTTTAATGCATTTTTGGCTGAACGTGGGATAAAACACCAGTGTATAATGTCGTATACACCTCAACAGAATAGAGTTGCTGAACAGAAGAACAGGTCACTCATGGAGATGGCGAGATGCATGGTCAAAAGTCAGGCTTTACCACATAGTTTTTGGCTTGAGGCTGTCATGTGTGCAGCATATGTACTGAACAGGTGTCCCACTAAAGCGCTGCAGTCTATCACTCCATATGAGGCTTGGCATGACCGCAAGCCATCTGTTGCTCATCTGCGTGTTTTTTGGTTGTTAGGCATATGCACTAGTGCCTGAACAACATCGCAGAAAATTGGATGATAAGGCAGTAAAATGTATTTTTGTTGGGTACATTTCTGAAAGTAAAGGCTATCGTCTGTATCATCCACAGATTAAACGCATTCTCGTTAGCCGTGATGTTGTCTTTATGGAAGATGCTATTCAGCCATTGCTTTCATGTACTAAGGAGACATCTGTTAGCTCCAAAGACATGTATGATACTTTGATTGCCTCTTTTTACAGGTGGACAGTCTAGTGCTGGTCCTAATGAGGCAACTTCTCAGCCTTTGCAGGTTTCATATGATGATGCAGATCATTCCATTTCTGATGCAGATTTACATGATGCACTTGTTGATGAGAGAGTTGATATTGAGCAGGCAAAAACTATGCCAAAATGGTTGGTGCAGACTTTGCGTGACAACAAATTAGATGCACCTTTGTCATATCGCACTCAATTGAGTCTTCATGATGCTGGAGATGCATTTGATGCTGTTCTCTATGAGCAGGCTGTTGGATGCTTGATTTACTTATGCATTACATTTTATGTTTTTGATATAGCAACTGAAGGTTTGTGAGGGCGTGAAAGGGTGGACATCAATAAATCTGATTTATAATTTAGTTTGCAAATAAATCCGCGTAGAAGGTTCTATTGTTAGAAATAGTTAGAAAAATAGTGGTTAGAATAAGGGTCATTGTAGACTGCAATTTTTGATATTAAAAGAAAAGGCTTCCTATGAAAGTCACCAACTTTTAGTTTCACGCATGCTTCTTGAAGTAGCTCTCATGTAACCACTCTTTTCGACGTAATAAAAAATTCCTATAAATACATGCACTATGTGAACTATCAAAATAGAGTGCATGGGGGGAGATTGCACCCAATACAGTGTTCAGTCTCGTCTCTTGGCGTCTCTATTTTTTTTTGTGTTTTTTGTGTTTACAACCTCTGTGTGCGTGTGAGCAAGATCGTGATAACAGTGGTATCAGAGCCTTGCATGCGTCACTATGGAGGGACCTGTTTTTGTTCATCTTGGCGAATTGATCTCTGTTTCACTGTTCTCTGTCCGTGATCCGATTCTGATTCCGGCTCCGGCTCCGGCTCTGGCTCTGGTTCCGGTTTCTGTTTTCAATTTCCGTCGACTAAGGCATAGAACTTAGGCATAACTTAAGGCATTACTTTGGCATCTTTGGCACCCAAGGCTCCCTTGGTGACTGTTGGCTACGTGCAAACCAATTTTAATTTATGAGTGGCAATAAGAAGTTTTATATTCACCAAGGTGGGAGGATTTGAACCCACAACCTCACCCACACAAGGGAAGTGTTTTACCATTACACTATCTCTTTGTGTTTTCACTCTACTTCTCTTTTCTTATATTTAACACAACTTTCATCTCTTTCTTACTTTTTCAATTCCCAAGACAACCATTCCTTTTACATTTTAACTCAAACAAACACAAAAATTGTTTTTACATATCTAGCAAGAGGGTTTTGTCTCTACATCCTCATGGACCCTATGAACAACATGGAGGATTTCGGGAAATCGCCTCTACCCGAGGTAACACTTGAGCAACAACTAGAGTTCCTATGACACGAATTACGAGGCACTCAGAATGAGATCTGACAATGCGAAGAAATACTCGAAAAGATGCAAACTGATGAAGACAACCTTATGAGGGTGGTCAAAGCTATTGTCTCTACCCAGTCAGATGGCACGCATTCCAAGATTGCTGTTAAGGATTACCAGTTCTTATAGTTTGATGGCCGGAAGGATGGCCCTTTAATCCTTTCATGGCTTTCATAGTTTGATGATTTTATACTGATGAAACATATGCTGAAAGTGAATAAGTCAAATTTACCACTAACTATTTAGTAAGAAAAGCTCAGCTGTGGTGGAATGTCCTACGGCATAGTACAGAGCGTCCAACAATGTGGAAGGCTTTCCAAGATAAAGTGAAGGATTCTTTTCTTCCTCCTCAATAACATTTACATGTTCGGCGTGCATGGACGACCCGAAGGAGGGAGATACGATTACTACCTACACAAAGCGGTTCTGGCAAAATTTACTATTGGTGCGAATGCTTGAAGATGTACCGGAGGATAGCTTGCAGCGCAAATACAAAGATGGCTTGGAGGTGGGTATCCAAGCTAAGCTTCACACCTTACGACCTAGAACCCTCAACAAGGCTATATCGTTCACCTATGATGCAGAGAAAGAATTCCAGTCCATAACCAAGTCACTCCGTCTACAACAACCACGTCAACGACCACTTTTTGTTAAACCAAATTTTCCCATGAAACATAATTTTAATGCCCCATCTTACCCTAGTTTTCCTCATCCACCACAATCCAATTACTCAACTGCACCTATTGCTTCATCTCTCTAACCTACCAAACCACCTACCCTACAAACTTCAGTGATGGATGCCCAACACAGTGACCATGAATCACCTGCTCAAATTGTGGTAAACCTGGACATACAAAAACGAAGTGCCGATTGCGACCTCTTAACATGAAACCCGTTGTAGCTCAATTACATAACATGGAGGCCCATAATGAAGAAATTCCTCCTCTTTGGACAGAGGAATCATTGGAGAAGGACTTAAGTACCTTGGGTAACGATATCTCTCTTCATTCTCTACTTTGCATTCAAGGTACTATAAACAAAAAACTCGTTAAAATTTTACATGACGATGGTAGTTCACATGACTTCATTTCACATTTATTAGTACAAGAACTTAAATTAAAAATGTTTCCTTCTTTGTATAAAGTAAAAGCTGCATTTCAAGGTAATCGTTATAATGTAACACGAGAAGTGCAAGATGTTATGATTAGCATAGGCCCATATGTTGATTCATGAACATTTTTAATTGCACCTTTGCAATCTTACAATGTTATACTAGGTATGCCTTTTCTTCATCATTATAACCCACGCATTGACTACCACACACATACTTTTAACTTTGAGTTTAAAGGTTACTTTGTCTGCACGGCATGATTTCCAGCCATTTCCATTGATTAGTCATACTTTGTAAGAAAAAATAACAGCACATGGGAATAGACCTGTAGACAGAGTTGAGGGAAAAATGCAAACAAAGATAGATGCAGACTGAGAGATAAAGAACTCAAATTCTCATATTGCCAAGCGTAATGCAGTTACAATGATGGTGTTGTCCACCTGTGCGCTCCCATTGTGGAGCTTAGATGGCAATCTAGACAGACTCTAGATGAAGGGCTTACTAGTGCGCAATGCTGTATAAAGCTCAACCTGGGCCATGCTTATATAGCTTTTACAAGGCGGTTTGGTATAGATAAATGTATTCGGGAGATACAAAATAGTTGATAAAATATACAATCCGACAATATCTCCACGACCAGAGGTCCTACCATCTCGACCCTACGGGTCGGGGGGATAGGCCCCCTCGACCCCGTAGAAGGGGACAAGCCCCCCTATACAGTTCCCCCATTAAGGTTCTATGGGGAAACTGCGCGATGCCACAGGGCCTTTATTTTCACCTTAAATGGCAACCCAATGGCCTGGAAGTTTATACCCTACCTTATCTAATGGCTAGGCTCACAAAGATCATCTACAACCATCAATGGTCACACATAGACCTCATCTTACTTGGAAGTTAGGGTTCCACAAATGTCCGGGCTCCCATAATGGCTTCTCCTCATAATGGGAGCCTTACAACTTAGAGCACCATGGATCATTTGTGGTCACATGAGGGTGGAGTATTGAGCATATCTAACATACTCAATTAAAATGTGCATTTAGGAAATGATTCAATTCATGCATTGTTTTTGTCAATGTCATCAACGATTATACTCATACACTTCCTGATGCGCATAAAACTTTCATGACTACTTATAAGGATTGTTTTATGTCTGAGTATCCCTCTGAACTATCACCATCTCAAGGATCCTTTGACCATAGGATAGACTTAGTCCCTAGTAGTTCTCCTCCTCATAAAGCACCTTATAGACATGGCCCACTACACCAAAAGGAAATAGAAAAACAAGTAAAAAACGTACTACAGAAAGGACCTATAAGGCCTAATTCTTCCCCATTTGGAGCACCAATTCATTTAGTAGAGAAGAAGAATAAAACTTATCAAATGTGCATTGATTATAGAGCCCTTAAAAAGATCACAATAAAGAATAGATACCCTATTCCTCGAATAGATGATCTTTTAGATAAATTACGAGGAGCTCGTGTCTTTAGTAAAATTGATCTAAAGTCGGGTTACCATCAGATTCGTATGACGCAAAGTGATATTTTTAAGACTGCATTTAAAACTCAAACAGACCATTATGAATTTATGGTAATGCCCCCTGCTACATTTGCACAAATGATGAATAATATTTTTCTTGATTACCAAGCTTTTTTTCTTGTATTTTTCGATGATATACTTGTTTATAGTAAGAATGATAGTGAGCATGAGAAGCATCTTAAAACAATTTTTCATTTACTACGAGAGAACACACTTTACACTAATCCTGAAAAGAGTTACTTCTTTCAACGTAAGCTAGAATATCTAGGACATATTATTTCAAGTGAAGGTGTGCATGTGGATCCAAAGAAGATTAAAGTTATAGTAGAATGGCCTACACCACAATCAGTCAATGATGTTCGTTCTTTTCTTAGGTTGGCTATTTTTATAGGAAGTTTGTTCGAAATTTTTCTTATTTAGGATTGCCCCTTACCTTGTTATTGAAAAAGAAAATAAAATTTGCATGGGGACTTATGTTGGAAAATGGGAGGGGGAGAGGAGCAGTAGAAAAATGGCAAGCTCCCCAATATCCTGATTCAACTTGCTTGCATGTCTCAAACAAATAACCAATTATGATCACAGCTACTTCATCCTCAAATATCATACATTTACCACATGATTCTTACATCAAGGCATGATATCAATATCCATTGCATATATGATATTTCATCTCATAAAGAACTTGATGAAGTCACACCTATTAGCAGACTCTATCTATTTCAACACATCAAAATTATAAGGATGTGTTAGCATCCAAAACTTCATACATAAGTGAACACGTACCATGGTTCCCATGAGCTGCATAGAGTATCTTGTATATGTATAGAACAAACATAGACCATACTCTTATTGTGACACTACTTCCAGTCATATTACAACAATCCTAACTTCATCCATTCAGAAGTTGCATGAGTGCATTCAAAGCTCACAGCAAGTTGTAGCTCAAGCGTAAGCACCACCTCCTTTACTTGTCAATCCGCGGAGATGTGAGGACCGGTATGAAGACCACGAGCAAGTGAAGGCACAAGTGTGTGAGTGAAAGCACACCAACATGCACACACATACACACACACACACGCACACAAGGCAAGATCAAAGAGAGGAACAATGGAAATCTTTGATTGCAAAAGAGTTCTCTTACAAAATCTCTATTCTCTAACAAGCTAACCTCAAAAATGAGCTCTCTAGCTCTTTTTATAGTTTTTTGACTAGTTTTGGCCCTATCCAGACCTAGTGTCCGGCCTAGTTAAAAATTAGGTTCCAGGGCTTATTTGAGGGCTCAAACAAAGTCTAAAAATTATGAAAATTGGTAGGATGATACTTATACTCCTCAAGCTCAAGGACTCCTTGGCTTGAACAAAATGGAGTTACAAAAATAGAAAATGGTATTTACAATGGTTTTTAGTGATGAAAATCACTATTGTTGTAGGGGATTCTTCTGAAAATTTGACATACACTTCTTGGAGCTCCCTACTTGCTCCTTCTACTTGTGTGTCCACCTCTTTGATGTGTTCCTGTGCTTTGTCCTTGACCTTCAGCTTCAACACTCCCCCCCCTCTTGAGTCTGGCGTCCCTGACAGACCCTTGTTGTAATGGTTGTTCCAGGTAGTGCTTGAGAGGTAGTGACCGTTCAGTAGGAACGAGAGCCGTCTATCGTCCCATTGTGGCAAGGTTGGTTGTCCGGTTCTTCATTTGTCACTATGAGCCTTTGCAAGTTGTAGTCCCTTGGTATGTGCTTCTTCCTTGGATTCCAACATGATTTCCTTGGATTCCAGCATGACTGTGTCGTGATTCTCCATTGATGACCTCTAGGTCTTCCAAAGATGATGTTCATAGTGGTCATGCCAAGTATGCATAACCCATAATGAATGATGGTAGTGTGTTTGTGCATGGGTTAAGGAAAATATGTGCCTTGTGCATGGCCTTGTAATGTAGCCCTATGCATGCTTACTTGGAAAATGCACTGGAAGAATTATGGTGTAAAAATTGGAGGTCTTGAGCTAAGTGCTCAAGGGTATGCTGACAAAGAGGTTGCCTAATCTATCATGGTTATGATGTTTATAGAGTAAAGATACTTACCATGGAGAAGGTCGATCGAGGTTCATCTCTTCGTGTTGTACACTCCGCCTTTGGGATGGAACATTGTTGATGAATGTCCGTGTTGATGGTCCACTGATGAGATCTTTTGAGTGGTTGATCGTGTCTCCTCCTTTCAAAGCATCATTTGCCAAATACTGAGAATTGAATTTCTTTATATTCCTTGACAAACAGCAGTGGATAACCGCACCAAGCTTAGTTTCACATATTCTCTTTAGCTCACCATAAGCAGAAGTCTTCTCACCCAATCTACGGACAAGAATTCTCAGGGTACCAAACTACCTCTTGCAGATATCTCCTTGGAGGCTATAGTACATACAGTAGTTAAGCATCACTCAAGTTGCGGACCTTCAAGCTCTTCACTCTTGCTAGCCGAGACACACTTCTATCCAAACTGATAAATGCCCAGTAATCAATGGTTCCATCTTCAACTAAGCATGACTCATTCATGTTCCATGAGCGAAACCTGGGAACAAGTTCTGACTCTCTTTTTTTTTTTGAAACAATGTCACAAAACATGAAGACAGATGTTAGTATCAGAAAAAATGATTGACATATGTCAATGTGCTCTTGTGCATAGGACTCTTAGTTGTGTCTTTGCACGGCCATGTAATGTGGCCCTATGTTAATGCATACTTTGGAAATGCGTGGCCTGAATGGTGCAAAAGACAGGGTTGTGCAGGGAGTACATGGTTGTCTCTCGTCGAGGCTTTCAATGTTACTTGTAGATGTTGACGCCGGCTTTGGTGGAGGTATCCATTGAATCTTGAAATGTTGTAATTCTCCTTATTGGGGTCCATCTTAGAACAACATTTGGCACTGTAGAGAGCACTTCAGGAGTCTTCACCTTTGGATGGTCTCTTAATTTTTGTATCCCACGTGGTTGGTTCTTTGGTTTTGTGGGGGCTACTAGTGCTTTTGGCTTCCATAGCCATACCATTGTGGCTAGTCTTCTAACCCTTGTTGAAGAGGCGAGTTGATCTGGTTTTAGTCTTGGTGTTTGGTTTTGACCCTTGCCCCTCCTTGGCTTCTTTGTTGCAACTTTTCTCATGTGGGAGAGCATAGATCGTTGTGTATGTAAGAGCTTCTTGGGTACCCATATTTGCAATTGTCCTTGTTGAGCTGCAGCTAATTTCTTAGGCACCCAAACTTGTCGAATATCTTGTGGTTGAGTTTGTCCTAGCTTCTTCATTCGTCTTTTGGCCTGGTAGGAGTCCCTGGAGGGGAATTGTGGGGTTAAGGCCGGTGGTTGCTCTCCTTTTCGTACCCAGATCTGCTTCATGCCCGACACTACTTTCCTTTGGAAATCCCGTTGTCTATTTGATATAGCAATTGTCATGTTCTGTTGTGCCTGCCTTGTTGGTTGAGTTGTAGTGGCGGCATGAGTCCTTGCACCAGAGGAGGAGTCCGCTTGTCTTTGAGCCTGTTCTTCCATGATTGAGTTCTCCTGCAACATAGAGCTTTCGACGCATACAACATCTCTTTTGCTAAGATTAGTCCTAGGAGGACTACAAGATGTGACATCTGAATTTGTGAGCATGCCATTTTCTAGTTCTAATGTAAAGCATTGTCCCTGGACCCAAACTTGAAGAAGTTGACTTCTTAGGTTCAAGTTGACGGCATTGTCATAAATCCAATCTTGTCCCAAGGCAAGAGGTTCTGTAAGGTTCTCATCTTGACACACTAGCTCATTTTCATCTGAATTTGTGAGCATGCCATTTTCTAGTTCTAATGTAAAGCATTGTCCCTGGACCCAAACTTGAAGAAGTTGACTTCTTAGGTTCAAGTTGACGGCATTGTCATAAATCCAATCTTGTCCCAAGGCAAGAGGTTCTGTAAGGTTCTCATCTTTCATTGGAACATCTTGAAGGTAGATGGGAAGTTCCACCTCGCCCAAACAAGGGGTTTCCACACCTCCCAATCCTATGAGATAAGCTTCTATGGGATTGATGTTCAACTGCAAGTCTTGGTAGTAGGATAGTCTAACTACACTACTTGTTGCACCTGAATCAATCAATGCTTTCACAGCCCTTGCACCCTTTCCTTGTCCTATCTCTATGGCCACAAGGGGCGTCGGTCAATGACTTGAGAAGTAATTATGCCTGATTTTTGGCACATATCCATGTGATATTTTGGGGCTTTTGAGTTGACATCTAGGCCTAGCCGCCTTAACTTATTTCGCCTAATACGCTCTCTGGCCTCTGCCTATGCTTCTTCCCTCACCCTTAACTCCTCTTCTTTTCGCTTCTTAGTAGTGTTGAGTCTCGTAAGCATATCCTCTGTAAGAGGTTCTTGGTATAACTTGACTCTACATCCACTAATATAGTTTGGCAAGATATCTCCTTCTAGAGTGGCCAACTGAACTGCACCACTAGTGGAAATTCTATTAATGATCATGGGCCCGTATCCTCTTTTTTCCAACTTACGGGCATGTTGCTTTAGCGTATAAACCAGCACTAGGTCTCCCTCTTTCAATCCTTTATCCTTGATGTGTGCATCAAAGTATGCCTTTTGCCTTTTCTTTGCAGCATAGATGCCTGCTGCCGCTCGTAGCCTCGTCTCACCTAAGCGTTCTAGATCAAAAATCCTAGAAGACAACTCATGTCCATTACACTCATGCTCTTGTGCTACTTTTAATGCTGGGATGAGGAAGTCCAATGGTAGAACAACATTCTGTCCGAAGACCATCTGAAATGGGGTGGCGTTGAGTACAGTTTTGTAGGCAACTCGATAAGCCCAAACAGCATGATGAAGTTGTTTGTCCCAATCAGAGCATTTATCATTTACCAGCTTTGTCAATACGTTACAGAGGATCTTATTGGTGCTCTCGGCTTGTCCGTTAGCTTGTGGGTGATAAGGGGCAGACTTCTTATGTATCACCAAGAATTCTTGGAGAAGATTTTCAATGACTTCATTTAAGAAGTGTGTGCCTCTATCACTTACTAACTCTATCGGTAGTCCATATCTAGTGAACACATTCTCGAATAAGAACTTAGCCGTTGTCTGAGCATCATTCTTTGTGGTGGCTTTGACTTCTACCCACTTTGTAAGGTAATCTGTGGCTACAATAATGTACTCTGCATGGGAGTTTCTAGCTGGGGGGTTAATAGGGCCTACAAAGTCTATACCCCACTTTGAAAATGCACGTCCTCCCATCATTGGTCTCAAAGGCATCTCATCTTTTCTAACTGGATATTGTGCACGTTGGCATGTGTCGCATTTCTTCACATAGGTATGTGCATCCATATGAAGAGTGGGCCACCAAAGTCCTGAGAATAGAATGGTCTTGATTACTCGATCAGGACCGAAGTGTCCACCTACAACACCAGTGTGTGCAGTCTCTAAGACCTTTAAATAGTCTGATTCATGCACGCACAGTCTTAACTAACCATCTTTGCCTCTTCGGTATAGGTTGTCACCTACTAAGGCATAGCCTTGAGCCTCTTGCTCCATGCTTCGTCTTCTTGCTAGACTAGCCTCTTTGGGTAATCTTCTCGACCTCATAAACTCTACCAATGGAGCACTCCAATCTGGAATTAATGACACTTGATAAAGGGTTGCATGCTCCACTGGGGGTCTCTCTCTGCACATTGGACAATTCTTAATCCACTCATGTATTTCTTTGTCCATCCTAGGCCAATACACTCCTAAACGCCTCAGATTCTGCAATGTTCATTGTTTAGATTAGTGATTTCCTAGCAATCCTTCATGAACTTGTTGCAACCAACTACTATGTTCATCATCCTCGACACAACAAGCTAATACGCCCTCAGTATCTTGTTTGTACATGCTTCCTGCCAATATGTGATATTTTTGTGATTTTACAATTTCTTCTTGTGATGTTTTCACATTCTTATTTGCAAGGCCGAAGGTTAGGACTAGTACCAACTTATTTGCCCATTTAGGAACAACTTCTAAATTGAACAGATAAGCATCGGGTAATTCATCAGACACTCCTTGCGGTGACTCTCCTGAAGTGATGTGAGAAAGGTGATCTGCTCGAAGGTGGGTTCTACCTTTCCTGACAACAACTTCAAAGTCATATTCCATTAGTAAGAGGAACCATCTTACTAAGCGCCTAGTATTGCAAGGTTTATTGACTAAATATAACAAAGCTTGATGATCAGTGAAAAACTTGAATTTGTTGGCCAATAAATAGTGTCTAAACTTCTTCACATCATATACCATGCCTAAGCCCTCTCGCTCAGTTGTGGTTTCGTTCAGCTGCAGTGAGTTGTCTACTAGCATATGCTATGGGCAAGTCTAAGTTTCCTTCACCTGTGGGTTGTGCTAGCACACATCCTATGGCATGATTGGATGCATCCACATGGACATGGAATGGTTTATTCCAATCAGGAGTGGTCAGTATTGGTACTGTGCACAAACGTTTCTTCAGTTCATTGAAAGAATTCTCGCATTCGTCGTTCCACTCAAAATTAGACAACAAGGCATAAAGGGGTCTAGCTATGATCGTGTACATGTGGACAAACCTACGGTAATATCCACAATGGCCCATAAAGGCTTGTACCTCTTTAACATTCCTTGGCCTTGGCAGCTCCGTTATGGCTCGTACCTTATCTTCATCTGTTGAGATTCCATTCTTAGAAAAAATATGACCTAAGATTTTACCTTGACGCACCATGAACACACACTTTTCTGGGTTCAGACACACTCGATATTCTCTACACTTATTGAAGATTTTTCTGAGCTCAGGGATGTGGTATCTTCTTTCTTGGGAATGGGCACATAAATCATCCACATACACTTCTAAGCTCTTCCGCAAGAACTCTTTGAAGACATGACACATGAGCCTTTGGAATGTTGCAGGTGCATTGGTGAGCCCAAATGGCATCACACAAAATGCAAAGATTCCCCACTCTGTGGAAAAAGCTGTTTTGTGTTGATCTTCTGGGGCAATGGCTACTTGATTGTAACCTGAAAATCCATCAAGGAAGCTATAAACTTCCTTGCCTGCAACACGCTCCAATAGGTGTTCCGTGATTGGAAGTGGATAACTATCTCTGATCGTAGCGGCATTAACTTTTTTAAGGTTAATATACACTCGCAACTTCCCGTTCTTCTTGGGCACCACTACAATGGGGGACACCCATTTAGTATGCTCAATCTCATAGATGAATCCAGCTTCAATCAGCCTATCAATTTCTTCTTTTATTTTGGCTGCATATGTATCATTATATGTGTAGGGCTTTTGTTTGGTGGGCTTGGCATCAGCAGTCATGGGGATAGTATGAGAGCAAATTCTTGGATCTACCCCTTTCAAGTCTCTATAGTGCCACGCAAACACATCCCTATATTCCCTCAATAGAGCTACGAGCTCCATTTCTTCTCTTGCACTTAGGTCATCTCCTATGTAGGTACATCTCTCTTTGTTCTCCTCAATGGTCACAACAATCTTTTTGGTCTTTTCTTTATTATCATATGATTCGCCTATGATGGCCTCTCTCTTAGGCATTCGTACCAAAATTTTGCGGTCGTCAACTTCATATTTCTTGAAATTATGTGGTACTTCAAACAATGATTCCTCCTCTTCTTGTTTTAGTGCTTTTCTTTTCTTTTTCTTTTGACTGCTCTCACTTTCATCCTTTGAATTTACCGTTTTAATACTTGTGAGAGGTTCTTCTTCTTTCTGGGTGAACACTCCTATATCTTCTAGATAGTGCTGCTCTGAGTTAAAGCAACTATCCATCACAATGGACTCTATATCATCGTCATTCTCTTCTTCTTCTATGACATCACTAGGGTCACATTCTTCTAGCAAGGGCTGACACATGAACACTGAAATATCATAACCCTCCTCATCACAATGAGGTGTCCATTGTTCTTCATTGACTGCAATGTCCATGGTAGCTAAGATTTCTGGCCAGCCATGAGGTTCAAATTCCTCATCTGGAAAGATCATCGGTGTGTAGGCTGGGTCTCTAACTGGTCTAGCTCCTGGCGAAGTTCCTTCTTCTCTTGCCTTTAACCGTTTTTCCTCTTCCTCTGCGACCTTGCACATCCACAAATGAGTATCTTCATGCAACCAGGATGGATCAGGTGAACTTTCAGAATGCACAGAGATAGAATCTTCTTTTGCTTTGTGGATAGAATTCCACTGTATTGGTGGTACATCTCTGAAGGTGTAATCCTTCAAATTGACTTTGGTGGTGACCCCTAAGTGCTACAAGTACAAGGAGTTGGTTCCCCAATCCTGTACTATTTGCAATTGTCGTAGGAAGGGTCTTCCTAAGATCATCTCATAGACATTATTTTTCTCAAAGTCACATATAGCAAATGTATGTTCAAACTCTACACCACAAGTGGTTAGAGTTATCCCTTCAAGAAATCCTAGAGGTCTTTCAAAATGACCGTCGGCCATTTGAAGCTTCATTCTAGTTGGTCTTAATGTGGGTTTGCCCCATTGCTTCCACAAGGAGGTGGTTGCAATAGCAACACCAGCACCTGAATCTATGATTGCTTTGGTTGTGTAACCTTGGTAGGTGATTGGAAGATAAGTATTACCTTCTTCACCCTCACATGTCTCCTATTTTATCGAGAGGTATCTCTGGAACTTTTTTCTTAGAGCCTGTTTTTGGCATATTGGAATCAAGTTCTGGGACCTGATCCTTCACATGATTCCATAGCTCAGGTTTTGCTTTGAGTAGCTCTTCTACAGTGAGATGATATTGAACCTTAGTGTTCTTCACGACATCAGTGTTCCTTGGGACCACTGAGTCTTCATGTTTGACCAGTATTGTGGGAGCTCTGATCTGAAGAGATTCAGATTCCCAAGGGCCTGGAAATTGAGGCAGTTCTTCTAAGGTGTTAGATTCAAAATCTAATCTTTGGTCTTCTTGTTGTTCTGCTTTATTTCCGTAAATAGATGGAATGTCTTGGGGGAATTGATCATGAAGGTCATCAATCTCACGAATAGGAGGGGAAATTACCCTTCTCCTTGGCCCATTTCTCTTCTTGTATTTCCTGCAAGAACTCTTAAAGTACTGTTGAATTGAAGGAGGTATTCGGGCATCCCTGGAATTAGGAACATAAGCTCCCATTGGGGGTGAGCTTCCTCTTTCAATAACTGGTTGAGCCTGTGGGGGTAAAGAAACTTGTGGTTTGTTTACCAACTGGTCTAATTTTTCTAGTAAGCACTAGAAATGCAAATCTGGTTTGACAGAGTTTGTCTGATTGAACTTTTGACTAGTCTCGAGTATAGCTTGACCTTGTTCTACCATCTTCATGCACATTTTCATGCGTTCAATCTCGAAATCTGCTCTAGGGTAACTCTTGTCTAGGTTTGCAGCTGTAGGCCCTTCTTGAAGTCGAGCCTGGTAGGCCTTGAACATCATGTCCAAGCCTTCTGGGGTTAGATCTGCCAGAACAGACCCTGGTTGCGGTCTATTTACAATGGGTGGTGGGGTGGGATGAGATGGAGTGGATATAGTTTCGGCATGCGAGGGGTTTTGAGATGCAATGTCTTCTATTTTTGTTTTTGCGTCCTTCAAGCTTTCTTCTAGTTCTGATAACTTTTTATTCCACTTGCGATTGGCCTTCTCTCTGGTATCTTTCCATGTTCTTGTTTTCCTCTTACTAGGCTCTCCTGATTCACTCGACTCCGATTGTTCTGCTGGTTTATCTTGTTTTAATGCTTGTGCCCTAGTAACTACCTGTACATGAGCCACATTACTGCTATTGGCACTTGAATCCGCCACTAAGCCTACCACATTAATGGGTGTAATCTCGGGTGCACTGGAGGGGTTTCTTGGACAATCTCTAGGAAGATGGTCTTTGCCACATTCAAGACAAAAAGCTTGTATTATGATAGCCTGACCTTGACTCGGAGATGGCGGGTGGGGACAATCACGAAGGAAATGGTCACCCTGACATCTGAAACAAGGTCCTCTAGGGGCTTGTGGTCTCACTTGTCTCAATTGGGGCCTAGGGTTAGCATTGGTGTACATGACATTGGAGTATTTAGGCTCCCAATTTTGTTCCATAGGTGGTGCCTTATATTGATACGGGTAAATCTCACTATGTTCAGGTGACTCTGTGTAATAAGCATGTGGACTACCTTCATGGGAGTAGTCTAAACCTTGAGCGTGAGAGTCATTTTCTGAGACCAATGGGGTTAGTGGCACGAATGCTCTATTAGGGTTCTCCTCTGCCATCGTATACTTAACTGGGATCACATTGGCAGGAGCTGGTGGTTGGTTTCCTAGGACTGGTTGTGGTCTATATTGTGCCTGATATTGCTGTTGTGGTCGATAATATGGCTGTTGGTATTGGTTCTGATACCTACCTTGTTGATAAGGTTGCTGATAAGTTTGTCTAACAGCCTGCCTATTGTAGGGACAATCTTGAGCCATGTGGTTCGTGTATTTTCTCTCAATAGTGCAATACGGAACATTCCTTTCTCTAATGTTTTGGTTTTGCATTGGGCATATGTTAGCCATGTGGTCCCCTCTGCAGGTATAACAACGATTCAATGAGGTGACTCTTTGTGTTTGTCTATTTGGGACTCCCAGCTTCTTGGCAACTTGCTCAGCTATCTCATCTATTTCCGTGGAGATTTTTGAAGTATGACTAGTAGAACTATCAGAATCCTTATAGAGTTTGGACAATCCTAACTCCTCACCCAAGTTATCTTCTATGTCAATGCACGTCCGCACACACTCTTCTATGGATCTAGGCTCTTTCAAGTACACATATGATCTTAACTTTGTGCTTAGTAAGCCATCTAAGAACAAAGCCACTTGTTTGGCTGGTGTGGGTAACTCTCGAGCAGGGCATCTTTCTAAGTACTGTCTGAACCTACTACCTGCTAGTCGCACTGTTTCTTGGGGTGTCTGCTTGAAGCTGTGGATCAAAGATGATGTGTTATGCCTGATACCACTCTTGGAAAATTCTACAATGAATTTGTCTAGCAGCTGACCTATATCGCGATAGTTTCGACTACTCAGTGGTTGAAACCAAGCCAAGGCAGTGCCCTTAAGAGTCAAACCAAATGCCTCGTACTGGGTGAACAAATCCTCAACCTGTTCAGCTCTTAACACTTGTTTGAACTCGGCCACATGATCATAAGGATCTCCTGTCCCGTCAAAATAATTCTTCATTGCCTTGATCACTTGAGTGGGTCTAAGGGTTCTTGTGTGCTCTCGGGGTCTAGGCAATGGAAAATCCTGTTCATCTCTTTGTTGCCTATGTGCTTGATGTCTCTCTCTTTCCGGTCTTTCATTTTCAAATCCTGATCTATTCCTGCCCACGATGTGTGCAAAACTTACCTCAGGTCTCTCTCTAGTTCTTTCTCTCTGGGCTTCATGAGCTTGAGATGAACCTACTCCTTGGAGGCCATGGGAAACATTGGATCTTGGTGGAGGGAAAATCAATTCACTCTTCCAAGTATATGCAGGTCTATCATGTTCTGTTACCAAGAACATCTTCTCTGATGTGTTGTCCAGGTAGACAACTTTGCCTGGTATCTCTGGATCCTTGAACTCGTAGATGATGACTATGCCCAATTGGCTAGGTTGATCTAGCTTGAATCTCCAAAAGGCTTCCTCTGTTTCTCTATTCAAGAATAGTTCTATGCTTTTGTTGTCTTGAGGAATCCAGTATGGAGTGATCACTCTGGTCAAAACTGACTTACCTCTAGGAGTCTGGGGTCCTTGTCCTACATTTCCTTGTTCTAGGTCTCCTATCTCATTCTCAGGAATGACATTTCCAAACTCATCAGTCCTATCTGGTAGGTTGGTGACCACATACATGGTTCCTTCCTTATCAATGTATGAACCCTCTTCAAACTTGACCACCGGGTGTTCAAGTCCAAAGGGTTGATCTGGATTTTTGAGTTGGACCACTGATCGCCTCAGGCCATCCTCATAGATGCGAGCACCTAATTGGTTGGTCCAAATATATTCCAATTGTGTCTTATAGGGACCTTCTGGTGTTTGCAGATGGGCAGTTCCTGAGCTACCTACAGGTTTCCCCATGCTAAAAGACATTTCTAAGTCACTTGTGTCTGAGTTTAGTACGTAAGGACAACCACTTAGTTGTTGTGCCCAAGACTTAGCTGTATGGTTGACACTAGACTGAGAAGATCTAATGCTTTGTCTATCCTTGCCTAGGTGTCTACCAGATCTCAGGTTCATAAGCTTTGGTTAAGAGTCCAAAATTTCCCCTTGGTATGGTTCAAAAATCCTTTGGAGTTCCCTTGGGTTCCTAGTCTCACTTGAGGGTCAACTTCAAATTATCCTATCTGAAAATCAACGCGCTTTCCAACGAGCTATAGAGCTCAAAACTTTGGATGAAAAAGTTATGTCAAATTAGGCTCCACGGGGTCAAAACAGGCAAACAAGACCTTTTGGAAAAAATCGCAATTTTGTGAACATCAAGAGAATCGTGATTTTGTGAACATCAAGAGAATCGCGATGTTGTGAACATCAAGAGAATCGCGATGCTGTGAACTTCAAGAGAATCGCGATGGTGGGAAATCAGAGAATCGTGATGCTATGAAATCAAAGAATCGCGATGCTGTGAAATTAGAGAATCGTGATCCTGAGAAACCAAGAGAATCGCGATCCTGTGAAACCAAGAGAATCGCGATTGTGTGAAATCAAAGCATCGCGATTGTGTGAAATCAGAGAATCATGATTTTGTACCTTGAGAATCGTGTTTTCACAAAATCGTGTTTTTGGCTGAAAATCGTGATTTGTGAGAATCGCGATTTTGAGCAGAGAATCGTGTTTTTGAGAATCGCGATTTTGAGCAGAGGATCGTGTTTTTTGAAAATCGTGATTGCCAACGGAGAATCATGTTTTTGAGAATCGTGATTTGGAGCAGAGGATCGTGTTTTTGAAAATCGCGGTTCATAGAATCGTGTTTTCACAGAATCGTGTTTTTGACATAAAAATCACGATTGTCAACAGAGAATCGTGTTTTCACAAAATCGTGTTTTAGAGAATCATGTTTTCACAAAATCGTGGTTCACAGAATCATGTTTTTAACATGAAAATTGCGATTGTCAACAGAGAATCGTGTTTTCACAGAATCGTGTTTTAGAGAATCGTGTTCTAGAGAATCGCGATTTTGTCTCAGAGAATCGTGGTTTTCAAAATTTAGAGAATCGTGATTTTGAGCACAAGCACAGAATCGTGTTTTCTCAGAATCGTGTTTTTTGGCTGAAAATCGTGATTTGTGAGAATCGCGATTTTGAGCACAACCATAGAATCGCGATTCTGAGAATGACTTCAGAATCGTGTTTCCTTCAGAGGGTTTTTAGGCGGGAAATAGAAACTCGTGATTTTTCAAAAAAAATTTGAATTTTTCACAGAATCGCGATTTTCTTCACAGAATCGTGTTTTTTGGTGGGGAATTCAAATTTTTGAGCGTCGAGCAATGGCAAGCTCCGTAGGTGTAGAAAATCATGAAAAAACACAACGCTTGCTCTCCCTTGCACCTCCTAACTCCTTCTCACACAATAATGCATAAAAATGGTATGAAAATGGTGAAAATGCACTAAAAAACAAGAAATTTCTATGAAGAAGAAGATGGAGATGGTGATGATGATGAAGATGAAGAAGAAAAATCAGAAAATGAACAAAAATGACAGTTTTTTTACCTTCCAACATCGCAAATCTACGATCTTACCATCACAACACTTGTCCTCAAAGCTCTCTCCCCGGCAACGGCGCCAAAATTTGGTGTAGCTCAAGCGTAAGCACCACCTCCTTTACTTGTCAATCCGCGGAGATGTGAGGATCGGTATGAAGACCACGAGCAAGTGAAGGCACAAGTGTGTGAGTGAAAGCACACCAACATGCACACACATACACACACACGCACACAAGGCAAGATCAAAGAGAGGAACATTGGAAAGCTTTGATTGCAAAAGAGTTCTCTTACAAAAGCTCTATTCTCTAACAAGGTAACCTCAAAAATGAGCTCTCTAGCTCTTTTTATAGTTTTTTGACTAGTTTTGGCCCTGTCGAGGCCTAGTGTCCGGCCTAGTTAAAAATTAGGTTCTAGGGCTTATTTGAGGGCTCAAATGAAGTCTAAAAATTATGAAAACTGGTAGGATGATACTTCTAATACTCCTCAAGCTCAAGGACTCCTTGGCTTGAACAAAATGGAGTTACAAAAATAGAAAATGGTATTTACAATGGTTTTTAGTGATGAAAATCACTATTGTTGTAGGGGATTCCTCTGAAAATTTGACATACACTTCTTGGAGCTCCCTACTTGCTCCTTCTACTTGTGTGTCCAACTCTTTGATGTGTTCCTGTGCTTTGTCCTTGACCTTCAGCTTCAACACAAGTCCATATCTTCAACAACCTTAAGAAGAACAATCATTACACTAACCAATCATCAATCTGTGTGTTGCTAGCAGTCTTCCGTAGTTGAGTTCATAAAATCTACTCAAGCAATCCCCACCAAATTTTAGTTGATTGTCTCCATCAATGTAAATCCCTGTAGTCTAGAGCATTGAAATGAGGATGTAACAGATGTTACATGAGTAGCACATCATTGATGACCATCACAATAAACATATGTTAACTTCACGCAACTCATATATTGATCCTAGGAGAGACAGTGCAGCCCAACAATGTCTCTTATGCATATAAGAGTATTGTATAACTATGCAGACATATATTTGTACAATGTATACTTCCACTCAAAGGATCTTGATGTCACTATAGTGTGTAACCATAAGTATCACATAACACGAGATTCATTCAACACACAAAAGAAAACTAATGTCTGTCCAAAAAAATGATGCAAGTCACTTTAGTGCATGCATGTTGAAACAGTGCATATCTAATCACAGAGTATCATTACTTGCAGCACCTTAATGAGATATATCAATCACTTTGTATGCAGAGATAAAACACATATATCGATTGCTATGTATGCAGAGACATAACATGTATTGATGGACTTATATGAGTGTTCATGACAGACTCTAGTCATGTATGACTTCAATGAGGAGATAAAAAACAATGAATATATAGACACACACACACACAGAGAATAACTCTCTTCTATTCAACACACAAAATGTGGTACAGAGGAGGACTCGTACAACTTTTCAATTTCGAGTATGGAGATTTATATAAGCGCTTGGCTTACTATGTGGATGAAATCAAGGAAGATGTTTCTTGATTTGATGTAATCAATCTAGCAGAATCTTAGTGATTTGATGCAATCAATCTAACAAGTGCATTAAGAAAACTTGCTATATATGCCTTGATACACGCAAGGCATTTATTTATATATGCCTTGATACATGTAAGGAATTTATTTCTCTATTAAAAAAACTTAAGGAGAAGGTTCTTATGCAAATAACTTAAGAGCTAGTTCCTACGAAAGCTTCTCTTATGGTTAAAAACCTTTCATGCTGAAAAATATGGAAGAGATATAAAGGTGTCATGGTAGAAAGGATAAGCATGTGATAATCCAAGCTTTCCAAGTTCTCAATATTGAAGCTTGATTCCTAACAACTTACCCAACAACAATCCTTTGAAAAACTCAAACATGCACTTTCACATGCACCTGTTCTACAATTACCTGATTTTTCACTACCCTTTCATGTTGTTACTAATGCTAGTGGTTCAGGGATAGGTGCTGTTTTAATGCCAAATGATCATCCCATTGCATTTGAGAGTAGGAAGCTTAGGCCCTGAGAAAAGAATTATAGTACATATGATAAAGAATTGTTCGTAGTTGTGCATGCTTTGCGAATTTCGAAACACTATCTCATGGGCTCTGAGGTCTTAATCAAAACTGATCAACAGGCTATTAAGCATTTATTAAATCAGCCCTTAATCTCTTATCGCCATCTTAAATGGGCATCATTCATTCACAATTTCCAACCCATGATCCAATATCAGCCTGGTAAAGCTAATGTTGTAGCTGATGCTCTTAGCCGATTTCCTTCACATTCTGTTGTTTTGCATAATATTTATGCCATCCAAATACATTCTTTTCAAGAAATGGTTTCCACTTATGCATCTAATTTGTATTTTTCACGTGCACGGCATGACTTCAACAGTGGTGCATCTTTATCTGATGAACATTATACATTTCATAATGGTTTTCTTTATTTTCAACATAGATTATGCATAACTCAAGCTTTTAAAGATTTTGTCATCAAAGAAATGCATAAACCATCTTACATGGGTCATAGAGGCATAGAAAGCACCATTTCTGCCTACAAAGATTTCTTCTTCTGGCCACACATGGAAAAAGATATTGCACATTATGTTTCTCAATGCATTCTATGTCAGCGTGTAAAATGTCATCATGGTAAACCATTTGGATTATTAATGCCACTTCCCATTCTGAATGAACCATGGGAACAGATTTCTATGGATTTTATCATAGGTCTCCCCATCACTTCATCACATAATGATATGATTTGGACAATAGTTGATAGGTTTAGTAAATATGCATAGTTCATTCCATGTAGAAAAACTTTTTCTGCACCTCAGGCTGCAAAATTATTCATTAAATGCATTTTACCACATCATGGATTTCCTAAAGTAATGTTATTTGATCGTGATGTTAGATTTTGTAATCATTTTTGGGTTGCCTTATTTCAACATTTTGGTTCTAAAATAGATTTTAGCTCTGCATTCCATCTCGAAAATAACGGACAAAGTGAAGCTACGAATAGTACTATTCTTGATTTATTGCGTTATTATTCATTAGATAGTCCCACTAACTGGGATGAAAAGTTGCCATTGCTTCAATTTGCTTACAATAACACCACACACACCACTACTGGTCGTGCACCTTTTGAAATTGTTTATGGTAAAAAGCTTCCCACTCCCATGTCACTCACCCAAACCGACATTCCGATGGTTGATTCTATTGCTCAAGACCACGTTTCTCTACTTCACAATGTTCATGAGCACATTAGGAAAAGCCAAGAGTGCTACACACGTAATATCAATACAAAATGATTAGCTAAGGAATTCAAGGAAACTGATCTTGTGTGGTTGCGTATCATTGAAAGACGTCTCAAAAATATTTTGCAGCATCCTAAAATTAAACTTGCACCATGCTATTATGGACCGTTTTGCATTATAGAAAAAATTAATGATAATTCATTTAGATTAGATATACCATCTCATTGGAATATACATAACTCTTTTCATATTAGTTTACTTAAACCATTTAAAGGAACTTTACCACTCATTGCACTTCTTGATGACCCTCCTTTGATTGAAGAACAATCTGAAATCTTGGTTCCTGAGAAAATAATTGATCATGATGTCACTACTACACACACATGTACTCAATACCATCGATATTTGGTTAAGTAAAAAAATCACTCTATTGAAGAATGTCAATGGATACATAAAACACAATGAACACCTCATTATGACCACTTAATTTTTGCATATCTTACACAAACACATTAATGTAATTCCTCCACGAACATTTCCATGCATGTTTTTTTTTAGAATGGAACATGCTTATTTTCATTCAGTGATGGAACATGTGACTAGCCATCCATGTTTATTTTACTTTATCAACTGAGTTCAGTTGCTTTTTCAATTGAGGGGCATGTTATAACTTATGGAATATGTTGAATAATGCATTGTTGGAGTGTTAATTTATTAACATATTAATGTGTTTTTGGTGTTTTTGATATAGCAGTTGAAGGTTCATGAGGGCATGAAAGCATGAAAGGGTGGACATCAATAAATATGATTTATAATTTAGTTTGTAAATAAATTCGCATAGAAGGTTCTATTGTTAGAAATAGTTAGAAAAATAGTTGTTAGAATAAGGGTCATAGTAGACCGCAAAATTTGATATTAAAAGAAAAGGCTTTCTATGAAAGTCACCAACTTTTAGTTTCACACATGCTTTTTGAAGTCACTCTCATGTAACCACTCTTTTCGATGTAATAAAATATTCTGTGGACTATCAAAACAGATGCATGGGAGAGATTGCAACCAATACTGCGTTCAATCTTGTCTCTTGGCATCTCTATTTTTCTGTGTGTTTTCTACATTTGCAACCTCCATGTGCGTGTGAGCAAGATCCTGATAACATGCTCTCAGTTGGACCATTATCAAAACCATGTCCAATCAGATAGGCATGTTTCTTTTCATACCAAGCACATGGTGCTTGCATCAAACCATATAATGCCTTTTTCAATCTGCACACTTGGTTTTCATGCCCTTTCTGTACAAAGCCATGGGGCTAAAAAACATACACTTCTTCATGCAAGTCACCATTCAGAAATGTTGTTTTAATGTCCAACTAATGTAAATTCCAACCATGATGAGCTGCAAGTGCACAAATGCTATGAACAATATTCATTCAGCATGTAGGTGCAAAGGTCTCATCTAAATCAATACTTTTTCCTACACATAACCCTTTGCAACAAGCCTAGCCTTATACCTATCAACTGTTCCATCAAGTTTACACTTTAGCTTGTATACGCACTTAGTGCCAATGGCCTTCTTGTTAGGAGGCAAGTCACATAAAGACCAGGTACCATTTTTCATGATAGCATAGTAGCCATCCAATTTTTAGAATTTTGTGCTTCATCAAACGAAATAGGCTCATTCTCATCACAAAGACTAGAGGCATACATAGCATAGAAGTTTGATGCAAAAGAGGCACTATGAGAGCATGAACGAGTACGATATGGCATAGGTGCATCTAATTTGTCAAAGTTTGCACCAGCCACTTTGGCATAGTCTTTGCCTTCTCAATATGAGCTCTCCCATCAACAAGTGCATCATGTAAATCTGCACCAGAAATGGAATGATCTACATCATCACATGAAACATGTAAAGGTTGAGAAGTTGCCTCATTAGGACCAGCACTAGACTATCCACCTATAAAAAGAGGCAGCAAAGTTTCATACATGTCTTTAGAGCTAAGTGATGTCTGTTGGAGTTAGACGTCTGCGGAAGCACGCGAACAACATAAGGAAGAAGAAGAAGCTTGGAGCACAACACAAAATACTCAATGTATTACTAGATAATGTACAAAGATAAGTAGCCCATTAGGGCAATAGGCGTATCTACAAGCCGGGGAAAAAAACCTCCTAAAGAGGGAAAAAAGTGCCCCGGTGATGCTAGTGTGTTCACACACATCACTACCTAAATATATCAACGAATCCCCCCTGGGAGTGTTGCGGTGACCAAGGAGATGGCACTCATCTATAAGGAAGTGCCAAGCTATGTGGAAATCACTCTACAAAAGGAACTAAGCCCAAAGTTTTGCGAAAAGCTTCAAACTTCTCCCTAGGCAGAGCCTTCGTGAAAAGGTCTGCAATGTTCTCCTGCATGGGCACATATGCCAAGCTTATCTCCCCAATAGAGAACCTCTCCCTTACATAGTGATAATGCACCTCAGTGTGCTTAGTGCGAGTATGGAACACAGGGTTCCTCGCAATTGCCAATGCGCTCTGACTGTCAGTGAAGATGGTGGTGGCAGAAGTCTGACCAACACCCAAATCAACCATAAGGCGTCTGAGCCACACACACTCAACAGTCGCTGTGAAAGCTGCCCTATACTCAGCCTCACAACTGGAAGTGGCCATAGTAGGATGCTTCTTGCTCAACCAAGATATACATGAGCTACCAAGCATGAAGCAAAAGCCACTAGTGGACACACGAGTGTCACAGCAACCAGCCCAATCAGAGTCGGAAAAGCATGAAAATCTGGCAGTAGTGATCCCCCCTTGGGATAACAACCCAAGTAGCCAAGTACCACTCAAATAGCGAAAGATGCGCTTAACTTCCTGCCAATGCTTGACTCCTAGGCAATGCATAAACCTGCTCATCTTTGAGACAGCAAAATGAATATCTGGCCGAGTAATGCATAAGTAAATCAAGGATCTAACAACCTGCTGATAGAGAACAGCATCAAATGCATCTCCAGCATCATGAAGACTGAATCGTAAACCTGTCTCCATGCTACCATTGCAGCACCTCTATACTCAGCCTCTGTAATTGACAAAGCAATAGTGGGTTGATTCTTGTTGCTCCATGTAATAGTTGCACTTTTGAGTGAAAATAGAAAGCCACTAGTAGATCTTCTATCTAGAATACTACTAGCCCAATCTGCATCCATGTATCCATGAACCTACAAATCTACACTAGCTTCATAAAACAATGCCTAATTCAAAGTGGCACTCACATAACATAGAGTGCACCTCAAACCATCTAAATATAGCTTCCTAGGAACTTGCATAAATTGATTATCAAGTCCAAATCCAACAATGTAGCTTAGATCAGGCCTTGTTATTGTGAGATATATCAAACTTCCCACAATTTTCTTGTACATAGTAGCATTTTCCAATGCTTCACTTGATGTAGTATCCAATTTAAATTCTGATCTAATGGCATAGAAATTGGCTCACAATCATCCAAGACATACTTTTGCAACATACCAAGGCATATTACCTTTGTGACATCCATATATATGTTTCTATATGTATAAACTCAATGCACAAGAAATAGCTTTATTCATTATCAACACCTATAATCAAGACATCAACATAAATAGCCACAATGGTGATGCCATCATCACCCTTCGTTGCATATAATGAATGATTTGCATCACACATAGAAAATCCAATGGTGGTTAAGTAGTCAACAAGCCTTGCATGCCAAGCTTGAGGGGCTTGTTTAAGTCCATACAAAGCCTTTTTCAACCTACACACATATTATGGGTGCTTTGAATCTTCATATCCTTGTGCTGGTCCATGTATACTTCTTCTTATAACTCACCATGTCGGAAAGCATTCTTCACATCCATCTGATGCAAAGTCCATCCTTTTGTTGTACCTAATGCAACAAGTGCTCTAATAGTAGACATTTTAGCTACTCGGTTGAATGTTTCCTCATAATCAATGCCATATGTCTGTGTATATCCTTTTGCTACCAATCATGCTTTCTACCTACTTATGCTACCATCAGCATTGTGCTTTACCTTGTAAACCCTCTTGTAGCCTATGGGTTTCTTTCCTTGCAGCAATGGAACCAACTTCCATGTTTCCTTTCCATAAAGTGCAGCCATCTCCTCATCCATAGCTTTTTTCCAATCTTCATTTCCAACTACATCTTCAAAACAAGAAGTTTTAGCATCTTGTATTACCTTGATCATGTAGGCACAATGACAAGGAATGTAATTGTCATATGTCAATTGATGCACTGAATTCCACATCCTCCCAGATCTTCTTGGTCCTATATCACTTCTCCTTGTATCATCTACATGTGTTTTTCTTACTCTTGGAGTCTTCATAGAGGGAAATACAAGTTCCTCATCAAGGCTCTTCTTTGAATTGATTGAATCTCCATCAATGTCTTCAATGGTTAGTGTTGGAGCAAGTCTATGACGAGCCTAAGTATTGGCTTGAGTCCCACAAAGTCATAGAAGAAGCCTTAAAATGAAGACAATGTAAAGTTCACTTGTGAACTACCTCTTGTAACTTTTGAAGAGTTTACTTAATGTAAAAGTGAAAGAATCTTAAGTGGTTGAGTCCACTTGATCAAAAAGGGAAAGAGGAGCCACGAATTCGTGATTTGTGCTAGGTAGAGAATCAAATCAATCACTAATTGACTGGAGAGTGATTGAGGGAAGTTAGCCTCCCAAACTCAACTATAAATAGATGGCATTTTTAGTCGTGGTTAGAGAGACCTATGTGAAGACCTCCAAGAGCTGAGCTTTATGCCATATCAAGGTGTCATTACAAGGCACACATATGTATGTAAGTCCATTGTATTGTACAAGAAATATACTTTCATTTTCATGATCATTTGAGTTCATATTTCCATGTTCATGTGAAGTGTACTACTCACTACCATATCTCTCAGTTTTCTCAGTCAGATTGCAGAGATTGTTTCTCTGAGCTTGGTGCATCCTTTTCAGTGCTTTAACTTGGTAAAGTTAGCTCTATAAGTCTAATATATGCTCACAAAAGTTCATTTCATTTGGGTATTGCAATCTTCAGTTATGTTTAGTTGAAATCAACCCTGTCTGTCATTTTCACTTCTCTGTCAGGTACCCGACGTTTTTACTCATTTTGTCAGAGCTGTTTCTCAGTGTGTACTTACCCAAACTCAATGATTTAAAGCTTGTGGAATTCAGCATACTGTCTAGTATAAGCATACCAATGTTCATAATCATTGGTTTCTTAAATCTGGAGTTATGTGCATTTTTCTGCTCACTTGTCTCAAACTGTAGCAGCCCGTGAAAATCAGGATGATATCATCACTTGTTAAAACTCATTCTCAGTGTGTGGTTCATTATTTTTTATGCGATTACTCTTGAAAGTTAGCTCTTTAAGTTATCTAGACTTCCCCAAGAGGAATTAAGCTAATTGCTGCTGTGCTCAGAGAATTATGCAAAACACTGGACAGGGGTATGAACCAAAATAGCAGTTTTTCACCTCTGAGCTAACTCCAACTTATTTGTTTTGATCTATCTTTTTGAGAGTGATCTTCCAAGGTACATAGGGTGTCTAATACATCCATTGGCAAGCTAAAAGGGCCCACCACATACTCCTGGAGTTCATTTGGCTGGTGTAGATCAAGGATTTTGCAACACCTCTTCATCTTCAAGCACATACCTATCCATCTCTTCACAGTGGTATCAGAGCAAGGTTGGACAACATGGAAGATGGATTTCCTTCATCAATTGACAAATTGGACAGAGGTAACTACTCAGCTTGGTCATTAAGAATGGAAGCTTATCTCCAAGGTAGAAGTTTATATGGTTATGTGGCTGGAGATGAAGTTATGCCAAGTTTCAGGAACAAAAGTCAACCAACACAAGAAGAGCAAGAGAGATTGAGCACATGGTGCTCCAAGGATGCACTTGCAAGGTCTTATCTCCTCAAATCTATCTCAGATTTTTTGTTGCCTCACATTAGAAGTTGAAGACATCTCAAGAAGTGTGGGATGCACTTGAAGCCTTCTTCTCTTCAAGTACCAAAGCTAGGAAGCATCAACTATGGCTGGATTTCACAACTCTCAAGAAGGCTCCCAAACAAAATGTGACTGATTTTGTCACAAAGCTCAAGGACATAGCAGATCAGTTGGGAAGCATTGGAGAGGTAATAGATGAAGAGCAAATTGTAAGGTAGGTCATCAATGGCTTGAAGGTAGATGACAAGTGGGAAGCATTCACCACAGCTATGGATTTGTACATGGACATGCATGTACCTGATTTCAATACACTCATTGGACAACTACTTACTCAAGAGGCAAAGCTTATCAAAAATGGAGAAAGCTCTAAAGGTAATCAATCTTCAGCTTTATACTCTGATAAAAGCAAGTCCAAAGATAACAAAGGAAAGGCAAAGAAAGTGGATGATGAAGCAGGTACATATCAAGCTAACTATGTAGGTAGAGGAAGATATGGCAGAGGTAGAGGAAGAGGAGGTAGACAAGGCAAGGGGAGATCCCAAGACTCCAACTCATGTTCTATTTGTGGATTAACTAATCATACAACTAAAAATTGCTTTCGGAATTCCAGGAATCAAAGAGGCAGAGGATACAATAGAGGAAGCTATGGCTACTCAAGAGGAAGGTTCAACAATTATCATGGCAACTACAACAACTACAATCATTCAAACTATCAAGGAGGCTACAAAGGAAGGAGAGACTTAAATAACTACACAGAAGACTCAAACAAAGAGGATTCATTATTGATCATGAACATGGCTATGCCACAAGGTAAATCTGATGAGCATGTTTTCTACATAGATTCAGGTTGTTCAAATCATGTGTCAAGAAATGTGGCACTCCTATCAGATTTAGAAGATCCAAGGAATAAGCATGAGGTACAAACAGGAGATGATACAAGACATCTTGTGGAGAAAATAGGCAATGTCAAAGCACCTGATGGAAACATCAACCTACTCAGTAAGGTACTCTATGTCCCTACTATTACAAAGAATTTGATAAGTGTTGGGCAGATAGTAGAGAAAGGGTTGCAAGTCAGGTTCACAAAAGCAAGAGCATTTGTTGAAGATCCAAGTCAAGGATTCAGAAGAATTGCAAAAGGTGAAAAGGCAGGTAGATTGTTCACATTCGAATTACAAGACACTAGAAACATTGTTCTCTTTAATTATGGTAGTCAGACACTCACAGAGTTGGAAGTATGGCACAAAAGTTTAGCACATATTGGTGAAAGGTCATTGAAGCAAATTTGCAGGGACGATAGTGTACTTGGACTCCCTAATTTGTCAAAACAACATATGATTTATAAGTGTAGTGCATGTCAATTTGGAAAGTCTCACAGGTTACCATTCATGAAGAAAGGTTATATGCATGGAGATCTCTTGGAGTTGGTTCATACAGATGTATGGGGACCTAGCAAGGAAGCTTCAATATCGGGATCAAGGTATTATGTCTCCTTTATTGATGATTACAGCAGATGGACTATCCTATTCTTTATGAAACACAAAGATGAAGCTTTTTCATGTTTCAAAAGATATTTGGCTCTTGTGGAGAATCAAACAGGTAAATCGCTAAAAAGGCTAAGGTCAGATGGAGGGGGAGAATACTTCTCCCATGGTTTGATTCTTTTCTTCAAGAAAGAAGAATCAAAAGAGAGGTAACTACAAGGTACTCTCCTGAGCAAAATGGAGTGGTAGAAAGGAGGAATAGGACAATTCTTGAAGTTGTACGGTCCATGTTAAATGAAAAGCATTTACCTAATTTGAAAACAATTCATGGTATGAAGATTCATGCAGGAAGGTCAATTTACCATATGATCTTGAAGAAGATTTTCCAAAGCTTGGTAGAGAACAACCAAAGATTGAAGAACAAGACACCTCAGAGGATGATGAAAAATCTCTGATGGAAAAGGTCAAAGCATGGAAGTCTAAAGGTAAAGCAAAATTGCAGGAACTTGGACATGAGGCAGAATCACCACATCATGGCCTAAGAAGATCTATGAGGGAAAAGAAAAAACCAGAAAGGTATGGGTTTGACCCCTCATTAGTAACTAAACATTCTATCTACATAGCACAGGACATAAACCAAGAGGAGCCATCATCATTTGAAGAGGCCAAAGCAAAATCAGAATGGAAGCATGCAATGAAGGAAGAGATTGAAGCACTTGAGGAAAACAAAACTTGGGATTCGGTGCCCAAGACTTCATCCATGAAGGTAATAGGCTCAAGATGGGTCTATAAACTCAAGAAGAATTCTGATGGTTCCATTAACAGGTATAAGGCAAGGCTTGTAGCAAAAGGCTTTGCACAAACTCAGGGAATTGATTATGAGGAGACCTTCTCTCCTGTGGCAAAGATGCCTACTATTAGGGCTTTGCTTAGTATTGCCTCTTCCAAGAATTGGAAGATAGTTCAACTAGATGTAAAGAATGCATTCTTGAATGGTTGGATAACAGAAGAGGTATATATGGCACAACCACCTGGTTTTGAGAATCAAATTTATCCTGATTATGTGTGTAAACTTAACAAAGCATTGTATGGTCTCAAGCAAGCTCCAAGAGCTTGGAATTTCAGACTTGTTTCATTCTTGCAGGACAAAGGCTTTCAACCAAGCAAGGCAGATCCTTCACTCTTTATTAAAAAGAGTAATTCTGAGATCATCTACCTATGTGTATATGTAGATGATATTATATTGATAGGAAATGATGCAGATGGTATGAAGAAGATCAAAGATCAGATGAGAGAAGAGTTCAAGATAAGTGATTTGGGTTCACTTACCTACTTCCTAGGTTTGGAGGTTGTCTACAAAGATCATGGTTTGTTTCTCACTCAAAGAAAGTACATTAAGGACATGTTGGAAAAATTCAAGATGCAAGATTGTAAGATTGCAGGTACTCCAATGGAGGTCAATCACAAATTGAGCTCACATGAAGGTGAACTCATAGAGGACATCACATCATATCAAAGTCTAGTGGGTAGTCTCAACTATGCCACATTGACAAGAGTAGATATATGTTAGAGTGTGAGTGTGCTAAGTCAATTTATCCACACACCAAGGAAACCACATATGGATGCTGCCAAAAGGATTCTCAAGTATCTCAAAGGAACCATAAATGAAGGACTTTATTATCCTTATGTATCTGATTTAGGTTTGAAGCTATTTTCTGATGCAGATTGGGCTGGCTCCAAGGAAGATAGAAGGAGCACTTCAGGTTATCTTACCTTTGCAGGTTCATGTTGATATATTTAGGTAGTGATGTGTGTGAACACTCTAGGACCACCGGGGCACTTTTTTCCCTCTTTAGGAGGATTTTTTCCCCCGGCTTGTATATACGCCTATTGCCCTAATGGGCTACTTATCTTTGTACATTCTCTAGTAATACATTCAGTCTTGTGTGTTGTGCTCGAAGCTTCTTCTTCTTCCTTGTGTTGTTCGCGTGCTTCCGCAGACGTCTAACTCCAACAATTGGTATCAGAGCAGGTCGTCGCTTCTTCTAGGGCGTCGTCGACACTGCTCCGTTTGCAGTCTCAGATTCGCACGAAATTTGGTGAGCATACTCAGGTTGTTTCCGAGACCAATACAGCTTCACTGTGTGGTGCCGAAATCGCGATCTGAGCTCGTTTCGGCCTCCGAACGCACTATCGCAGCGCTTGTGCAGGCTATTTCGTCCTTTTGTGCCAAAGGTATATACCAGTTTCTGTTCGCCAGTTTAAGCGTCTCGAAGTCTGCTACAGGTCTAGCAGAACTCATCTGGGCAGTTCCGTTCAACTTTTTGAGATACAGTCAATTTTTTGCATCAAGGTATTTTAGTCACCGGCCATGGCTGAAAGCAGTGATGTATTCCGTATGTTGGCTTTTGAGGATAAGTTGGATGGTACCAACTACCCATTATGGGCTTATATGATGCGACATGTACTGGTTGCAAAAGGATTGTGGAACATTGTGCAGGGTGTTGAAAGACGTCCTGTTACACCTGTAATGACAGGTACTGCAAATACAGGTGTTGGAGCTGATGAAGATGGTGTCGAAGATGATATTCCGAAGATTCTTGTTCGTGCTTCTGTTTCTGTTGCACCTACTATAGAGCAGATTCGTTGGGATGGCAGAGATGCCCAGGCACATGCATTGATAGCTTTGTCTATCAAACGTGCCATTATTCCTCACATTCGCTCTTGCAGAACAGCAAAGGATGCTTGGGATACACTTACCACTTTGTACCAGGCTAGGAATGAGGCTCGTGTTGCTTACCTCTGAAAACAGTTGGAGAGTGAGCACATGAATGAAGGTGATTCTATGGACAGTTTTCTTACAAAGATCAAAGACCTGAAGGAACAATTGATTTCTGCTGATGAGGTTATACCAGATAGCTCACTTGTGCAGACCGTTCAGAATGGTCTTCCTGATTCATATCAGAGTTTTGCCTCTACTCTTCGGTGGATGATGAAAGGCAATCCGAATGCCTTGTCATTTGAGGAATTAGTCTCTGTTATGTTGCAGGAAGATCAGTCCAGGCAGAACAGGTCCATTATGCGTGTTGCAGATCAAGCTTTCTTGGCTAGTCAGAAGGGCAAAGGAAAATGGAGCTCTTCTACTAGTAAGCAGAAATCTGCAAATGCTGCACAATCGAAGAACCAGGATAAAGATGAGAAGAAATCAGAAAAGCAGAAATTGTTCTGCAAGTACTGTAAAGGAAATGATCATATTATAAAGAACTGTCCAAAACTGGCTGCTAAAGAGGCAAAGAAGAAAGAGGCTGGAATGGTTGTTGCAGAGGCCTCTACACCAAAAACAGAGTCTGCAAATCTTGTGCAGGAAGAAGAATGGGTGTTTACTACTGTCTACAATTTTGACCCATCTTCTCATGATCAGTGCATGTCTGCAGTAGACTCAGATGTTTGGTACTTTGACAGTGGGGCGACCAAACATATTACCTCGCAGCGCAGTTTCTTCTCTTCACTCGAGCCTGCCCCTATAGGGAATATTGTCACATGCGCCAATAACTCCTCTTATCCTGTTATGGGAGTTGGTAAGATCATTCTGACTACTACTGATGGTAGTTCTTTCACTTTGTCAGATGCTTTATTTGTGCCAGGGATCAAAAAGAACTTGTTATCAGTTTCTGCATTAGCCAAGATTGGCTTGGTTGTGAAATTCTTTGATGACAGGTGTACAGTCCATGATCTCTCAAATGGCGATGTGATTATTGCTTCTGGCATTTTATGTCGTGGGCTGTATAAGCTCATAGACTATGAAAGATCTGTGAATGATTCGGCATGTGCAGTTCATGATTCTTAGGCTATGTCAGATGCAAAGCTTTGGCATGCACGCTTTGGTCATCTGAATTTTGCTAGTTTGTTACGCCTGCAGAAATCTAAAATGGTGTCCTCTTTGCCCAAACTTGAGGCACCTGGAAAACATGTTTGTGAAGGCTGTATTTTGGGCAAAATGCAGCGTTCTTCCTTTCCAAAAGATGGTTCAGTTCGGGCTACGCAGAAATTGCAGCTTGTACATAGTGATGTCTCTGGTCCTATGCAGACACCCTCTTTTGGAAATTACCTTTACTTCGTGACTTTCATTGATGATTTTTCCAGGCATGCATGGGTATATCCACTCAAAACAAAGTCCGAAGTGTTCATGTGCTTCAAACAGTTTTTGGTTTTGGCTGAAAATCTGTCAACATGTAAAATGGGCACCCTCCGTTCTGATCGAGGGGGGGAATATATGTCTTCAGATTTTAATGCATTTCTGGTTGAACGTGGGATAAAACACTAGTGTACAGTGCCGTATACACCTCAACAGAATGGAGTTGCTGAACGAAAGAACAGGTCACTCATGGAGATGGCGAGGTGCATGGTCAAAAGTCAGGCTTTACCACATAGTTTCTGGCTTGAGGTTGTCATGTGTGCAGCATATGTACTAAACAGGTGTCCCACTAAAGCGTTGCAGTCTATCACTCCATATGAGGCTTGGCATGACCGCAAGCCATCTGTTGCTCATCTGCGTGTTTTTGGTTGTTTGGCATATGCATTAGTGCCTGAACAACATCGCAGAAAATTGGATGATAAGGTAGTAAAATGTATTTTTGTTGGGTACAGTTCTGAAAGTAAAGGCTATTGTCTGTATCATCCACAGACTAAACGCATTCTGGTTAGCCGTGATGTTGTCTTTGTGGAAGATGCTATTCAGCCATTGCTTTCATGTACTAAGGAGACATCTGTTAGCTCCAAAGACATGTATGATACTTTGATGCCTCTTTTTACAGGTGGACAGGCTAGTGCTGGTCCTAATGAGGCAACTTCTCAGCCTTTTCAGGTTTCATATGATGATGCAGATCATTCCATTTCTGATGCAGATTTACATGATGCACTTGTTGATGAGAGAGCTGATATTGAGCAGGCAAAAACTATGCCAAAATGGCTGGTGCAGACTTTGCGTGACAGCAAATTAGATGCACCTTTGTCATATCGTACTCGTTCAGGCTCTCATAGTGCCTCCTTTGCATCAGATTGCTATGCTATGGCTGCATCTAGTCTCTGTGATGAGAATGAGCCTGTTTCTTTTGATGAAGCACAAAATTCAGAAAATTGGATGGCTGCTATGCAATTTGAATATGATGCTATAATGAAGAATGGTACATGGTCTTTATGTGACTTGCCTCCTGGCAAGAAGGCCATTGGCACTAAGTGGGTATACAAGCTGAAGCGTAAACCTGATGGTACAGTTGACAGGTATAAGGCTAGGCTTGTTGCAAAGGGTTATGCACAGGAAAGAGGCATTGATTTTGATGAGACCTTTGCACCTACATGCCGTATGACTACTGTTCGGAGCATTTGTGCACTTGCAGCCCATCATGGTTGGAATGTACATCAGTTGGACATTAAAACAACATTTCTGAATGGTGACTTGCATGAAGAAGTGTATGTTTTTCAGCCCCGTGGCTTTGTGCAGAAAGGGCATGAAAACCAGGTTTGCAGGTTAAAGAAGGCATTACATGGTTTAAAGCAAGCACCACATGCTAGGTATGAGAAGATACATGCCTATCTGATTGTTGTCTATGTTGATGACATGCTGCTCACTGGTCCTATTGAGACACATATTGCTGATTTTAAGGCTGATTTGCATGCCTCATTTGAGATGTCTGATTTGGGGCATTTGCATCACTATTCGGGCATTCAGTTTATGCACGTTGATGGTGGAATGGCTTTGTGTCAAATGAAATATATTGACACATTATTGCAGCGTTTTGGCCTTGAAGACTGTAAGCCTATTGCCACTCCTATGGAGACAGGTTTACGATTGAGTCTTCATGATGTTGGAGATGCATTTGATGCTGTTCTCTATCAGCAGGTTGTTGGATGCTTGATTTACTTATGCATTACTCGGCCAGATATTCAGTTTGTTGTCTCACAGATGAGCAGGTTTATGCATTGCCCAGGAGTCACGCATTGGAAAGCGGTTAAGCGCATCTTTCGCTACTTGAGTGGTACTCGGCTACTTGGGTTGTTTTATCCCAAGGGGGGATCACTACCACCAGATTTGCATGCTTTTTCTGACTCAGATTGGGCTGGTTGCTATGACACTCGTGTGTCCACCAGTGGTTTTTGCTTCATGCTTGGTAGCTCATGTATATCTTGGTTGAGCAAGAAGCAGCCTACTGTGGCCACTTCCAGTTGTGAGGCTGAGTATAGGGCAGCTTTCACAGCGACTGTTGAGTGTGTGTGGCTCAGACGCATTATGGCTGATTTGGGTGTTGGCCAGTCTTCTGCCACCACCATCTTCACTGACAGTCAGAGCGCATTGGCAGTTGCGAGGAACCCTGTGTTCCATGCTCGCACTAAGCACATTGAGGTGCATTATCACTATGTCAGGGAGAGGTTCTCTGCTGGGGAGATCAGCTTGGCATATGTGCCCACGCAGGAGAACATTGCAGACCTTTTCACGAAGGCTCTGCCTAGGGAGAAGTTTGAAGCTTTCCGCAAAGCTTTGGGCTTACTTCCTTTTGTGGAGTGATTTCCACATAGCTTGGCACTTCCTTATACATGAGTGCCAGCTCCTTGTTCACCGCATCACTCCCAGGGGGGATTTGTTGATATATTTAGGTAGTGATGTGTGTGAACACTCTAGGACCGCCGGGGCACTTTTTTCCCTCTTTAGGAGGTTTTTTTCCCCTGGCTTGTATATACGCCTATTGCCCTAATGGGCTACTTATCTTTGTACATTCTCTAGTAATACATTCAGTCTTGTGTGTTGTGCTCCAAGCTTCTTCTTCTTCCTTGTGCTGTTCGCGTGCTTCCGCAGACGTCTAACTCCAACAGTTCAAAGCTTATTTCATGGTCATCCAAGAAGCAACCCACAGTTGCTCTCTCTTCTACTGAAGCTGAATATAGAGGTCTAGCCATAGCTACACAAGAAGCTATGTGGATGAAGACATTGTTCAAAGATCTTGGATTAAAGTTTGGAACTCCAACTATTTTTTGTGACAATATGAGTTCTATTCACTTAGCTGCTAATCTTGTTTTTCATGCAAGGACTAAACATATTGAAGTTCATTATCACTATGTACAAGAGAAGGTTCTAAGCAAAGAAATTCAAATATCATATGTGTCCACTCATCAACAATGTGCAGATATTCTAACCAAAGCATTGGATGGTACAAAGCTTTGCAAATTCAAGGCTATGATTGGTTTGCAGGTAATCTTGGAAGATTGAAGACCTCAAGCATTCTTGGCTTGAGGGGGAGCTGTTGGAGCAAGTCTATGACAAGCCTAAGTATTGGCTTGAGTCCCACATAGTCATAGAAGAAGCCTTAAAATGAAGACAATGTAAAGTTCACTTGTGAACTACCTCTTGTAACTTTTGAAGAGTTTACTTAATGTAAAAGTTAAAGAATCTTAAGTGGTTGAGTCCACTTGGTCAAAAAGGGAAAGAGGAGCCACGAATTTGTGATTTGTGGTAGGTAGAGAATCAAATCAATCACTAATTGATTGGAGAGTGATTGAGGGAAATTAGCCTCCCAAACTCAACTATAAATAGATGGCGTTTTTAGTCGTGGTTAGAGAGACCTATGTGAAGACCTCCAAGAGCTGAGCTTTATGCCATATCAAGGTGTGATTACAAGGCACACATATGTATCAGTAAGTCCATTGTATTGTACAAGCAATATACTTTCATTTTCATGATCATTTGAGTTCATATTCCCATGTTCTTGTGAAGTGTACTACTCACTGCCATATCTCTCAATTTTCTCAGTCAGAGTGTAGAGATTGTTTCTCTGGGCTTGGAGCATCATTTTCAGTTATTTAACTTGGTAAAGTAAGCTCTATAAGTCTAATATATGCTCAAAAAATTTCATTTCATTTGGGTATTGCGACCTTCAATTATGTTCACTTGAAGTCAACCATGTCTATCATTTTCACTTCTCTATCAGGTACCCGACTTTTTTACTCGTTTGGTCAAAGCTGTTTTTCAGTATGTACTTACCCAAATTCAATGATTTAAATCTTGTTGGATTCAGCATACTCTCTAGTATAAGCATACCAATTTTCATAATCATTGGTTTCTTAAATCTCGAGTTATGGTCATTTTTCTGCTCATTGGTCTCAAACTGTAGCAACCCGTGAAAATCGGGATGATGTCATCACTTGTTAAAACTCGTTCTCAGTGTGTGGTTCATTATTTCTTATGAGATTACTCTTGAAAGTTATATCTTTAAGTTATCTAGACTTACCCCTAATTACTGTTGTGCTCAGAGAATTATGCAAAACACTGGCATGGTGTATGAACCAAAATAGCAAGTTTTTAACCTCTGAGCTAACTCCAACTTATCTGTTTGATCTATCTTTTTGAGAGTGATCTTCCAAGGTACATAGAGTGTCTAATACATCCATTGACAAGCTAAAAGGGCCCACCACATACTCCTGGAGTTCATTTGGCTGGTGTAGATCAAGGATTTTGCAACACCTCTTCATCTCAAGCACATACCTATCCATCTCTTCATAGTGGTATTAGAGAAAGGTTGGACAATATGGCAGATGGATTTCCTTCATCAATTGACAAATTGGATAGAGGTAACTACTCAGCTTTGTCATTAAGAATGGAAGCTTATCTCCAAGGTAGAAGTTTATATGGTTATGTGGCTGGAGATGAAGTTATGCCAAGTTTCAGGAACAAAAGTCAACCAACACAAGAAGAGCAAGAGAGATTGAGCACATGGTGCTCCAAGGATGCACTTGCAAGGTCTTATCTCCTCAACTCTATCTTAGATTTTTTGTTGCCTCACATTAGAAGTTGTAAGACATCTCAGGAAGTGTGCGATGCACTTGAAGCCTTCTTCTCTTCAAGTACCAAAGCTAGGAAGCATCAACTATGGCTGAATTTCACAACTCTCAAGAAGGCTCCCAAACAAAATGTGACTGATTTTGTCACAAAGATCAAGGACATAGCAGATCAGTTGGGAAGCATTGGAGATGTAATAGATGAAGAGCAAATTGTAAGGCAGGTCATCAATGGCTTGAAGGCAGATGACAAGTGGGAAGCATTCACCACAGCTATGGATTTGTACATGGACATGCATGTACCTGATTTCAATACACTCATTGGACAACTACTTACTCAAGAGGCAAAGCTTATCAAAAATGGAGAAAGCTCTAAAGGTAATCAATCTTTAGCTTTATACACTGATAAAAGCAAGTCCAAAGATAACAAAGGAAAGGCAAAGAAAGTGGATGATGAAGCAGGTACATATCAAGCTAACTATGCAGGAAGAGGAAGACATGGCAGAGGTAGAGGAAGAGGAGGTAGACAAGGCAGGGGGAGATCCCAAGACTCCAACTCATGTTCTATTTGTGGATTAACTAATCATACAACTGAAAATTGCTTTAGGAATTCCAGGAATCAAAGAGGCAGAGGATAGAATAGAGGAAGCTATGGCTACTCAAGAGGAAGGTTCAACAATTATCATGGCAACTACAACAACTACAATCATTCAAACTATCAAGGAGGCTACAAAGGAAGGAGAGACTTAAATAACTACACAGAAGACTCAAACAAAGAGGATTCATTATTGATCATTTGGTGCCCAAGACTTCATCCATGAAGGTAATAGGCTCAAGATGGGTCTATAAACTCAAGAAGAATTCTGATGGTTCCATTAACAGGTATAAGGCAAGGCTTGTAGCAAAAGGCTTTGCACAAACTCAGGGAATTGATTATGAGGAGACCTTCTCTCCTGTGGCAAAGATGCCTACTATTAGGGCTTTGCTTAGTATTGCCTCTTCCAAGAATTGGAAGATACTTCAACTAGATGTAAAGAATGCATTCTTGAATGGTTGGATAACAAAAGAGGTATATATGGCACAACCACCTAGTTTTGAGAATCAAATTTATCTTGATTATGTGTGTAAATTTAACAACGCATTGTATGGTCTCAAGCAAGCTCCAAGAGCTTGAAATTTCAAACTTGTTTCATTCTTGCAGGACAAAGGCTTTCAACCAAGCAAGGCAGATCCTTCACTCTTTATTAAAAATAGTAATTCTGAGATCATCTACCTATGTGTATATGTAGATGATATTATATTGACAGGAAATGATGCAGATGGTATGAAGAAGATCAAAGATTAGATGAGAGAAGAGTTCAAGATAAGTGATTTGCGTTCACTTACCTACTTCCTAGGTTTGCAAGTTGTCTACAAAGATCATGGTTTGTTTCTCACTCAAAGAAAGTACATTAAGGACATGTTGGCAAAATTCAAGATGCAAGATTGTAAGATTGCAGGTACTCCAATGGAGGTCAATCACAAATTGAGCTCACATGAAGGTGAAATCATAGAGGACATCACATCATATCAAAGTCTAGTGGGTAGTCTCAACTATGCCACATTGACAAGAGTAGATATATGTTAGAGTGTGAGTGTGCTAAGTCAATTTATGCACACACCAAGGAAACCACATATGGATGCTGCCAAAAGGATTCTCAAGTATCTCAAAGGAACCATAAATGAAGGACTTTATTATCCTTATGTATCTGATTTAGGTTTGAAGTTATTTTCTGATGCAGATTGGGCTGGCTCCAAGGAAGATAGAAGGAGCACTTCAGGTTATCTTACCTTTGCAGGTTCAAAGCTTATTTCATGGTCATCCAAGAAGCAACCCACAATTGCTCTCTCTTTTACTGAAGCTGAATATAGAGGTCTTGCCATAGCTACACAAGAAGCTATGTGGATGAAGACATTGTTCAAAGATCTTGGATTGGAGTTTGGAACTCCAACTATTTTAGGTGACAATATGAGTTCTATTCACTTAGCTGCTAATCCTATTTTTCATGCAAGGACTAAACATATTGAAGTTCATTATCACTATGTACGAGAGAAGGTTCTAAGCAAAGAAATTCAAATATCATATGTGTCCACTCATCAACAATGTGCAGATATTCTAACCAAAGCATTGGATGGTACAAAGCTTTGCAAATTCAAGGCTATGATTGTTTTGCAGGTAATCTTGGAAGATTGAAGACATCAAGCATACTTGGCTTGAGAGGGAGCTATTGGAGCAAGTCTATGACAAGCCTAAGTATTGGCTTGAGTCCCACAAAGTCATAGAAGAAGCCTTAAAATGAAGACAATGTAAAGTTCACTTGTGAACTGCCTCTTTCAACTTTTGAAGAGTTTACTTAATGTAAAAGTGAAAGAATCTTAAGTGGTTGAGTCCACTTGATCAAAAAGGGAAAGAGGAGCCACGAATTTGTGATTTGTGGTAGGTAGAGAATCAAATCAATCACTAATTGATTGGAGAGTGATTGAGGGAAGTTAGCCTCCCAAACTCAACTATAAATAGATGGTGTTTTTAGTCGTGGTTAGAGAGACCTATGTGAAGACCTCCAAGAGCTGAGCTTTATGCCATATCAAGGTGTGATTACAAGGCACACATATGTATCAGTAAGTCCATTGTATTGTACAAGCAATATACTTTCATTTTCATGATCATTTGAGTTCATATTTCCATGTTCTTGTGAAGTGTACTACTCACCGCCATATCTCTCAGTTTTCTTAGTCAGATTGCAGAGATTGTTTCTCTGAGCTTGGTGCATCATTTTCAGTGATTTAACTTGGTGAAGTTAGCTCTATAAGTCTAATATATGCTCACAAAGTTTCATTTCATTTGGGTATTGCAATCTTCAGTTATGGTCAGTTGAAGTCAACCTTGTCTGTCATTTTCACTTCTCTGTCAGGTACCCGACATTTTTACTCATTGTGTCAGAGCTATTTCTCAGTGTGTACTTACCCAAATTCAATGATTTAAATCTTTTTGGATTCAACATAGTGTTTAGTATAAGCATACAAATTTTCATAATCATTGGTTTCTTAAATCTGGAGTTATGTTCATTTTTCTGCTCACTGGTCTCAAATTGTAGGAGCCCGTGAAAATCGGGATGATGTTATCACTTGTTAAAACTCATTCTCAGTGTGTGGTTCATTATTTTTTATGAGATTGCTCTTGAAAGTTAGCTCTTTAAGTTATCTAGACTTCCCCAAGAGGAATTAAGCTAATTGTTGTTGTGCTCAGAGAATTATGCAAAACACTGGACAGGTGTATGAACCAAAATAGCAAGTTTTTCACCTCTGAGCTAACTCCAACTTATCTGTTTTGATCTATCTTTTTGGGAGTGATCTTCCAAGGTACATAGGGTGTCTAATACATCCATTGGCAAGCTAAAAGGGCCCACCACATACTCCTGGAGTTCATTTGGCTGGTGTAGATCAAGGATTTTGCATCACCTCTTCATCTTCAAGCACATACCTATCAATCTCTTCACAGTTAGTATATCCACTCCTAGTTGTAGCAAAAGAATGATAGGCCCTTCCTAGGACCAGACAATTCACTACCACAGTCCACCAAAAATTGAATTGCTCTCTAACTATGAAGAGTAAACTTATGAAATGTTGCACAGTAAAAATAGACTCTCTAAGCTTTCCACCAAGCCATAGATCACTCAAATTGGAGAACGTGACCTATGTCAACCTCCTTGTACAAGACATACCAAACTCTACCCAAACAGATAGCTATCACTTATGTGTACCTCTTCACACACATATGTTGGGGAATATGCAAAGATAGACCGGATAGCTTTCAAGATCAATATACACAAGGATAAGGAACACTTGATACCAAGATTACATCCAAAATAAAGCTTACAAAAAGAAATTTAAGGCAAGCTATCTTGTGCATGAAACGGACAAGTACACAAAGAGATATAGGTGATCCAAAATCTCAGCCAAAGTGAAAACTTTAGCAAGCAGGGGGGCTAGCTTAGACCTAGAGTATACACTCCCAATGAGAGCCTAAAGGTGCACAAATGAATCTTGCGGAGGCCATGAATTTCTTCCAAGCTATTGCTTATATAATGCTCTAAAAGTTGGTGTAGAATTTGAATTCAAATCATGCCTCCAAAATCCCCCACTTTTCTCAATCAAGGTAGATGGAATCTTGAGCTAAAAAAGTCGTGGAAAAGTGGTTGAAGACTTTACAAAAAAATGAAATGATATGGCACTTGAGTATGTATCTCTATTGTTGGAGTTAGATGTCTGCGGAAGCACGGGAACAACACAAGGAAGAAGAAGAAGCTTGGAGCACAACAGACAATACTAACTGTATTACTAGAGAATGTACAAAGATAAGTAGCCCATTAGGGCAATATGCGTATACATAAGCCGGGGGAAAAAAACCTCCTAAAGAGGGAAAAAAGTGCCCCGGCGGTCCTAGTGTGTTCACACACATCACTACTTAAATATATCAACAAATCCACCCTAGGAGTGATGCGGTGAACAAGGAGGTGGAACTCATGTATAATGAAGTGCCAAGCTATGTGGAAATCACTCCACAAAAGGAAGCAAGCCCAAAGCTTTGCGGAAAGCTTCAAACTTCTCCCTAGGCAGAGCCTTCGTGAAAAGGTCTGCAATGTTCTCCTGCGTGGGCACATATGCCAAGCTGATCTCCCCAACAAAGAACCTCTCCCTGACATAGTGATAATGCACCTCAATGTGCTTAGTGCGAGCATGGAACACACGGTTCCTCACAACTGCCAATGCGCTCTGACTATCAGTGAAGCTGGTGGTGGCAGAAGTCTGACCAACACCCAAATCAGCCATAAGGAGTCTGAGCCACACACACTCAACAGTCGCTGTGAAAGCTTCCCTATACTCAGCCTCACAACTGGAAGTGACCACAATAGGTTGCTTCTTGCTCAACCAAGATATACATGAGCTACCAAGCATGAAGCAAAAGCCACTAGTGGACACACGAGTGTCATAGAAACCAGCCCAATCAGAGTCAAAAAAAGCATGTAAATATAGCGGTAGTGATCCCCCCTTGGGATAAAACAACCCAAGTAGCCGAGTACCACTCAAATAGCAAAATATGCACTTAACTGGCTGCCAATGCTTGACTCCTGGGCAATGCATAAACATGCTCATCTATGAGATAGCAAATTGAATATCTGGCCGAGTAATGCATAAGTAAATCAAGCATCCAATAGCCTACTGATAGAGAACAACATCAAATGCATCTCCAGCATCATGAAGACTCAATCGTAAACCTCTCTCCATAGGAGTGGCAATAGGCTTACAGTCTTCAAGGCCAAAACGCGACAATAATGTGTCAATATATTTCATTTGACACAAAGCCATTCCACCATCAACTTGCATAAACTGAATGCACAAATAGTGATGCAAATGCCCCAAATTAGACATCTCAAATGAGGCATGCAAATCAGCCTTAAAATCAGCAACCTTCTTGCGAGGAGGCAAGTCACATAAAGACAAAGTACCATTCTTCATTATAGCATCATATTCAGATTGCATAGCAACCATCCAATTTTTTGAAGTTTGTGCTTCATCAAACGAAACAGGATCATTCTCATCACAGAGAATAGATGCAGCCATAGCATAGCAATCTGATGCAAAAGAGGCACTATGAGAGCCTGAACGAGTACGATATGACAGAGGTGCATCTAATTTGTTGTCACGCAAGGTCTGCACCAGCCATTTTGGCATAGTTCTTGCCTACTTAATATCAGCTCTCGCATCAATAAGTGCATCATGTACATTTGCATCAGAAATGGAATTATCTGCATCATCACATGAAACCTACAAAGGCTGAGAAGCTCCCTCATTAGGACCAGCACTAGATTGTCCACCGGTAAAAAGAGGCAGCAAAGTATCATACATGTCTTTGGAGCTAATAGATGTCTCCTTAGTACATGAAAGCAATGGTTGAATAGCTTTTTCCACAAAAACAACATCACGGCTAACCAGAATGTGTTTAGTCTATGGATGATATAGACGATAGCCTTTACTTTCAAAACTATACCCAACAAAAATACATTTTACTGCTTTATCATCCAATTTTCTGTGATGTTTTTCAGGCACTAATGCATATGCCAAAGAACCAAAAACACACAGATGAGCAACAGATGGCTTGCAGTCATGCCAAGCCTCATATGGAGTAATAGACTGCAGCGCTTTAGTGGGACACGTGTTCAGTACATATGCTGCACACAGGACAGCCTCAAAGGAGAAACTATGTGGTAAAGCTTGACTCTTGACCATACAACTTGCCATCTCCATGAGTGACTTGTTCTTTCGTTCAGCAACTCCATTCTGTTGAGGTGTATACGGCATTGTACACTGGTGTTATATCCCACATTCAGCCAGAAATGCATTAAAATCAGAAGACATATATTCCCCCCCTCGATCAGAATGGAGGGTGCCAATTTTACATGCTGACAGATTTTTAGCCAAAACCAAAAGCTGTTTGAAGCACATGAACACTTCGGACTTTGCCTTCAATGGATATACTGATGCATGCCTAGAAAAATCATCGATGAAAGTCACGAAGTAAAGATAATTCCCAAAAGAAGGTGTCTGCATAGGACCACAGACAACAAGCTGAAATTTTTTAGTAGCCCAAATTGAACCATCTTTTGGAAAGGATGAACGCTGCATTTTGCCCAAAATAAAGCCTTCACAAACACGTTTTCCAGGTGCCTCAAGTTTGGGCAAAGAGGACACCATTTCAGATTTTTGTAGGCATAACAAACTAGCAAAATTCAGATGACCAAAGCATGCATGCCAAAGCTTTGCATTTGACATAGCTTGAGAATCATTTACTGCACATGCAAAATCATTTACAGATCTTTCATAGTCTATGAGCTTATACAGCCCACGACAGAATGCCAAAAGTAATAATCAGATTGCCATTTGACATATCATGAACTGTACACCTGTCATCAACACATTAGGGGAAAAAATGAACCATGCATGGGCCATTTAGATTAAGGAGTGATTAGGGATGGACCAATGAGAGGAGGGTGGTGGCCACAGTCTAGGCTCTTAATCACATAGGGTAGGCATAGGCTTCCCTTGTTTTTGTGTGGTCAAAGCCCCAAAAACCATCCACGATTGGTGGGTTTCTTCAAAGAATGGTTTTGAGAGGATCCGAAATTGTTTCCGGCCCTTGGATTGCCCAAAGATCTAAAGGCTAAGCTTCAATGGAAAAAGTCAAGGTAACTATGAACTTGGACCCTTGGATTGGTGTAAGAATAGATGGTTGAGATCAAAGCAATCATGAGAAAAGCACCTTTTCTCTTGAGCCATTGGATGGCCTAGCGAATCTGACGGCTAGATTTGAAATTCATGAGAGAATGAGCGCCTAAATTCGTGACCATTGGATGCAGCCAAGATTAGATGGCTGAGATCACTTCCACACAAATCAAAGGCGCCTTTTAAAGGCAGCCATCGGATTCTGGCTCAAATCTAACGGCTCCTATTCATGCACTCAAGAACATCAGCCCCATTTGCAGCCGTCCGTCGGATCTTGCAAGATCTAATGGATCAGATTTTTGCAGAGGGTCTACACATTCTTGTCCCCACTCCCATGAATGCTCATGCCTTCTCTCTCTAATCTCCCACGAGATTGAATGCAAGCCATCGATTCGAACAAATCTGACGGCTACGGATGCTCATGTCGGACACATCAAATTCAAAATTTTTTTTGTACTATTTTATTTCACAATACCTCTAGTGGTTTCTTGTACCTCCTCAAAACCATGGATTAAGCTTTTTAATCCCTAAAAATTATGGATCCTTACAAGGCCCATGCAGGGTTCATTTTTTCCCCTGATGAAATTTCACAACCAAGCCAATCTTGGCTAATGCAAAAACTGATAACAGATTCTTCTTGATCCCTGGCACAAATAAAGCATCTGAAAAAGTGAAAGAACTACCATCAGCAGTAGTCAAAATGATCTTACCAACTCCCATAATAGGATAAGAGGAGTTGTTGGCGCATGTAACAGTATTCCCTGTAGGGGCAGGCTCGAGTGAAGAAAAGAAACTGCACTGCGAGGTAATATGTTTGGTCACCCCACTGTCAAAATACTAGCAAACATCTGAGTCTACTGCAAACATGCACTGCTCATGAGAAGATGGGTCAAAACTGCAGACAGTAGTAAACGCCCATTCTTCTTCCTACACAAGATTAGCAGACTCTATTTTTGGTGTAGAGGTCTCTGCAACAACCATTCCAGCCTCTTTCTTCTTTGCCTCTTTAGTAGCGAGTTTTGGAGAGTTCTTTATGATATGATCATTCCCTTTACAATACTTACAAAACAATTTCTACTTTTTTGATTTCTTCTCATCTTTATCTACCTTTTTCAAATATGCAGAATTAGCAGATTTCTGCTTACTAGTTTAAGACCTCCATTTTCCTTTGCCCTTCTGACTAGCCGGGAAAGCTTGATCTGCAACTCGCATAATGGACCTGTTCTGCCTAGACTGATCTTCCTGCAACAGAACAGAGACTAACTCCTCAAATGATAAGGGATTTGGATTGCCTTTCATCATTAACCGAAGAGTAGAAGCCAAACTCTAATATGAATCAGGAAGACCATTCAGAATGGTCTGCACAAGTGAGCTATCAGGTATAACCACATCAGCAAAAATCAACTGTTCCTTCAAGTCTTTGATCTTCGTTAGGAAACTGTCCATAGAATCACCTTCATTCATGTGCTCACTCTCCAACTGTTTTCGGAGGTAATTAACACAAGCCTCATTCCTAGCTTGGTACAATGTGGTAAGTGTATCCCAAGCATCCTTAGCTGTTCTGCAAGAGCGAATATGAGGAACAATGGCACGTTTGACAGACAAAGCTATCAATGCATGTGCCTGGGCATCTCTGCCATCCCAGTGAATCTGCTCTGTAGTAGGTGTAGCAGAAACCACAGCACGAACAGGAACATGCAGAATATCATCATCTTCGACACCTTCTCCATGAGCTTCCAGTTGTAACAGTTGCAGGTGTGATAGGACATTTTTCGACACCCTGTACAATGTTCCATAGTCGTTTTGCAACCAACACATGTCGCATTATATAAGCCCATAACGGGTAGTTGGTACCATCCAACTTATCCTCAACAGCCAACATACGGAATACATCACTGCTTTCAGCCATGGCCGGTGACTAAAATACCTTGATGCAAAAAATTGGCTGTATCTCAAAAAGTTGAACAGAACTGCCCAGACGAATTCCGCTAGACCTGTAGCAGACTTTGAGACACTTATACTGGCGAACAGAAACTCGTATATAGCTTTGGCACAAAAAGATGAAATAGCCTGCACAAGCACTACGATAGTGCGTTCGGAGGCCGAAACGAGTAGATTCTCACCAAAATTCATGTGATTCTGAGACTACAAACAGAGGAGTGTCGACAGCACCCTAGATGAAGCGACGACCTACTCTGATACCAATTGTTGGAGTTAGACGTCTGCGGAAGCACGCAAACAACACAAGGAAGAAGAAGAAGCTTGGAGCACAACACACAATACAGAATGTATTACTAGAGAATGTACAAAGATAAGTAGCCCATTAGGCATATATACAAGCCGAGGGAAAAAAAACCTCCTAAAGAGGGAAAAAAGTGCCCCGGCGGTCCTAGTATGTTCACACACATCACTACCTAAATATATCAACATCTATGTGCTTGCTTCTTGCATGGAACATAGGGTTGCTTGCTAGATGAATGCTTGACATATTATCTCCAAATAGAGTGAACTCTTTGACCTCCACATCCAAGCCTTTGAAGAGCTTCTTGAGCCATGTGATCTCACATGTAGCAAATTCTAAAGCTTTGTACTCAGCCACAGTAGATGATAATGCAATTGTAGGTTAATTCTTGGACATCCATGAAATGACTCTTTGACCTAGCATGAAGACATAGATAGATGTGCTTCTTTTATCCTCCTTTGAAGCATCCCAATCAGCATCACTAAAGCTTTGAGGTTGTAATCCATCTCCATAAGGGTATTACAACCCTTGGTTGATAGTGTGCTTGATGTACCTAAGCACTTTCTTGGCTGCATTCATATGAACATCAGTTGGTGAATTTAGAAATTGAGAAAGAACTCCTACAACATAGGACAATTCAGGTCTTGTGATGGTAGCATAATTAAGGCTTCCAATTATGCTCCTATATGCTGAAATATCTTCAAGGGGTTTTCCTTCACCTGCACATAACTTAGTGTTTGGATCCACACGTTGTGTGAGTGGCTTACATCCACTCATACCATACTTATAAAGTACATCTAGCAAGTATTTCCGATGAACAAGGTAAATACCATTTTCCCCATAAATAACTTCAATCCCAAGAAAGTATTTAAGAACTCCAAGATCTGAAATCTTGAATTCACTTCCAAGCTTGCCCTTGATCCATGTGATACCTGCATCATCACTTCCTATTATAATCAAGTCATCCACATATATACATACATAGACAATTAGTCATCCTTCCTTCTTGAGGTATAAGGAAGGATCTCCATCACTTGGCTTGTATCCACACCTGCACAAATACTCCACAAGCCTTTGATTCCATGCCCTAGGATCTTCCTTTAAACCATACAATGATTTTCTAAGTTTACAAACAAAATCTAAATATTTAGGGTTCTCGAACCCTAATGGTTGAGTCATGTAGATTGTCTCCTGCAAATCACCATTAAAAAAAGCATTCTTTACATCCAATTGATATATAGGCCACCTCCTAGATGTGGCAACCCCAATGATTGACCTAATTGTGGTCATATTTGCAATCGGGCTGAATATTTCTTCATAGTCAATCCCATAGGATTGAGCAAATCCTTTTGCCACAAGCCTTGCTTTGTACCTCGGAATTGAACCATCAGAATTTATCTTCACTTTATAGAACCATTTGTTGCCAATTACCTTCATCCCTTCTTGTCTTGGAACAAGACTCCATATTTTTTTGTCTTAGAGGGAATTGCACTCTTCTTCCATAGCTTCTTGCCACTCCTTTGTGTCTTTGGCCTCTTCATAGGTAGAAGGTTCATGATCTTTGATAACCTTAGTCATGAAAGCATAATGCCTATCAATATAACTATCATAAATAAGCCTTAAGATTGGATGTTTTACACTTGTTGACCTCCTTTCTTCTCCTTTTGGCGGAATGAACCTTCTTTGCCTTAGTGCTTTGATTTCTGATTTTGATGTAGCTCCCCCTTCTAACGTAGGTTCTTCAAAGTCTTCAACTTCATGTCTATCTTCATCAAGCTCTACCAATCTTGCCTTTCCTTTATTCACTGATTGATGGGCTGAATCCATGCTTGAACTCCTTTGTATACTTGGAATACTGATTTCCAAGCTATCTTGAAACCTAGCTTTAACTTCTCTTTGCCTCTTCAATACCTTCATCCTGCAATGGAACTTTGGAAGCATACCATGATTTGAGTTCATCAAACACTACATCTCTAGATACCTTTAACTCCTTTGTATTAGGATCATCGCACTTGTAACCTTTTTGCTCCATAGCATAACCAATAAATATACATCTTTCAGCCCTTGCATCTATCTACCTCTCAACTGTTTCGGCACATGTGTGTAGCATACACAACCAAAGATTCTAATGTGTGAATGGTTTGGTTTCCTTCCACTCCATGCCTCCTCAGGTTTCATGTCATGTACCCCTGATGTGGGACACCTATTCATCAAGTACACAGTAGTAGATACAACATCTACCCAATATGTTAAAGGCACATTCATTTCATTTAATATACTCCTAGCAATTTCAGCAATATACCTATTCTTCCTCTCTGCCACCCCATTTTGTTGGGGAGTATACCTACAAGTGATTTGCCTCTTTATACCCTGGTCCTGCAAGAAATCACAAAAAGCATGGGAGAAGTATTCTCCCCCTCCATCGCACCTTAGGGTTTTGATGTAGCAACCTGTCTCCTTTTCAACTTGTGCCTTGAATCTTTTGAATACATCAAACACATCTGATTTTTGTTTTATACAATACAACCATACTTTTCTTTAGTAATTATCTATGAAGGTTACAAAGTACCTATTACCTGCAAGAGAGGGCTCTTTGGTTGGCCCCCACACATCCGTGTGCACAAGGTCTAACACAACATGTGCTACATATCCACTCTTCTCGAAGGGCTGCCTAGTAGACTTGCCTAGTTGACAAGCTTCACACATCTCATGCAAAATTTGTAATGAAAAATGTGGTAAACCTCTTACCAATTGCCTCTTCTCCATGTCTTTCAACCTTTGAATCTTGATGTGACCACACCTTTTATGCCACAAATCTAAATCTCTAATCTTCTTGTCACCATAGGTGATGAACATTGACTTGTTGCTTTGTCCTTTGCCAATGTCAAGAGTGAACATCCTTCCTTCCTTCTTTCCTTTGGTTATCAACTCATAGCCATTCCTTGTGTATTCAATAAAGCATCTTTCGTGGTTGAACTTGATTCTAGTCAAAATTCATGATGAGTAAAGGATACAATATTTGCCTTGTAGTAAGTGGCATGTAGTGGGCACTAGTCCCCTTCTCTTGTATTAAGTGGCATGTAGTGGGCACTAGTCCCCTCCTCTCTATAAAAGCTACCCTCACTTTATGGGATTTGGGGGATCCCGTGGGCTCTAGTGCCTTCTCTTGTACTTTTCTTTTAATTAATTCAAGTCCGGGAGAGTAGGCTAAGCCCGAACTTCCTTTATTTAAAAAAAAGGTGGCATGTAGTGGGCAATCAAATGAAAGTGGTGAGTTAAGAAGGAGGCACAAACTTCTTCACATGCTCATTGGTTATAAAGTTGGAGTGGGAGCATTTTCTAAACAAGGAAAGATAGAGGCAAGAGCTCCCAATAGTCAGATCTGGTCATTTTGTCATTTTGTCTTCCCATAGACTCCTTCCAGCTGCAAATCATTTTGTATGCATCTCTGTTGTGAAGCTCATATCTCAATGTATATCTAACTGTTTCTTGCGCTTAAAAACTCATTGGAGAGTTTATCTTGTGCACTTTCTTTACGTCAAATATATCCTTCAAAGCTTATATATTCTATGAGATATCAGTGAAAGAGTGGAGTACAGTTTTTTAGCATATCTATGTAGACAGGTAGTCTATTTTGGTTGGTTATGTTTCCCAACCAAAACATATCCAAATTTCTTGGTTTTTAGCTTGCTGGAAAGCTCTTTGCATTTACGTTCTCTGTCTTAAATATGTCATTGAAAGGATTTATATTCTATGAGATATCTATCAAAGAGTGAAGTCCAATTTTTCATTATACTTGTGTGTGCAGGTGTTCTATTTCGGTCAATTGTGTTTCCTAACAAAAACTCAACAATATTAATTGATTTTTAGCTTCTTGTAAAAACATTTGTGTGTACTTTTTCTACCTCAAATATCTTACTCAAAGAATGTATATTCAAGGAGTTATCAGTCTGAGAGTGAAGTTCAATTCTTCAACATACTTGTGTAGACAGGTAGTTCATCGTTGTCAATTGCGTTTCCTAATCAAAACGTCTCCAAATTAAGTCATTTATAGCTTGTTAGAAAGCTCTCTTTGCTTAGTTTGATTGACTAAAGGCACATGTCAATTTGAGTTTTTAATTGAGAGCAACAAGCTATCTAATGTGCAGCTATTTGTCCAAGTGTTGGACATACAAGGGCTCACTACACGTTTTCGTTGCGCATAGGAGAACTCATTCTCCACAACCTGAACATGGGCCATTCAAGGACCCTTGGGAGTGAAATCAAAGACAATAAGTGATCTAGCTACCCTACTCAATTCAATTGCTTATAAGGAGGAACCCTTGATTGGATAGGAGCGAGAGGATTTTAAGTTCTAAAGGATGCTTTGGACTCTTACGTTTTGGTATTGTAAGAGCACCCAGGCAAGGACACTAAGAATAAAAAAAAGAATCTAACTTCAATGTTGCGACCATTGAAATACACATGAAGAAAAAAATAACTGATGAGTGATTACTTAAAAGACAAGAACCTAAGGGAAAATCAAACAAACCAAGTAATTGACACAAAAGACTTAGTGTGACTAAATTTCTTGTCAATTTGAGTGCCTGAAGGAGCTACGATTAATGAACTTCATATCAGGATGGCAAATAAGAAAGGCCGATCAACGTAGTGTTACATCGTCTGAGGCTAGTGTCCATGGCAAGATCTTGGGCCCATCAAATGAGTAATTACCCATACGAACTAACACATAAAACATTTGAGGAGTTGATCAAGTACGCTCAGATATATGAGGACCATAACTGTCCTCAGTATACTTCTATGGAGAAGGATCACCCCATCAAACCTCTTAGCATGACCAAATTCAAAAACAAAGTGTCAATGGGAAAAAACAAAATCTTTATCAAGAAACAAAGATCACAAGGGCCTAGATTACCTATTGAGCAGTTTTAGAGGGCCAACAGAGAGAACTTATGTTTTAGATATTTGTCTCCTATCCATTCACAATAGAACTGTCCACTCAAAAAGGGGGAATAAAGAAGAGAGGACTAGAGAGTAGTACGGCCCCTGATAAGGGCAAAAAGGTGGTCCACCTGGTGTAAACACGTCCTATTCATGGAAGCTCTAGCTGTAAGGGAGTGGAAGTGATGCATGAGGATATTGAGCACACATGTTGTTTGACACAATCATTGTGGTCACCGTAGTTTGGATCACATGACTTGGTTTAACTTCATGATAGTGTACACGAGACCAGGGTGCGAGTCATGGTATATGAATTTTCTACTCATAATTTCATAAACTATGCTCTAGTCAAGAAGTTAAAGATTCCCCAGCAACCCAGTGCACATAAATACATAGTATCTATGATGCAAGGGGAGGACAAGAGGATATGGGATACTATTGTTAACTGTACTTATGGTTGATCTTTTGCCTTAAAAGGTTTTCATTTTGTAGGATAGATGTTTGAATGCAGGAGGAAAGTGTCAGTTACTCTTTCAAGCACAAGAAGTTTTTGAGAAAGATTCACGACGAAGATGTAGTTTTGTGGACTACACTAATAATTGGTTTAAAGGCATGCAGTAGCATGGGAGCAGTAGACAAGGGATATGATATCCATGATGAGGTTGAAAGATGAGGCTTACTGGAAAAGGAGCTCTTGGGAAGCACGGAATATGATGATTGATCTGTTCCTAGAGAACTTTGGAGTAGGAATAAACACTACAAGGTTTTTGGATCATCTTCTGATTGTTGCCCTGGACCAGAAATTTTATGACACGTGTAGAAGCACCCACTCACACTCTCCCGAACTGAAAACAGATGGGGATGATTTTTTTTAGGGGAGAATATTTTTAATAGCCCTGATTATCTTCGTATGATGTGGAGAAGAATTGATTTTCATGGGCAAGTTCTTGAAGAGGGCTACAGTTTTATTTTTGGATGCAGACATAATGTGGTTTAGGGACCCATTTCCATATATATTTTTGGATGCAGATATACAAATTGCATGTGAAAAATATTTAGAACAACCCAACTCACTTAGAAACAGGGCCAATGGTGGTTTTTTGGTTTGCTTGAGTGAATAAGCAGACCATCAACTTCTATAAATATTGGTACTTGGCCAAGGAGGTTTTCCCTAGGAAGCATGATCAAGATTTCCTAAACAAAACAAAGCGCTACAATGCCCTTAAAGAATTTGGCTTGTGGTTACACTTTTTTGATACTAAGTTTATTTCACGATTTTGTCGACCTTCAAATGCTTTTGGGGATCAGTTTTTGGGGGCCACGTCCAAGAAAGAGGGGATGATATAGATGAGCAGGAATAATGTTGTATTTAATAGAGGGAGGAAAAACTTCCTCAAGTCCCTTCCTATTGTATTAAGGAAAGCCTCTTATAATTGTATCCATCATATGCAAGATGTTTCTAGCTCTATAGGTAGCACGTTTGATGTGATGTCCAATTATAAACCCTCGAGTTGGAGAAAAGTGTTATCTCTGTTGTATACACCTCTGAGGCTTGATATGGCTCTGTATGTATAGCTGAGTGTGGCTCTTGCCCATTGCAAAGATTGTACATTCCTCCATTAATTTACTTTCCTGTTTTCTCTATTAAAAAAAAAGAGGGGCTTTATTTTTGTCTTCATTTTTTGGCTGCTTTGGGTGTACCTGTACAAGTACTCAGCGATGAAGGAAGGCAGTGGAAGTGGTTTCGCAGGTGGCTGCTAGAGCAGCGGACCAAGGAGGGGGATGCCCTCTGGGATGTCAGATGACGTGGGGGGAAGCCTTACACTCTCACGAGGGAGATTGAAAGGGGGGATCTTGCATGAAATTTGGGGGGATTTTATCTCTGACGCATAGGAGAAGAAGAAAAGGGGAGGTCGCTCACTGTTTTTGCCCCCCGGCCCAGAAGCCTCATTTTTTGTTCTAGCGACCATCGGCTCCAAATACTCAACAATATTGTAGAGGGGAGGCATCTAGCTGAGGAGTTCGTGGGAAGGTAGAAGTGGAGAAGAAAGAGGAGGGATTGCAGGCATACATCAAGAGGAGGGTGTGTCGACAGGGCGAAGAAGGTGGGCATTGCGAGGAGGTCGTGGTAGATAGGCTGAGCAAAGAAGGGAGCTATTTTAGGAACAGAGAACACTTTATTACGTGCTCAAGGTGAGGAGTAGAAGACATAGAGGTGCTATGTTGCACTGCAATGTGGATACGAGTATCCTCATGCTCTGAGTGAGGGAAAGACATATGGAAGTGTTGTCTCAAACACAATTTCTATTAGCGAGGGAAGTTTCTCTCACATGTCCTTAAGCCCATATAATCAAAGTGCACCCTACAGGAACTCCAGGAAGAGAAATGGTGAGGAAAAGAAGCAAACAGGAAGGGAATGAAGGTCCTTGCTTTAAGTGAGCAGCATATACAAGTTTCAGTCAGCACTCTCGTACAAGACAACCGTAAGCATTCGAAAGGAAAGAGCGCAACATCTGGACAGAAGCAGTGATGAAAGAGGAGGAGGTTCTCAACATCTTCCCGAGAATGGGAAGAAGATAAAGGATACTCGGGTTCGTGAATCTGTTGTTGATCAAAGTATGAAAGAAAAGGAAAGTTACGATCAAGATACATTTAAATAGGGAACAGTTCCTGACCTGAAGAAAGAGGCTGAATTACCAGAGGAGTATAAAGCACTTCACTCCAAACATTTTGATTTTGCATGGAAGGATGCAAGAGTCTTTGACATCCTACGTAAGACTTGGGGTTCATTTTTGTTCCAGATAAGATGTGTACAATCACAACGATGAAGCCCATCAACATGGGAAATCTCGTATTGAAAAGGGAAATGTTTCTCTTGGCATGAAAGTCTGCTCACATGACATATATGTGTGTGTGAACGGTATGAAAGGAAAGAGGAAACATGTGTAATTCTATTTTGAAGGACTTGCTGCTGCCGACGGATATTTTAAAATTATATTCTTTGTCAGATGCTCTCTGAAGGGGAGATAAAGAAGATTGTCACATGTAGATCATAAATCTTGAGAGAAGGTTTAAAAAAGGATGAAGCCTCTGCGATGATGCGGAGCCTAGGGCCTCAAGTAAACAGAGTCGGGAGGTTTCTGTATCTTGGAAAGTTGCAGTGCAATGTCTATGTATAAGAAGGATTTTCTATGGAGCAGAACGGGAGATCGAAGACTACAAAGGTATGAGTTTTTGTTCAAAGTCTGACGGTCCTACAGGAAAACATTGCTAAAGGGAGGTCATATTTGTGTGATGACCGAATGCACAAGGGAAGGATCAGTTGCTTGGCCTTATCTACCAAAGATACGAAAACATGGAGTCATGCATCATCTGGTATAAATCTTTAATCCTCTTGTGTCCTCTTCATCTTCGTACCCATTTTGCTGTATCAGTCAAGCATTGCAGGTAGAGACTTTTGACAAGTGGGCAGAATCACTTGCGGTTGTATTCAATTGCCAAGTTTTCAAGAACAATCTAATATGAGAATACTTTCACATGAAGGTCTTTTTATGCATGCCACACTGTTTGGGTTGAAAACAAAACATTTAGTTATTCATAGATTGCCTTTACAACGTTGAAAGTAGATAAGGCATAGAACGATTGAAGTGGATTTGAGTGCGCAAACCTTCAACAAGCAGAAGGGAGTTTCATATTGCTGAGAAGTTCTAGATATTGTTTCTACAGGATTTCTATTGGGTTTGTTGTCCTTGCTTTCATTAATGCACCACAATGGAAGTAAACAAGAGCATCCATGAAATCAAGTACAACGTGGCATGAGAGAGAAAAAGAGGGGTGTGTTTAAAGGTGTAGTTATGTATGAGAAAGAGGGTGAGATAGAGGGAAAGAAAGAGAGATACGGTTTGGGACCTGCAATTGGATATGCATTAGGGGGTTTTAATTCCTCCCTTCCACGGATACATTTGAGCATTATTTGGTGACTTAAGAGTAGGCCAAGTGGGTGGAATCGAGTAATTTGGGAAAACCTGAAGCGTATATAATCATCTTTCTCTTGGGCATTAGGAGTGATCATTTTGGCGATCCTTCTGGGGAAGGTAGGGCATATCTTGACGAGACTGCCTTAGGCTCGTCTAGTGCTCCTTAGTGCAGCACATCCTTCACAACCGAGATAAAATGGCTGGAAGACCTTGGGTGCCTCTTAGCGACTTTCCACTATTTTTTGGCTCTTTCAATGAAGATCCCGATGCACACATGCAATTATTTGAGGTAATTTGTGGTGCTCATGAAATAGGGGACGACGGCAGAAAACTACAATCTTTCTTGCAACATTGAGAGGTGATGCAAGCGACTGGTATGCTAACTTAACCATGCAAGAGAGAGCAACTTATGATGACCTAAAAATTCACTTCTTGAGAAAGTTTAGAGGTCGAGGATTTGAAGAAAAACTAGCAGATCAGTTGGACCACTTACGGCAAGGGGCTAGCGAGAGTATCGATAAATATATTGATCGAATGGATACCATTGTGAGGAAGTTGGGAAATAGTGCACCTGATAGAGAAACCTTGAAAAGGTTGTTCTTGGTGGGCTTGCATGATGAGAAAGTCGAACAATATATTAGGTTAAAGAGACCGGCTAGTCTTGAAGAGGCAAAGCATGAAGCGAGGGTTTGGGAAGAGGTTCAATGTGTGCTTCAAATGCATAGAGAGAGATGGATTTCACCATCAGCAAGCCTACAAGAAAACTCAGAGAACTCTAAAATGGTTGATATCAATGAGGAGACGATAATGGAGATCCTAGAAAAGCTAAAATCAGATCTCTTTGCAAGAGTCGAACCCACTTGCTTCCCAATGAATGTGAGATCATTAGAGTCTCCTCCGCGATGGATGACATTGCAAGAAAATGATGAATGGAGAAGAGAGAAAATGCATGGTGCACATGATTGGAATGGTGGTGCACTTCAAACTCGTCAAGAATGTGGGATGCAAAAAAGAATAATGAATTGGAATGAACGAGCACATACAAAACAAGTGCAATTTGACTTAAGGGGATTAGTTTGTTGGAGTTGCAATCAAATAGGACATATGGCTAGAGAATGCCTAAGTGTATGGGGATCGAAGAGTGATATTCCAAGGACTATACATGATGGGATAAGGGAACAAAAAACAAATGAGTACATTACAAAGGTGAGAGAATACCATAGAGGAGATATATCCAAGAGCCCTTGTCTTAGCCCAAACTTGAGGAAACTTTAAGTTTCTAACGAGTGTAGACCTAAGGTGCAACCGAATCTACAAAGAAAGATTTTTGTTAACCAAAGCATTCTTGAGGTAGGAGTTATACCTCGAGTTCAAAAAATGAGATGTGAAGGAAGAATGTGTGGAGATGACAAGCATAAGAGGTGTGAACCCATACTTGCATCAGAGAGGGATGGGCACAAGAATGATGCAATCATAATGTCTAAACCTATTGAGATAGTAGAATGTGAAACCCTAACAGACATCGCGTCACAATGCAAAGTGCAACAATTAGAATGTGAGCTCGAGAAGCTGAGATGTAGTTTCCCACCTAGAGAACGAGCTGGCACAAGAAAGGACAAACAGGATACAACAAGCACGAAAAGTGAAGGAAATAGAGAGAGTGGCTTATGAGTGGTTTAAGGATACACAAGACAGAAGTGATAAGGAAAATAAAAGGATAGATCAATTGGTGAAGGACAATGTGGGATTGCAAGAGTTGATCAAGAGGTGGGAAATTGATCGAAAAATCCAAAGAGATAAAATAGTGCATGAAATGGAGAAACGTGAAGAATTAGAAGGAAAAGTCCTTACATTTTTTATGAGATGTGTGAGTTAACAGGTGCAATGGAAAAGAGGGATTCCGTCTGGTATGTCTATAGATGGTAAGTTTTCTTTTTATCGTTGGATTTTTTTTTGATGGATAGTGCAGGAACACAGGTGAAGGGACAAAGGAAAAAGAGTGCCATGGATGGTAAGTAAGGTATGAAGTGATTGAGTCAACGAAGTGGCGACAAGGATGTAAGCATGGTTTTGATGATTCTATGTTTAGAAATGGGTAGGTGAAAAGAGTGTAAGTATATGGACATGGTTGAGAATACGGTATGCGACATGGTTGATATGTGTGTCTGCATAGACTTGCATGTGGCATGATGAAGAGGAGATGTGAGATAGAGGAGAAGTAAAAGGTGATTGCATGAGGTCATGGAAACGAATGTGTTTGGCATGTATCTTTCTTGGAATGCATGAAGAGATCAGTGAGCACGAGTAAGAGTGTGTATGTGCGAGAGTGTGTAATTCATGATGTGGACATGTGTGTGCATAATGGAATGTGCTTGGACGTAGGAAAGTGTAGACGAGGCGAGTGAGAGAATAGGAGAATGGAAGTGAGCATGATTTATGTGATCAAGTGCATGTACGCATAAGGGGCATGTCAGATAAATGTGAAAGCGTGTCATAGATGATATGCCTGTTAGATGTTTTTGAAGAGAACTAATCCTTGGCTTGAGTGCAGGCACACATTGGCTCATCGGGGACCACTTCGCGAGCAGAAGGGGGGAGTATGTTAACTGTACTTATGGTTGATCTTTTGCACTAAAAGGTTTTCATTTTGTAGGATAGATGTTTGAATGGGGAGGAAAGTGTCAGTTACTCTTTCAAGCACAATAAGTTTTCTCGAAAGATTCATGACGAAGATGTAGTTTTGTGGACTACACTAACAATTGGTTTAAAGGCATGCAGTAGCATGGGAGTAGTAGACAAGGGATATGATATCCATGATGAGGTTGAAAGATGAGGCTTATTGGAAAAGGAGCTCTTGGGCAGCACGGAATATGATGATTGATCTGTTCCTAGAGAATTTTTGAGTAGGAATAAACACTACAGGGTTTTTGGATCATCTTTTGATCGTTTCCTTGGATCAGAAATTTTATGACACGTGAAGAAGCACCCACTCACATTGTCCCAAACTGAAAACAGATGGGGATGATTTTTTTTACGGGAGAAGTTTTTTAATAGCCCTGATTATCTTCATATGATGTGGAGAAGAATTGATTTTCTTCGGGAAGTTCTTGAAGAGGGCTACAATTTTATTTTTGGATGTAGACATAATGTGGTTTAGGGACCCATTTCCATATATATTTTTGGATGCAGATATACAGGTTGCATGTGACGAATATTTAGGACAACCCAACTCACTTAGAAACAGGTTCAATGGTGGTTTTTTGGTTTGCTTGAGCGAATAAGCGGACCATCAACTTCTATAAATATTGGTACTTGGCCAAGGAGGTTTTCCCTAGGAAGCATGATCAAGATGTCCTAAACAAAAGCGTTACAATGCCCTTAAAGAATTTGGCTTGTGGTTTCAGTTTTTTGATACTAAGTTTATTTCAGGATTTTGTCGACCTTCAAATGCTTTTGAGGATCAGTTTTTGGGGGCCATGTCCAAGAAAGAGGGGCTTTATTTTTGTCTTCATTTTTTGGCTGCTTTGGGTGTACCTGTACAAGTACACAGCGATGAAAGAAGGCAGTGGAAGTGGTTTCGTAGGTGGCTGTCAGAGCAGTAGACCAAGGAGGGGGATGCCCTTTGGGATGTCAGATGATGCAGGGGGAAGCCTTAAACTCTCACGAGGGAGATTGAAAGGGGGGATCTTGCATGAAATTTGGGGGGATTTTAGCTCTAACGCACAGGAGAAGAAGGAAAGGGGAGGTCGCTCGTTGTTTTTGCCCCCCCTCCCAAAAGCCTCGTTTTTGGTTCTACTATGGAGCGACCATCGGCTCCAGATAATGAACAATATTGTAGAGGGGAGGCATCTAGCTGAGGAGTTTGTGGGAAGGTAGAAGTGGAGAAGAAAGACGAGGGATTGCACGCGGACATCAAGAGGAGGGTGTGTCGACAGGGGGAAGAAGGTGGGCATCGCGTGGAGTTCATGGCAGATTGGTTGAGCAAAGAAGGGAGCTAGTTCAGGAATAGAGAACACTTTATTATGTGCTCAAGGTGAGGAGCAGAAGACATAGAGGTGCTATGTTGCATTGCAATGTGGAGACGAGTATGCTCATGCTCTGAGTGAGGGAAAGACATATGGAAGTGCTATCTCAAACAGAATTTCTATTAGCGAGGACAGTTTCTTTCGCATGTCCTTAAGCCCATATAATCAAACTGCATCCTACAGGAACTCGAGGAAGAGAAATGGTGAGGAAAAGAAGCAAACAGGAAGTGAATGAAGGTCCTTGCTTTAAGTGAGTAGCATATACAAGTTTCAATCAGCACTCTCGTACAAGACAACCATAAGGATTCCAAAGGCAAGAGCGCAACATCTGAAGGACATAACCAGTGATGAAAGAGGAGGAGGTTCTCAACATCTGCCGGAGAATGGGAAGAAGATAAAGGATACTCGGGTTCATGACTCTGTTGTTGATCAAAGTATGAAAGAAAAGGAAAGTTACGATCAAGATACATTTAAAAAGGGAACAGTTCCTGACCTGAAGAACAAGGCTGAATTACCAGAGGAGTATAAAGCACTTCACTCCAGCCATTTTGATTTTGCATGGAAGGATGCAAGAGTCTTTGACATCCTATGTAAGAATTGTGAAGAGATGGATAGGTATGTGTTTGAAGATGAAGAGGTGTTGCAAAATCCTTGATCTACACCAGCCAAATGAACTCCAGGAGTATATGATGGGCCCTTTTAGCTTGCCAATGGATGTATAGACACCCTATGTACCTTGGAAGATCACTCTCAAAAAGATAGATCAAAACAGATAAGTTGGAGTTAGCTCAGAGGTGAAAACTTGCTATTCTTGGTTCATACACCTGTCCAGTGTTTTACATAATTCTCTGAGCACAGCAGCAATTAGCTCAATTCCTCTTGGGGAAGTCTAGGAAACTTAAAGAGCTAACTTTCAAGAGTAATATCATCAAAAATAATGAACCACACACTGAGAATGAGTTTTAACAAGTGATGACATCATCCCGATTTTCACGGGCTGCTATAGAAATAGACCAGTGAGCAGAAAAATCAACATAACTCAAAATGTAGAAATCCAATGATTATGAAAATTTGTATGGTTATACTAGACAGTAAGCTGAATCTAACAAGATTTAAATCACTGAATTTGGATACGTAACCACTGAGAAATGGCTCTGACAAGATGAGTGAAAAAGTCGGGTACCTGACAGAGAAGTGAAGATGAACAGACCCTGTTGACTTCAAATGAACATAACTGAAGATTGAAACATCCAAATGACATGAAAATTTGTGAGCATATATTATACTTACAGAGCTAACTTTACCAAGTTAAATCACTGAAAATGATGCACCAAGCTCAGAGAAAACATCTATGCAAGCTGACTGAGAAAACAGAGAGTAATGGCAGTGAGTAGTACACTTCACAAGAACATGGAAAGATGAACTCAAATAATCATGAAAATGAAAGTATATTGCTTGTACAATACAATGACTTACTGATACATATGTGTGCTTTGTAATCACACCTTGATATGGCATAAAGCTCAGCTCTTGGAGGTCTTCACATAGGTCTCTCTAACCACGACTAAAACTGCCATCTATTTATAGTTGAGTTTGGGAGGCTAACTTCCCTCAATCACTCTCCAATCAATCAATGATTGATTTGATTCTCTACCTACCACAAATCACGAATTCGTGGCTCCTCTTTCCATTCTTGATCAAGTGGACTCAACCACTTAAGATTCTCTTACTTTTACATTAAGTAAACTCTTCAAAAGTTACAAGAGGTAGTTCACAAGTGAACTTTACATAGTCTTGTTTTTAAAGCTTCTTCTAAGACTGTGTGAGACTCAAGCCAATAGTTAGGCTTGTCATAGACTTGCTCCAACAGCTCCCCCTCAAGCCAAGTATGCTTGAGGTCTTCAATCTTCCAAGATTACCTGCAAACCAATCATAGCCTTGAATTTGCAAAGCTTTGTACCATCCAATGCTTTGGTTAGAATATCTGCACATTGTTGATGAGTGGACACATATGATATTTGAATCTCTTTGCTTAGAACCTTCTCTCGTACATAGTGATAATGAACTTCAATATGTTTAGTCCTTGCATGAAAAATAGGATTAGCAGCCAAATGAATAGAACTCATATTGTCACCATAAATACTTGGAGTTCCAAACTCCAATCCAAGATCTTTGAATAATGTCTTCATCCACATAGCTTCTTGTGTAGCTATGGCAAGACCTCTATATTCAGCTTCAGTAGAAGAGAGAGCAACTGTGGGTTGCTTCTTGGATGACCATGAAATAAGCTTTGAACCTGCAAAGGTAAGATAACCTGAAGTGCTCCTTCTATCTTCCTTGGAGCCAGCCCAATCTGCATCAGAAAATAGCTTCAAACCTAAATCAGATACATAAGGATAATAAAGTCCTTCATTTATGGTTCCTTTGAGATACTTGAGAATCCTTTTGGCAGCATCCATATGTGGTTTCCTTGGTGTGTGCATAAATTGACTTAGCACACTCACACTCTAACATATATCTACTCTTGTCAATGTGGCATAGTTGAGACTACCCACTAGACTTTGATATGATGTGATGTCCTCTATGAGTTCACCTTCATGTGAGCTCAATTTGTGATTGACCTCCATTGGAGTACCTGCAATCTTACAATCTTGCATCTTGAATTTTGCCAACATGTCCTTAATGTACTTTCTTTGAGTGAGAAACAAACCATGATCTTTGTAGACAACTTCCAAACCTAGGAAGTAGGTAAGTGAACCCAAATCACTTATCTTGAACTCTTCTCTCATCTGATCTTTGATCTTCTTCATACCATCTGCATCATTTCCTGTCAATATAATATCATCTACATATACACATAGGTAGATGACCTCGGAATTACTCTTTTTAATAAAGAGTGAAGGATCTGCCTTGCTTGGTTGAAAGCCTTTGTCCTGCAAGAATGAAACAAGCCTGAAATTCCAAGCTCTTGGAGCTTACTTGAGACCATACAATGCTTTGTTAAGTTTACACACATAATCAGGATAAACTTGATTCTCAAAACCAGGTGGTTGTGCCATATATACCTCTTCTGTTATCCAACCATTCAAGAATGCATTCTTTACATCTAGTTGAAGTATCTTCCAATTCTTGGAAGAGGCAATACTAAGCAAAACCCTAATAGTAGGCATCTTTGCCACAGGAGAGAAGGTCTCCTCATAATCAATTCCCTGAGTTTGTGCAAAGCCTTTTGCTACAAGCCTTGCCTTATACCTGTTAATGGAACCATCAGAATTCTTCTTGAGTTTATAGACCCATCTTGAGCCTATTACCTTCATGGATGAAGTCTTGGGCACCAAATCCCAAGTGTTGTTTTCCTCAAGTGCTTCAATCTCTTCCTTCATTGCATGCTTCCATTCTGTTTTTGCTTTGGCCTCTTCAAATGATGATGGCTCCTCTTGGTTTATGTCCTGTGCTATGTAGATAGAATGTTTAGTTACTAATGAGGTGTCAAACCCATACCTTTCTGGTTTTTTCTTTTCCCTCATAGATCTTCTTAGGCCATGATGTGATGATTCTGCCTCATGTCCAAGTTCCTGCAATTTTGCTTTACCTTTAGACTTCCATGCTTTGATCTTTTCCATGTGAGATTCTTCATCATCCTCTGAGGTGTCTTGTTCTTCAATCTTTGATTGTTCTCTACCAAGCTTTGGAAAATCTTCTTCAAGATCATATGGTAAATTGATCTTCCTGCATGAATCTTCATACCATGAATTGTTCTCATCAAAAACTACATCTCTGCTTACCAAGAATCCTTTGTTGGTAGGGTTGTATAACCTGTAGCCCTTTTGATTGTTGTCATATCCAATAAATACACACCTTTCTGCCTTTGGATCCATCTTGCCTCTAACCTGTGAAGGAACATGAGCAAAAGCAATACATCCAAAAATTTTACAATGATCTAAGCTTGGTCTTCTTCCATTCCAAGCCTCATATGGAGTCATCCCATCAAGGGATTTTGAAGGCAACCTGTTAATCAAGTAAGTGGCTGTAGATACAGCCTCGGCCCATAAGTAATTAGGTAAATGCTTTTCATTTAACATAGACCTTGCAGCTTCAACAATTGTCCTATTCCTCCTTTCTGCCACTCCATTTTGCTCAGGAGTGTACCTTGTAGTTACCTCTCTTTTGATTCCTCTTTCTTGAAGAAAAGAATCAAACTCATAGGAGAAGTATTCTCCCCCTCCATCTGACCTTAGCCTTTTTAGTGATTTACCTGTTTGTCTCTCCACAAGAGCCAAATATCTTTTGAAACATGAAAAAACTTCATCTTTGTGTTTCATAAAGAATAGGATAGTCCATCTGCTGCAATCATCAACAAAGGAAACATAATACCTTGATCCAGATATTGAAGCTTCCTTGCTAGGTCCCCATACATCTGTATGAACCAACTCCAAGAGATCTCCATGCATATAACCTTTCTTCATGAATGGTAACCTGTGAGACTTTCCAAATTGACATGCACTACACTTATAAATCATATGTTGTTTTGACAAATTAGGAAGTCCAAGTACACTTTGGTCCCTGCACATTTGCTTTAATGACCTTTCACCAATATGTGCTAACCTTTTGTGCCATACTTCCAATTCTGTGAGTGTCTGACTACCATAATTAAAGAGAGCAATGTTTCTAGTGTCCTGTAATTCAAATGTGAACAATCTACCTGTCTTTTCACCTTTTGCAATTCTTCTGAATCCTTGACTTGGATCTTCAACAAATGCTCCTGCTTTTGTGAACCTGACTTGCAACCCTTTCTCTACTATCTGCCCAACACTTATCAAATTCTTTGTAATGGTAGGGACATAAAGTACCTTACTGAGTAGGTTGATGTTTCCATCAGGTGCTTTGACATTGCCTATTTTCTCCACAGGATGTTTTGTATCATCTCCTGTTTGTACCTCATGCTTATTCCTTGGATCTTCTAAATCTGAGAGGAGTGCCACATTTCCTGCCACATGATTTGAACAACCTGAATCTATGTAGAAAACATGCTCATCAGATTTACCTTGTGGCATAGCCATGTTCATGATCAATAATGAATCCTCTTTGTTTGAGTCTTCTGTGTAGTTATTGTAGTCTCTCCTTCCTTTGTAGCCTCCTTGATAGTTTGAATGATTGTAGTTGTTGTAGTTGCCATGGTAGTTGTTGAACCTTCCTCTTGAGTAGCCATAACTTCCTCTATTGTATCCTTTGCCTCTTTGATTCCTGGAATTCCTAAAGCAATTTTCAGTTGTATGATTAGTTAATCCACAAATAGAACATGAGTTGGAGTCTTGGGATCTCCCCCTGCCTTGTCTACCTCCTCTTCCTCTACCTCTGCCATGTCTTCCTCTACCTGCATAGTTAGCTTGATATGTACCTGCTTCATCATCCACTTTCTTTGCCTTTCCTTTGTTATCTTTAGACTTGCTTTTATCCGTGTATAAAGCTGAAGATTGATTACCTTTAGAGCTTTCTCCATTTTTGATAAGCTTTGCCTCTTGAGTAAGTAGTTGTCCAATGAGTGTATTGAAATCAGGTACATGCATGTCCATGTACAAATCCATAGCTGTGGTGAATGCTTCCCACTTGTCATCTGCCTTCAAGCCATTGATGACCTGCCTTACAATTTGTTCTTCATCTATTACCTCTCCAATGCTTCCCAACTGATCCGCTATGTCCTTGAGCTTTGTGACAAAATCAGTCACATTTTGTTTGGGAGCCTTCTTGAGAGTTGTGAACTCCAGCCATAGTTGATGCTTCCTAGCTTTGGTACTTGAGGAAAAGAAAGCTTCAAGTGCATCCCACACTTCCTGAGATGTCTTACAACTTCTAATGTGAGGCAACAAAAAATCTGAGATAGAGTTGAGGAGATAAGACCTTGCAAGTGCATCCTTGGAGCACCATGTGCTCAATCTTTCTTGCTCTTCTTGTGTTGGTTGACTTTTGTTCCTGAAACTTGGCATAACTTCATCTCCAGCCACATAACCATATAAACTTCTACCTTGGAGATAAGCTTCCATTCTTAATGACCAAGCTGAGTAGTTACCTCTGTCCAATTTGTCAATTGATGAAGGAAATCCATCTGCCATGTTGTCCAACCTTGCTCTGATACCACTGTGAAGAGATTGATAGGTATGTGCTTGAAGATGAAGAGGTGTTGCAAAATCCTTGATCTACACCAGCCAAATGAACTCCAGGAGTATATGATGGGCCCTTTTAGCTTGCCAATGGATGTATTAGACACCCTGTGTACATTGGAAGATCACTCTCAAAAAGATAGATCAAAACAGATAAGTTGGAGTTAGCTCAGAGGTGAAAACTTGCTATTCTTGGTTCATACACCTGTCGAGTGTTTTACTTAATTCTCTGAGCACAGCAGCAATTAGCTCAATTCCTCTTGGGGAAGTCTAGGCAACTTAAAGAGCTAACTTTCGAGAGTAATATCATCAAAAATAATGAACCACACACTGAGAATGAGTTTTAACAAGTGATGACATCATCCCAATTTTCACGGGCTGCTACAGAAATAGACCAGTGAGCAGAAAAATCAACATAACTCAAAATGTAGAAATCCAATGATTATGAAAATTTGTATGGTTATACTAGACAGTAAGTTGAATCTAACAAGATTTAAATCACTGAGTTTGGATAAGTAACCATTGAGAAATAGCTCTGACAAGATGAGTGAAAAAGTCAGGTACCTGACAGACAAGTGAAGATGAACAGACACTGTTGACTTCAAATGAACATAACTGAAGATTGAAACATCCAAATGACATGAAAATTTGTGAGCATATAGTATACTTATAGAGCTAACTTTACCAAGTTAAATCACTGAAAATGATGCACCAAGCTCAGAGAAAACATCTCTGCAAGCTGACTGAGAAAACAGAGAGTAATGGCAGTGAGTAATACACTTCACAAGAACATGGAAAGATGAACTCAAATAATCATGAAAATGAAAGTATATTGCTTGTACAATACAATGACTTACTGATACATATGTGTGCCTTGTAATCAAACCTTGATATGGCATAAAGCTCAGCTCTTGTAGGTCTTCACATAGGTCTCTCTAACCACGACTAAAACTGCCATCTATTTATAGTTGAGTTTGGGAGGCTAACTTCCCTCAATCACTCTCCAATCAATCAATGATTGATTTGATTCTCTACGTACCACAAATCACGAATTCGTGGCTCCTCTTTCCATTCTTGATCAAGTGGACTCAACCACTTAAGATTCTCTTACTTTTACATTAAGTAAACTTTTCAAAAGTTACAAGAGGTAGTTCACAAGTGAACTTTACATAGTCTTGTTTTTAAAGCTTCTTCTAAGACTGTGTGAGACTCAAGCCAATACTTAGGCTTGTCATAGACTTGCTCCAACAAGACTTGGGGTTCATTTTTGTTCCAGATAAGATGTATACAATCACAACGATGAAGCCCATCAACATGGGAAATCTCGTATTGAAAAGGGAAATGTTTCTCTTGGCATGAAAGTCTGCTCACATGACATATATGTGTGTGTGAACGGTATGAAAGGAATGAGGAAACATGTGTAATTCTATTTTGAAGGACGTGTTGCTGCCAATGGATATTTTAAAATTATATTCTTTGTCAGATGCTCTCTGAAGGGGAGATAAAGAAGATTGTCACATGTAGATCATAAATCTTGAGAGAAGGTTTAAAAAAGGATGAAGCCTCTGCGATGATGCGGAGCCTAGGGCTTGGAGTAAACAGAGTCGAGAGGTTTCTGTATCTTGGAAAGTTAGAGTGCAATGTCTATGTATAAGAAGGATTTTCTATGGAGCAGAACGGGAGATCGAAGACTACAAAGGTATGAGTTTTTGTTCAAAGTCTGATGGTCCTACAAGAAAACATTGCTAAAGGAAGGTCATATTTGTGTGATGACCGAATGCACAAGGGAAGGATCAGTTGCTTGGCCTTATCTACCAAAGATACGGAAACATGGAGTCATGCATCATCTGGTATAAATCTTTAATCCTCTTGTGTCCTCTTCATCTTCGTACCCATTTTGTTGTATCAGTCAAGCATTGCAGGTAGAGACTTTTGACAAGTGGGCAGAATCACTTGCAGTTGTATTCAATTGCCAAGTTTTCAAGAACAATCTAATATGAGAATACTTTCACATGAAGGTCTTTTTATGCATGCCACACTGTTTGGGTTGAAAACAAAACATTTAGTTATTCATAGATTGCCTTTACAACGTTGAAAGTAGATAAGGCATAGAACGATTGAAGTGGATTTGAGTGCACAAACCTTCAACAGGCAGAAGGGGGTTTCATGTTGCTGAGAAGTTTTAGATATTGTTTTTGCAGGATTTCTATTGGGTTTGTTGTCCTTGCTTTCATTAATGCACCACAACGGAAGTAAACAGAGCATCCATGAAATCAAGTACAACGTGGCATGAGAGAGAAAAAGAGGGGTGTGTTTAAAGGTGTAGTTGTGTATGAGAAAGAGGGTGAGATAGAGGGAAAGAAAGAGAGATACGGTTTGGGACCTGCAATTGGATATGCATTAGGGGGTTTTAATTCCTCCCTTCCACGGATACATTCAAGAATTATTTGGTGACTTAAGAGTAGGCCAAGTGGGTGGAATCGAGTAATTTGGGAAAAACTGAAGCATATATAATCATCTTTCTCTTGGGCATTAGGACTGATCATTTTGGCGATCCTTCTGGGGAAGGTTAGGCATATCTCGAGGAGACTGCCTTGGGCTCGTCTAGTGCTCCTTAGTACAGCACAACCTTCACAACCGAGATAAAATGGCTGGAAGACCTTGGGTGCCTCTTAGTGACTTTCCACTATTTTTTTGCTCTTTCAATGAAGATCGACGCATACATGCAATTATTTGAGGTAATTTGTGGTGCTCATGAAATAGGGGACGACGACAGAAAACTACATATCTTTCTTGCAAGACTGAGAGGTGATGCAAGCGAGTGGTATGCTGACTTAACCATGCAAGAGAGAGAAACTTATGATGACCTAAAAACTCACTTCTTGAGAAAGTTTAGAGGTCAAGGATTTGAAGAAAAACTAGCAGAGCAGTTGGACCACTTACGACAAGGGGCTAGCGAGAGTATCGATAAATATATTGATCGAATGGATACCATTGTGAGGAAGTTGGGAAATAGTGCACATGCTAGAGAAACTTTGAAAAGGCTCTTCTTGGTGGGCTTGCATGATGAGAAAGTCGAACAATATATTAGGTTAAAGAGACCGGGTAGTCTTGAAGAGGCAAAGCATGAAGCGAGGGTTTGGGAAGAGGTCCAATGTGTGCTTCAAATACAAAGAGAGAGAGATGGATTTCACCATCAGCAAGCCTACAAGAAAACTCAGAGAACTCTAAAATGGTTGATATCAATGAGGAGAAGATAATGGAGATCCTAGAAAAGCTAAAATTAGATCTCTTTGCAAGAGTCGAACCCACTTGCTTCCCAATGAATGCGAGAGCATTAGAGTCTCCTCCGCGATGGATGACATTGCAAGCAAATGATGAATGGAGAAGAGAGAAAATGCATGGTGCACATGATTGGAATGGTGGTGCACTTCAAACTCGTCAAGAATGTGGGATGCAAAAAAGAATAATGAATTGGAATCCACGAGCACATACAAAACAAGTGCAATTTGACTTAAGAGGATTAGTTTGTTGGAGTTGCAATCAAAGAGGACATATGGCGAGAGAATACCTAAGTGTACGGGATCGAGGAGTGATAGTCCAAGGACTAGACATGATGGGATAAGGGAACAGAAAACGAATGAGTACACTACAAAGGTGAGAGAATCCCATAGAGGAGATATTTCCAAGAGCCCTTGTCTTAGCCCAAACTTGTGGAAACTTGAAGTTTCTAATGAGTGTAGACCCAAGGTGCAACTGAATCCACAAAGAAAGATTGTTGTTAACCAAAGCATTCTTGAGGTAGGAGTTATACCTCAAGTTCAAAAAATGAGATGCAAAGGAAGAATGTGTGGAGATGACAAGCATAAAAGGTGCGAACCCATACTTGCAACAAAGAGGGATGGGCACAAGAATGATGCAATCATAATGTCTAAACCTATTGAGATAGTAGAATGTGAAACCCTAAGAGATGTCGCATCACAATGCAAAGTGCAACAATTAGAATGTGAGTCGAGAAGCTAAGAGATGTAGTTTCCCACCTAGATAACGAGCTGGCACAAGAAAGGACAAACAGGATAAAACAAGCAAGAAAAGTGAAGGAAATAGAGAGAGTGGCTTATGAGTGGTTTAAGGATACACAAGATAAGAAAATAAAAGGATAGATCAATTGGTGAAGGACAATGAGGGATTTCAAGAGTTGATCAAGAGGTGGGAAATTGATCAAAAAATCCAAAGAGATAAAATAGTGCGTGAAATGGAGAAACGTGAAGAATTAGAAGGAAAAGTTGAAGTGTTGATGGGAAGGATACAAACTTTGGAGAGGAAAAAAATAGGTAAAATACATTCGAAACAAAAAGAAGGGAGATTGGGTTCTCAACTTGTTGATTTGAAGGAATGTAGGACCAAGAGAGAACTAGGGGGTAGATATGGGAGAGTCAAGTGGTGCATAAACAATGAAGGTTTGCACAAGGAAATAGATTATCAGAAGAGAGACCTCTTGGAGAGTGGAAAGGCTTGTGAAGAGGGGACCTCTAGACGTGAGGTACTTAGGAGAGGACAGGCATTGGAAAAGGAGCCAGACAAAGGCACAGTGAGTAAAGTGCTTCATTTAAAGAGTACACGTAGGAATGATGGCAGTATGAAGGAGTCAAGAGTGGCTCGTCCGAACATGACAGAGTTAGCCGATCGAGGTTTGATGGGAATAAATGTCGAGATAGTGAGCAGAGCATGCACTACGAGAGATGTGTGGTTGGGTATGACAACGAAGCGAGAAGGGCTTTCTCTACTGTTGCATACTATTTACCCTCTGTTGGCAGGAATTGCAAAAACTGGTAGACCAAGTGTGTTGTTATACAAGATCACTGAGGACTGGGCGATCGATGGCTGATCAGGTATACCGGAATGCTCTGTTCGACCTTGTAGTATATTTTTCAGATCAAGCGTTAGAAAGCATGGAGGTATCAGTCGAGGGCTTGCAGACCGACTATGATGTGGAGGAGGCACATTGGCTTGTACGCTTTTGGAATCAAGGTCTGGACATTGACTTCCCGTTTCCTCAATTTGAGGAGTATCTACTTGGCTGGGTTGGATATGCCAAGGATCGGTACTTCTACTACAACAACACGAGGGAATTGCATAACGAGGTAAATGATATCTATTGGGCTTGGGCAGACCAATTGGTCATAGGCAGCGATGACGAGGCTCCTGAGATAGAGCTGGATTTGCCTTCCTAGAGAGTATTGATTTTTAGGAGGTGGACATGGCTAGGTAAGAGAGTCCCGAGTCGGTCTTACAACAGAGTCATTGGAAGAGAGGCCTCACGAGGGGATGAACAGCTAAGTGTCAGTTAGTTAGGTTGTAGGCAGTCAGGTATGCCATTTGAGTGTCATGTCTGAGGAAGTGAAGACAACAGGAAGATCGATCTATCAGGAGTCTGTTTTGGTTGTGTTTTTTGAATGATTGTCGTGTGGGATAGTGGGGGAAGCGCTCTCAGTCGGGCGGACGAGACCGCAAGCCGCACCCCGCCTCGCTATGGGCAAGCCATCTCGTGTGTGTTTATACATCGTGTATCTATGTCATTGCGCACTATGTTGTGCTGGTAGATGGGTGGAATGAACCTAGCCGGGCGGTTAGGGCCACGAGTCGCATTCGGTTGCTGCATAGGCCAACCCGTGTGTAAATAAATATAAATAAGAAAAACAAAAGAAAGATTTTGTGTTCCCCTCCCTGAGGGGGAGAGACAGAAAGGAGTAGGACGATGATCGTCCAGATGGGTGTGCCATGCATGTATATGTTTTTGTTATCTCTTTTTGTGATTGTTGATAGATCGATCCGCCTAACGTCGATGCCAACGAGGACCGGTATTCACATGTGTATTTGACTTGCTTGCTGTTGGAACAAGCCAATCACAAATTGGTGATTATAGAGATCTTGAAGAAGACTTATGGTCAGAATGAAGTGAAGGAAGATACTTATGAAAGTGAAGAAGATTTCAGGATGATGTCTTGTACACATATGTACATATAAGTGAAGAATCTTGTAAGCTGAGTATAGCTAAGTCTTTAGGATGATTAGTAGCAATGTCATAGACGCGGGATGAGTCAAAAGTCATGTATATATAAGTTAATGAGGACAAGAAATATGTAAGAGAGTCATTTGTAGATGACAAACTTCAGAAAGATGTGTAGAGAGTTTTTTCCCAGAAAGTAGCGACGGGTTTTTCTCTGAGTGCTCTCTATCTGATCACGTGGATCAGAAATCCTTTTGTACACATCTAATTGAGAAGCTAATGAAGCTATCTCTAGAGTTTCAGAATCTAATTCCTCTCCTACTGTGAGAATGATCAATAGGAACATTCATATGTGAACTTTGGGAACTGAAGTCTGAGAGTAGCGCACTTTTCCGTCTCAGTATTTTGATCAGATCTGAGTGTATACTGTAAAGTTTTTGATGAGTGAGCACTTAAAATTTAAGTTAGAAGATAAGGAAGCTATGGCTAAAAGCATTTAGCAAAACGGGTTTCAGATTGGGAGAAATCAACTTAAGAAGTTGACTATGTCGAAGGCGCAACTTCTGAGAGACATTTTCTGACATGTCTTTGATCTTAATGATCAAATTAAACTTTTGGTGATTAGTTTTGAGAACTAATGATTGACATGTTTGCGAAAAGGTATTGCGAATACTTGTGCATCATTTGCTTGAAGAAATTTGAAACTTTATGCAGGTAATGAAGTGGATTCCTGAAGCAGACTTTCTGAAGTAGACACTTCTTCACTTAGAGAAGTGTTGCTTGAAGTTTTGGTAAAGAAGAACATTGTTTGTGTAAAGTTTGGTTTATAACTGACATAGAAGTGTTCTTACGTCAGTATAGATCAAACCTTTGGAGATTAAAAGGTCTCCAACAGTGGTATCAGAGCTGAAGGTGAAATACAAGAGAAGAAAAGACAATTGAAGTTCCGACTGGTGCAGATATTGAAGATATTCCAAATCAAAGGAGGACAAGGACAAATTATTGAAGATAACTTGCAGAAGTTCAGAGCACGAGTTCGAAAGAATCAAGAAGGACAAAGACTATATCAAAGGTACACTTTCTCCTCATAAACCATAGTAATTGCAGATACAGAAGGTCAAGGATGGGAGAAAGCTTGCAGATTGATAAGCTAGATAGGGAGAACTATCCAGCATGGTCCATGAGGATGGAAGCACACCTCATGAGCAAAGACCTTATAGCATTTATTACAGGAGATGAAGAAAAACCTGAATTTGCAGATCCTAGTATTCCTACTAGGGAAGAGCTTGCAATGTTGAAGACTTGGATGAGAAAGGATGCTCAAGCAAGGAGTATCATTTACATGGTTGTAAATGATTACCTTCTACCTCACATTAGAGGTTTGGAAAGTGCTACAGATGTTTGGAATGCCTTGGAAGAGCATTTCCAAAATACAACTAAGTCAAGGAAGTCCTCACTATGGGCTGAGTTCACAACCTTCAAGAAGAAGAGCTCACAATCAATTTCAGATTATGTGGCAAGGATGAAGGATATTGTAGATAGCTTGGGAGCAGTGGATGAAGACATTGAAGAGGAAAAGTTGGTAAGACAAATACTTACAGGTTTGAGAGGAGATGAGAAGTGGAAACCCTTCATATTGTCCATAGAGTTGTCACTTGATCACTTTACTCCTGATCTTAATCAATTGCTAGGTCACATGCTAACCTTTGAGCAGGATCTTAAAGGAGACAATGATAGAAGTACAAGTCAAGCTATGTACTCCAAGGACAAGAAAAAGAATGGCAAGGGAAAGCAATCGAATGATGATGAAGGGAATTCAAATCAAGCTAACTTCACAAAGGGAAAGATGAATTTCAGAGGTAAAGGAAGAGGAGGTAAGAACAAAGATAATGCTAAAGCTTGTTGGATTTGTGGCAGAACAAATCATTTGGCAAATGATTGTTGGTATAACAATCAAAATGGTGGAAGCAATAATCAGAATTATAATCAAAGAGGTAGAGGAGGCAGAAACCAAAGAGGCAATTTCAGAGGAAGAGGTGGTAGGACATCATATGGTAGAGGAGGTGGAAGAAACTTCCAATCTCAGTCCTACAACAATAATTATTATAATTATGCATCAGATCAGAAGGATGACATGACTCTTATCTTGAATGCAACTCATGAATCAATGGGAGAAGATCAAAGAGTGTTTTATATTGACTCAGGGTGTAGCAACCATCTGAGTGGGAATCTATCCTTGATGACTGATATGGAAGCAAGGGTGAATGGACATACAGTTCAAACAGGTGACAATACCAAACATAAAGTGGAGAGCATTGGATCAGTGAAGACAAAGAGTGGAAGTACACTTCTGAGCAAGGTACTTTATGTTCCTACTATTCCTAAAAATTTGATAAGTGTAGGGCAAATTGTGGAGAAAGGATATGAAGTAAGATTCACAAATGATGGTGTTTATGTACAAGATCCAAATCAGGGATATAGAAACATAATTGCAGGTAAAAAGGAAGGAAGATTGTTCACTCTCAAAGTCCAAGGTAATGTGGGACATGCATTATTTACCTATGGAAGTCAAAAGGTATCTGAATTAGACCTATGGCATAAAAGGCTAGGTCATTTCAATGAGAGAGCTATAAAGGAAATGTCGAAGAATCAGGTGGTGCTTGGATTGCCAAATATTGAAGGGCAACATATGGTGTACAAGTGTGAAGCTTGTCAATTAGGTAAAGCACATAAGAGTTCTTATAACAAATCAGGGTACAAGCATTCAAATATGCTTGAATTGGTTCATACAGATGTATGGGGTCCCTCAAGGGACTATAGCATAAATGGATCCAGATATTATGTGTTGTTTGTTGATGATGCAACCAGGTGGATTACTTTGTATGTAATCAAGGATAAATCAGAAGTTTTCAAGACATTCAAACATTTTCATGTCTATGCAGAAAGGATCACATGGCAAAAGCTTAAGAGGTTAAGATCAGATGGAGGGGGAGAGTATTTCTCTAAAGAGTTTGATGATTATTTGTGGAATGCAGGTATCAAAAGAGAAGTAACTTGCAGGTACTCCCCTCAACAGAATGGAGTAGCAGAAAGGAGGAATAGGACTCTTGTAGAGTTTGCAAGAGCCATGATGAAGGAAAAGAATTGTCCAAATTACTTATGGGCAGAAGCCATTAACACTGCAACATACCTTGTGAATAGGTTGCCTTGCAAAGCTTTGGATGGAGGAACCCCTTATGAAGCATGGTGGGGTAAGAAACCTACCCTTGATCATTGTAAGGTATTTGGATGTATTGCATATGCTTATGTTCCTTCACAATTAAGACATAAGCTAGAACCAAAAGCAGAGAAGTATGTGTTTATTGGATATGATGATAGACAGATGGGTTACAGGTTGTGGAATCCATCCACAAAGCAATTTCTTGTTACCAAAGATGTGACATTTGATGAGCAAAATACATGGTATGTAGGATCACCAAATGATTTTACAGGTGTTGAAGAAATACAAAGAAAAGGAAAGGCAAAAGTAAAAGTGTGTGAAGAAATTGTTGATGAAGTTGACTCTAGAAGTAGATTGCAGGATCATGTAGAAGAAGGGCCAAGATTTGATCCAGAATCAAATGAGGCTGAAACTTCGAGAAGTGCAGAAATCAGAAGATCTACAAGGGAAAGGAAAGAACCTATAAGGTATAGTTATGATACATCTTTCCTAACAACAAAAGATTATGCCTACATTGTGAAGACAGAAGAAGATCCAACCACTTATGAAGAAGCCAAAGGTAAACAGAATTGGGAGAAGGCAATGCAGGAAGAGTATGATGCTCTACTTGAAAATGAAACTTGGGAATTAGTACCAAGACCAAAGAATCAGAAGGTCATTGGATGTAAGTGGGTATATAAAACAAAGAGGTTTGCAGATGGTAAGGTGTCTAGATATAAGGCTAGACTTGTGGTCAAAGGTTATGCCCAAACTTATGGGGTAGATTATGATGAAACCTTTAGTCCTGTTGCTAAGATGTCTACAATTAGGACATTGATTGCTATTGCTGCTTGCAAGGGATGGAAATTATCACAATTGGATGTGAAAAATGCATTTTTAAATGGATACATTGCAGATGAAGTATATATGGAGCAACCAGAAGGCTTCATGGAATCAATTGGATCAGATTATGTGTGTAAGCTCAAGAGAGCTTTATATGGGTTGAAGCAAGCCCCAAGAGCTTGGAATTACAGATTGGTCAAGTTCTTGAATGAATGTGGATTTCAAGCATCAAAGGCAGATAGTAGCTTGCTAGTGAAGGCAAGTGAAAATGGATACATTTACATGTGCATTTATGTTGATGATATTATTGTTACAGGAACAGATGCTCAAGGAATCAATGAACTCAAAAAGCAAATAGAGAAGGAGTTTAAGATAAGTGATTTGGGAAACTTATCTTATTTTCTAGGAATGCAGATTGTGTATACTCAACATGGAGTATATGTTTCACAAGAGAGATATTTGAAGAATCTTCTAGTCAGGTTTAACATGGAAGATTGCAAGACCTCAACTACACCATTGGAGGTAAATCATAAATTAAGCAGGTATGGAGGTGAAGAATTCAATGACATGAAGAAATATCAGAGTTTGGTAGGTAGTTTAATCTATGCTACCTTGACAAGGCCAGATTTATCATATGCAGTAGGTGTGTTGTCACAATTCATGCATTGTCCAAAGAAGACTCATTGGATTGCAGCCCAAAGGGTACTCAGATATATCAAAGGAACCCTAAGTGAAGGTTTGTATTATGGTTTCACTTCTGACACAAGAATCAAAGTGTTTAGTGATGCAGATTGGGCAGGTGACTCAGATGATAGAAGGTCTACTCATGGGTATCTCTGTTATGTTGGAGATAAGCTAGTTTCTTGGTGTTCAAGGAAGCAACATACAGTTGCTTTATCATCCACAGAAGCTGAGTATAAGGGAATGGTAGAAGCTGCAAAGGAAGTGATATGGTTGAAGATCTTGATGAAAAGTTTTGAGACTGATCATAGTACTCCAATAATTTTTGGAGATAATATGAGTTCTTTGTATTTGGCAGCTAACCCTGTTTTTCATGCCAGGACTAAGCATATAGAGATTCAGTATCATTTCTTGAGGGAAAAGGTACTAGATAAAGAGATTGAAGTGATGTACACTCCAACAAAAGAACAAGTGGCAGATATGATGACAAAGAGCTTGGATGGACCTAAGCTACAGAGATTCAAGGAGATGGCAGGAGTGAAGAAGAATGGAATAATCACAATTAGTGATTGAGGGGGAGCTGTTGGAACAAGCCAATCACAAATTGGTGATTATAGAGATCTTGAAGAAGACTTATGGTCAGAATGAAGTGAAGGAAGATACTTATGAAAGTGAAGAAGATTTCAGGATGATGTCTTGTACACATATGTACATATAAGTGAAGAATCTTGTAAGCTGAGTATAGCTAAGTCTTTAGGATGATTAGTAGCAATGTCATAGACGCGGGATGAGTCAAAAGTCATGTATATATAAGTTCATGAGGACAAGAAATATGTAAGAGAGTCATTTGTAGATGACAAACTTCAGAAAGATGTGTAGAGAGTTTTTTCCCAGAAAGTAGCGACGGGTTTTTCTCTGAGTGCTCTCTGTCTGATCACGTGGATCAGAAATCCTTTTGTACACATCTAATTGAGAAGCTAATGAAGCTATGTCTAGAGTTTCAGAATCTAATTCCTCTCCTACTGTGAGAATGATCAATAGGAACATTCATATGTGAACTTTGGGAACTGAAGTCTGAGAGTAGCGCACTTTTCCGTCTCAGTATTTTGATCAGATCTGAGTGTATACTGTAAAGTTTTTGATGAGTGAGCACTTAAAATTTAAGTTAGAAGATAAGGAAGCTATGGCTAAAAGCATTTAGCAAAACGGGTTTCAGATTGGGAGAAATCAACTTAAGAAGTTGACTATGTCGAAGGCGCAACTTCTGAGAGACATTTTCTGACATGTCTTTGATCTTAATGATCAAATTAAACTTTTGGTGATTAGTTTTGAGAACTAATGATTGACATGTTTGCGCAAAGGTATTGCGAATACTTGTGCATCATTTGCTTGAAGAAATTTGAAACTTTATGCAGGTAATGAAGTGGATTCCTGAAGCAGACTTTCTGAAGTAGACACTTCTTCACTCAGAGAAGTGTTGCTTGAAGTTTTGGTAAAGAAGAACATTGTTTGTGTAAAGTTTGGTTTATAACTGACATAGAAGTGTTCTTAAGTCAGTATAGATCAAACCTTTGGAGATTAAAAGGTCTCCAACACTTGCTGCCTGCTCACTGTATTTGGCTTTTCTATTCTTTTCAATAGGTTCTTTCTAAAGATGGCAATGAGGTATACCACTCTGATTCTTTTACTTGGGTCACGTTCTATTTTTGGAGATTGTCTCTTTCTAATTGCGCGAGTTCGGTTTTGTGTCGGACTTCATCTTGTTTGTGTATGATCAGTTAGGAAGGATGCCTATATGCATGCAGATTATACATGATGATTTTGGTTTTGACACATCTTTTTGGTCCTTACATTTGTGATCGTTGGATTTTGTTTTGATGGATAGTGCAGGAACACAGGTGAAGGGCCAAAGGAAAAAGAGTGCCATGGATGGTAAGTAAGGTATGAAGTGATTGAGTCAACAAAGTGGCGACAAGGATGTAAGCATGGTTTTGATGATTCTATGTTTAGGTGAAAAGAGTGTAAGTATATGGACATGGTTGAGAATACGGTATGCGGCATGGTTCATATGTGTGTCTGCATAGACTTGCATGTGGCATGATGAAGAGGAGATGTGTGATAGAGGAGAAGTAAAAGGTCATTGCATGAGGTCATGGAAACGAATGTGGTTGGCATGTATCTTTCTTGGAATGCATGAAGAGATGAGTGAGCACGAGTAAGAGTGTGTATGTGCGAGAGTGTGTAATTCATGATGTGGACATGTGTGTGCATAATGGAATGTGCTTGGACGTGGGAAAGCGTAGACGAGGAGAGTGAGAGAATAGGAGAATGGAAGTGAGCATGATGTTGAAAGATGAGGCTTACTAGAAAAGGAGCTCTTGGGCAGCACGAAATATGATGATTGATCTGTTCCTAGAGAACTTTGGAGTAGGAACATCTTCTGATTGTTGCCATGGTTTTTGGATCATCTTCTGATTGTTGCCGTGGTTTTTGGATCATCTTCTGATTGTTGCCGTGGACCAAAAATTTTATGACAGGTGTAGAAGCACCCACTCACACTGTCCCGAACTAAAAATAGATGGGGATGATTTTTTTTAGGGGAGAATATTTTTAATAGCCATGATTATCTTCGTATGATGTGGAGAAGAATTGATTTTCTTCGACAAGTTCTTGAAGAGGGCTGCGGTTTTATTTTTGGATGTAGACATAGTGTGGTTTAGGGACCCATTTCCATATATATTTTTGGATGCAGATATACAGGTTGCATGTGACAAATATTTAGGACAACCCAACTCACTTAGAAACAGGGCCAATGGTGGTTTTTTGGTTTGCTTGAGCGAATAAGCGGACCATCAACTTCTATAAATATTGGTACTTGGCCAAGGAGGTTTTCCCTAGGAAGCATGATCAAGATGTCCTAAACAAAACAAAGCGCTACAATGCCCTTAAAGAATTTGGCTTGCAGTTTCAGTTTTTTGATACTAAGTTTATTTCAGGATTTTGTCGACCTTCAAATGCTTTTGAGGATCAGTTTTTGGGGGCCACGACCAAGAAAGAGGGGCTTTATTTTTGTCTTCATTTTTTGGCTGCTTTGGGTGTACCTGTACAAGTACACAGCGATGAAGGAAGGCAGTGGAAGTGGTTTCACAAGTGGCTGTCAGAGCAGCAAACCAAGGAGGGGGATGCCCTCTGGGATGCGAGATGACGCATGGGGAAGCCTTAAAGTCTCACAAGGGAGATTGAAAGGGGGGATCTTGCATGAAATTTGGGGGGATTTTAGCTCTGATGCACAGGTGAAGAAGGAAAGGGGAGGTCGCTCGCTATTTTTGCCCCCCCAGCCCAAAAGCGTCGTTTTTGGTTCTACTAGGGGAGCGACCATCGGCTCTAGATAGTGAACAATATTGTAGAGGGGAGGCATCTAGCTGAGGAGTTCGTGGGAAGGTAGAAGTGGAGAATAAAGAGGAGGGATTACAGGCGGACATCAAGAGGAAGTTGTGTCGACAAGGGGAAGAAGGTGGGCATCACGGGGAGGTCATGGCAGATTGGCTGAGCAAAGAAGGGAGCTAGTTTGGGAATACAGAACGCTTTATTATGTGCTCAAGGTGAGGAGCAGAAGACATAGAGGTGCTATGTTGCATTGCAATGTGCAGACGAGTATGCTCATGCTCTGAGTGAGGGAAAGACATATGGAAGTGTTGTCTCAAACAGAATTTCTATTAGCGAGGATAGTTTCTCTCGCATGTCCTTAAGCCCATATAATCAAACTGCATCCTACAGGAACTCGAGGAAGAGAAATGGTGAGGAAAAGAAGCAAACAGGAAGGGAGTGAAGGTCCTTGCTTTAAGTGAGCAGCATATACAAGTTTCAATCAGCACTCTTGTACAAGAAAACCGTAAGGATTCCAAAGGCAAGAGCGCAACATCTGAAGGACAGAAGCAGTGATGAAAGTGGAGGAGGTTCTCAACATCTACCCGAGAATGGGAAGAAGATAAAGGATACTCGGGTTCGTGAATCTGTTGTTGATCAAAGTATGAAAGAAAAGGAAAGTTACGATCAAGATACATTTAAAAAGGGAACAGGTCCTGACCTGAAGAACAAGGCTGAATTACCGGAGGAGTGTAAAGCACTTCACTCCAGACATTTTGGTTTTGCATGGAAGGATGCAAGAGTCTTTGACATCCTACGTAAGACTTGGGGTTCATTTTTGTTCCAGATAAGATGTATATAATCACAACGATGAAGCCCATCAACATGGGAAATCTCGTATTGAAAAGGGAAATGTTTCTCTTGGCATGAAAGTCTGCTCACATGACATATATGTGTGTGTGAACGGTATGAAAGGAAAGAGGAAAGATCTGTAATTATATTTTGAAGGACGTGCTAGTGCCGATGGATATTTTGAAATTACATTCTTTGTCAGATGCTCTCTGAAGGGGAGATAAAGAAGATTGTCACATGCAGATCATAAATCTTGAGAGAAGGTTTAGAAAAGGATGAAGCCTTTGCGATGATGCGGAGCCTAGGGCCTGGAGTAAACAGATTCGGGAGGTTTCTGTATCTTGGAAAGTTGGAGTGCAATGTCTATGTATTTCTATGGAGGAGAACGGGAGATAGAAGACTACAAACGTATGATTTTTGTTCAAAGTCTGACGGTCCTGCAGGAAAACATTGCTAAAGGAAGGTCATATTTGTGTGATGACCGAATGCACAAGGGAAGGATCAGTTGCTTGGCCTTATCTACCAAAGATACGGAAACATGGAGTCATGCATCATCTGGTATAAATCTTTAATCCTCTTGCGTCCTCTTCATCTTTGTACCCATTTTGTTGTATCAGTCAAGCATTGGAGCTAGAGACTTTTGACAAGTGGGCAGAATCACTTGCGGTTGTATTCAATTGCCCAGTTTTCAAAACAATCTAATAAGAGAATACTTTCACATGAAGGTCTTTTTATGCATGCCACACTGTTTGGGTTGAAAACAAAACATTTGGTTATTCATAGATTGCCTTTACAATGTTGATAGTAGATAAGGCATAGAACGATTGAAGTGGATTTGAGTGCGCAAACCTTCAACAGGCAGAAGGGGGTTTCATATTGCTGAGAAGTTTTAGATATTGTTTCTGCAGGATTTCAATTGGGTTTGTTGTCCTTGCTTTCATTAATGCACCACAATGGAAGTAAACAAGAGCATCCATGAAATCAAGTACATGGCATGAGAGAGAAAAAGAGGGGTGTGTTTAAAGGTGTAGTTGTGTATGAGAGAGAGGGTGAGATAGAGGGAAAGAAAGAGAGATACGGTTTGGGTCTTGCAATTGGATATGCATTAGGGGGTTTTAATTCCTCCCTTCCACAAATACATTGGAAAATTATTTGGTGACTTAAGAGTAGGCCAAGTGGGTGGAATCGAGTAATTTGGGAAAATTTGAAGCGTATATAATCATCTTTCTCTTGGGCATTAGGACTGATCAACTATGGTATCCAATTTGTAAGTCAAGATACAAGATTACATTGACCATATGGACTTCCAAAGCATGAATATGGAGAGGATAGACCTTGTATTAGGAAGAGAGTGACTATGGGGGTTAGGAAACATACTTAAATGCAGTTACCAAAACAATACACTTGAGTTTTAAAGAAATGGAAGTAAATCTCATCTCATCTTTAGATTTCTATAGTCTTTGTCATTTTCAGCATGTACAGAAGATCTTTTTGTTGTATAGTCAAGATTTTGAGCATTGTACAGTTACTTCGTCTGATGTATATTTTCATGCTAGAAATGTAAATATGGACATGATGTTTTATTATTCTTTCTTGCAAGAGTGTTTTATTGAAGGTTTTAGAGATCCTATGTTTGAATTTAGAGATGTTTTTTCCATTGACTTACCTAGAGGGCTACCACCTGAGAGGGAACATTGACCATGCTACTAAGGTAGTTACTAACACTAACCCTATTTGTAAGCCACCTTATAGGCCTAGTTTTTCTCAACATGAGGAAGTTGAGAGGTAATTATAGGACTATTTAGATAAGGGCTTCATTAGACCTAGTAACTCACCTTGGGCATCACCAATGCTCTTGGTCAAGAAGAAAGACGACTCTATAGACTATAGAGCATTAAACAAGGTAACAAGGTAACTATGCATAGACTATAGAGCATTAAACAAGGTAACTATCAAAAATAGGTTTCTAATGCCTAGATTGGAAGAACTATTTGATTAGTTACATCAAGCTAGGTATTTTACCAAGCTTGACCTTAGATCATGCTATCATAAAATTAGGATTAGGGAAGAGGATGTCCCTAAAATTACATTCAGGACTAGATATGGGCACTATGAGTTTTTTATGATGCCTTTTGGTCTCACCAATGCTCCTACCACTTTCATGAAGCTCATGAATAGTGTATGACGTCCTTATCTAGGGAAGTTTGTAGAAGATTTCCTAGATGATATTATGATCTATAGTACATCAAAACAAGAGCACTTTGAACACTTGAGAAAAGTATTCCAAGTGTTGAGGGAAAATTCACTCTTTGCTAAGGAGTCAAAGTGTGACTTTTTCAAAACAGAGGTTAGATACCTTGGGCATATACTCTCCCAAAATGGAATCCAGATGGATCCTAAAAAATTATGGGCTATGTGCCTTAAAAATGGTCCTTTCACATAAGTGACCAACACTTTCTCTAAAAATCACTAAATTCCTACTATTGTACAAGGCTATTATTACATTCTTCAGAGATCATGCAGCTAGAGGACTTCTCTAGAGCGTTTACATGGATTTTTGAACTTTCACAAAGGTTTTTTGAAAAGAAAATGGGCTAAAAAAGGAAAATTTTGGGGCCCGCTTTTCTTCACTTCTTTCTCCTACAACATATGTGCTCACACCAATAAGTGTCTCAATGAGAAAAGTTGACCGCTATATAGTTGAAAATCTAGTGTCTAAAAAAAATTTGATAGAGTCTCCTCTAAAAAGCGAGCATATGAGCAATGTATCAAAATCATAAAACTTTAAGTACTAACATGTAAACCTGCATATTGAATCATAGACTCCACTACATATAACCACTTAACTAAAAGAATCCAACTAAGTTTATTGAGCATGTATGAACAACTAGCATATATCTCCTATGACAGGGTTGGGTAAGTCTTCCACTTGTATCATCAAAGATATCCAACATCTAGGTGTCTCCCAGTTAAGAAAGCCTCACCAAGACCCTCTTTATTGACAACAAAGTCTTTATACAGACACATAACCGCTATATCAATGACCACATGGGCATACATAAACAGTATCCACATAACATACTTAGTGTTTATGTGCTTAGTACATGCAATAAAATAGAATTGAAAGGCTGACTTTCATATGGATTAGTAGTGCCATCATAATGATTTTTCATGCATTTGGCTACTTGGGAAGGTCAATGCCTTCATCCTAGGTCTTGTGACCATGGAAATACAAAGATATTTTGTTGTTTGAGTTAAGGATTAGGAGATCTTACAATATTGGCAGTCAAAATTGAGGGTTAGGGCTTCTTGCTCCTAGAGCTACATTGTTTGAGATGTCTATCATAGCTAGGAATTTAGGGTTGATCCCCTTCTAATTTCTTTTATCATGAGATTCTCAACATTTGGCTCTATCTTGAGTCCTTTGTCCTCACTTCTTATGTAAGGAAAAGAGAGTTTTGTGCTAGGTAAATGTGCTTTGATTTTTGTTCATCTATCACTTTCCAATACTCTCTTTAGTTCCTATCTATGTATGTCAATGAGAGCTTATTCTCCATATATTTCATCTCTTTTATGGCTATGGAGCTAAGTCTTGAATTGTTTTGCAATCGATAAGTCCAAAGAGCTCAGCCAACCCCAATGAAAAGGTAGACATCCATGAGATAGAATTCAATCAAAACTCTACTGCATCTCAAATGTTTGAGTCAAGACAAACTATTTCCAAATTTTGAACTAGAGAAGAAAACCTTCTGTAGATGGAAGAAGTTACTCAAAAAAATATTCAATGCTCCTAACCTACTATGAATTGAGCAAACTCTTTTTTCAAAACTTTGAATGGGAAGGTAAGCAAGCTAGATCAAGATATATCGTGAATTTAGAGTCACTAGAGAGTGAGAAATATACTTAAGAACTCATAGGTGTGATCCCAACGTTTCAAGAAGAAGAAACTGCATATACACAGTCATAGAGATTGATGCATATCTTTGTACACATAGCTCCAATGATAAAAATATTGTATACATAAATCACAAGGGTATTACCTTCATGATCCAATTATTGGATGAAATATGAGATTGTTGGTTTAATTCAATGACCTTGTGAAGTTTGCAAACTTGAACAATACACAGAAAGCAATGTACAATAGCTCAAGATGATGATGAATCTTCAAGTATATGTATATAGATGTAAAGTAAAATGCTTGAAGGTGTAGGAGGACTCCGAAGGTTATGAGATAAGTACAATGTTCACTCAAGATGTGAGTGAAAGCTTTGATATATCCCACAACTCCTTCATTGAAGTATATATATGACTATTGATTGATTCTACCAAAAAAAATCCAGTCACTTTTTAGCTCCCCATTTGAAATTTGAATTAAACTGTGGTTTGTGGTTTTTGGTTGCCTTCAAACCTACTTGAACCTTGGCTTTTCCTCATAAGAAACTTTTACAATAGGTAAAAATATAGTGAGGATTATCCTTAGGAATATCTTAAGGATATGTGTATCCACACATTATTTCTCATAGTCAAATGTAATCCATAAATATGGTCAAGCACTAGATTTCCATATGTACCAAAATCTCCCCTCAAGCCTAAGATGCTTGAATTTTCATTCCTTTGTGATCTTCAGAAGTCCAATCATTGATTATCGTGTATATGATTATGGTTCCATCAGGGTTTCTTTTTATCTTGTAGATACATCTAGATCCAATGACCTTCATGGTTGATTTCTTAGGCACTAAGTCTCAAGTGTTTCTCTTCTGCAACACTTCAATCTCTTGCTCCATGACATGCTTCCACTTTGGCTTCTTCTTGGCTTCTTCATATGATGAGGTTTCTTTAGAGTTCATGTCCTAAGCCATGTATATAGAATGCTTGGTGACTAATGGGGTATCATATCTATACCTTTCTAGCTTATTCATTTCCCTTGTAGACCTTCTAATTATTTGTTGAGATGATTTTGCCACATCTCTTAATTCTTGCACTTTGGCTTTACCTTCATAGTTCCAAGACTTGATCTCCCTTCTAGGTGTCTTCCAGTCATCTGCAACATTTTGGCTTTACCTTTAGAGTTTAGGACTTGATCTCCCTTCTAGGTGTCTTCTGGTCATTTGCAACACTTTGGCTTTACCTTTAGAGTTCGAAGACTTGATCTCCCTTCTAGATGTCCTCTGGTCATTTATAGATTTACTTGACTCTTAAAGTGTGTTTGGAATTTTGCTTGATTGTGTTGGAAAATCCTCCAAGTCATAAGGCAATTTGAACTTCCTGCAACCATCTTCAAACCAGGATTTATTTTCATCAAATACTACATCTCAACTTACTATGAGCACTTTAGTGCTAGGATTATAAATTCTATAACCCTTTTGGTTTACTTCATAGCCTATGAACATACATTTATTTGCCTTGTGATCAAGTTTCCCTCTTATTTGTGAAGGTATGTGTGCATATGCAATGCATCTAGATATTCCTCAGTGGTTCAAACTTGGATTTATTCCATTCTAAGCTTCATAGAGTATCATAAATTCTAAGGAATTTGAGGGTAACTTGTTTATAAGGTAAGTGGTCATGGATACTCCCTTTGCCCGTAGATGATTTGGAAATCTCTTCTCATTAAGCATTTACCTAGATTCTTCCACAATGGTCATCTTCTTCTTTCTGCTACACCATTTTGATCGGGTATCTGTTTGGTTGTAGTTTCACAAGTTTTGGTTCCTCTCTTGCAAGAAAGAATTGAACTCATGGGAGAGATACACTTGCCAAATTGGCATACACTACATTTGTAAATCATATCTTGTTTTCTGATAGTTTGTAATCCAATTACACTTTGATCTTTGTTAATTTGTTTCAAGCTCCTCTCTCCAATGTGATCCAACCTTATGTTCTTAACCTCTAGTTTAGATAGATTTTGTTTCATAATTGAACAATACTATGTTCCTTATGTCTTGGAGTTCAAAGGTAAATACTCTACCAAATTTTGCACCTTCATCGATCTTCTTGAATCCTTGGTATGGATCTTCTACATATGCTCCATACCTTGTAAATTTTGGGTGTGTCTAGAAGTGTGAGAGAAACACGAGAAGCACAAACAAGGAGCACAAATGCAGCAAGACACACGGAGAAGACGATGGTTGGAATAGCTCTCTCTATTAACGATGAACTGAACTGAAGTAAGAGCTGAATAATATCCCTAAGTACAAAGTACCACCACATATGAGAGTATCAAGTATGTGGTAACATGGGGAAAAAACCTCTAGCCAGCACTAGAGTAAAAAGTGTCCATGTATAGGGAAAAAGGTTCACTTCAAAGCTACTTGAGGAACATATAAGTGTAACAAACCCCCCTCGAGTGAATGATGTGAACACATACAGGGAGTGAAAGATCAACCCCCACAAGGTAATAAGCCTAGCGCTTTGTGAAAAGCTTCAAACTTTTCCCGTGAAAGAGCTTTGGTGCATATGTCTGCCACATTATCTTGTGTAGGCACATATACCAAATCAATATCTCTTGCATGAAGGTGCTCTCTCACATAGTGATAATTCACCTCAATATGTTTGGCCCGTGCATGAAACACTAGGTTTTGTGCAACAGCCAAAGCACTCTGACTATCAATGAGAATATGCGTAGCAGCATCGGTCTCCATGCAAAGATCCATCAATAGGCATCTCAGCCATATACACTCCACTATAGCTGTGAAAACTACCCTATACTCAGCTTCACAACTCTATGTCACCCCTATAGGTTGCTTCTTACTCAACCAAGATATGCATGAGTCTCTAAGGAAAAAGCAATTACCACTAGTGGACACGCGAGTATCATAACAACTAGCCCAATCACTATCTGTAAAAGCATGCAAGCATGGTTGAATATCTCTGCTATAAAAGATACCTAAGCTCAAAGTGCCTCGAAGATACCTAAACACATGTTTTACCACTTGCCGATGCTTAGTGTCAGGGCTATGCATGAATCGACTCAACAGGGAAACTGCATATTGTATATCCGGCCTTGTGTTGCATGCATATATAAGACATCCCACAGCTTGCTGATAAAGAGAAGTGTCAAATGCATCACTAGAATCCTCAACTGAGAACTTAAATCATGTCTCAACTGGTGTGGAAACTAGCTTGCAATCCTCAAAGTCAAAATGCTGAAGTACTTTTTCAACATACTTTTCTTGATGCATAACAATCCCCCCCTCAATGGACACAAACTGGATGCCAAGATAGTAGCTCAAAAGACCAAGATAAGAGAAATCAAAAGTATGGTGCAAATCAGCCATAAGAATGTCAACTTTTGCATCACATGACCCAGTCAAGAGTATGTCATCGACATATAGAACAAGCACTATAAGATCAGCCCCATTTTTGCACACATAGTGTGCTTTCAATTGGACTACATGTGAATCCAAGAGCAATCAAGTGCTTATGGATTTTCTCATACCATGCACGTGGAGCTTGCTTGAAACCATACAAGGCTTTATGCAAGCGACAAACCATATGCTCTTTCCCTTTCATAGAAAATCCAGGAGGTTGCTTCACATAAACCTCTTCTTGCAAATGACCATTCAAGAAGGCTATTTTTATGTCCAACTGATGCACTTTCCAACCTAGATGGGCAGCTAATGCAACCACGGTCTGAATGGTAGTCATGTGTGAACCCCTCATAATCAATGCCATATTGTTGCGCATATCCTTTGGCGACCAATCTAACTTTGTAGCGATCAATGCTACCATTAGGGTTTCTCTTAATCTTATAAACCCACTTTTTACCAATGGCATTCTTTCCTTTTGGCAATTCACATAACTCCCAAGTACCATTCCTATGTATGGAATCCATTTCTGATTGTATAGCACTCATCCATTGTGGATCGTCACATGCATCTTCAAAAGAAAGTGGCTCTTCATACATGCTGTAGCAATAAGAGAATAATCCACAAAATTACATGATGCATTGTGAGAGCTTGATCTTGTTCTACCAAGTAAAGGTGCACTCAATTTGTTGTCCTGCAAAGTTTGTTTCAGCAACTTTGGCATAGTTTGTGCACTCTTGATAGACATGCATTAATTATGTAAAACATCTTCAATATGTACATCATGCGTGGGCTGAATTTCATGCTCATTTTTAGCCATATTTTAACGCAAATGTTCAACCATATGTGGCTAGAAATTTCCAGCAGTTTTGATCATTTTTGGCTAAAATTTTTCAGCCATGTTTGGCTGGAAATTCTCTTCATTTTCAGCACTATTTTGATGGAATTTTTCAGCCCTTTGAGCTTCGGTTGCTCTACATGGCCATAATCAAGCGCACCATTTTGGAACAAAGGCATGAGTCTATCAAACACATCTTGTGAGCTAACTGTTGGCTTTCTTTTGCATTCAAGTAGAGGGAAAACTAAATTTTTAGAAATACCATATCTTGACTCACAGTAATTGTGTTCGTTAATGGATGGTACAAATGATATCCCTTACTTTCAGCACTATAACCAACAAATATACATTTCTTTGCCTTGTCATCAAGTTTGTGACATTGTTGTGATGGCACAAGAGCATATGCCAAACAACCAAACACACACATATGACTAACCATAGGCTAATGACCATTCCAAGCCTCATAAGGAGTAATGACTCTCAATGCTTTTGTAGGGTAGCGATTCAACACATAGTTTGCACACATGACCACTTCCATCCAAAACTTATCAGGAAGATGCTTTCCTTTAACCATACATCATGCCATTTCAAGTAGAGTTCTATTTTTATGCTCGGCAACACCATTTTGCTGAGGTGTATATGGCACCATACATTGGTGTGAAATACCTCTTTCACGAAGAAAAGCATCAAACTCATGTGACATGTATTCACCACCACAATCCGTGTGTAGAGTCAAAAGCTTTTGTGAAGAAAAATTTTCAACCATAGCTAAAAATACTTTGAAGCAAGAAAATACCTCCTTCTTTGCTTTCATAGGATACACCCATGTATGGCGAGTAGCATCATCAATAAAGGTAACAAATATACATGCTTCCCAAAAGATGGAGTCTTGACGGGACCACATACATCACTATGAACAAGCTAGAATTTTCTTGTAGTGTGTGTATGACTATCTTTTGGAAAAGAAGCACGATGCATTTTTCCAAGAATGAAAGCTTCACATGCATGCTTTTCAATAGACTCAAGTGTAGGCAAACCAATAACCATGTCCTTCTTTTGCAACTAAAGCAAACGATTGAAGTTCAAGTGACCAAAGCAAGCATGCGAAAGATCCATTTCAGCCATGGAACAAGTATGAGCAACTAAGGCATTTGAGGCAACCGTCTTGTATGTATTCATGCGATACAAGCCATTACATAATGTATTAGACATCACGATAACATCACCATTGCTGAAATCATGAACCATACACTTATCATCAACAAAGTGTACATGAAGTCCAGCTTTGGCAATCAACGGAACTGAAATTAAGTTCTTCTTGATACTGGGCACATACAATGCATTTTTCAAGAGAATCACACCTCCATTTTCAGCCATAAGCTCAATTTCTCCTACTCTAATGATAGGATAAGAGGCATTGTTTGCACACACCACATGTCCTCCTTTGGGTGCATCTTTCAAAGAGGCAAAAAATCTTTTGCATGATGTTATGTGCTTTGAAGCACCACTATCAAAGAACCAATCCGAATCAGCCTCACTCACAACCATACATTTAGAATGCAACGAAGCATCATAATGACATGTTACAACACATACCCAAAAAATCTTGAGCCATGTTAGCTTCATCATTCTTTACATTTGCTGAATTTTCAGCAATAGACATGCCGGATTCCTTCTTTTTTTCATTGCATTTGGCAAGCTTTCTACACTCATCAATAGTATGACCAGCCTTCTGGCAATATTTGCATCTCTTCTTCTTTGCAAATCATCATCATTAGAGGAATGAGTGGAAGAGTAAGTTTGAGGCTTTGGTTTTGATGAACCCAAAGTTGAACCATACTTGCTTTTCCCCTTTTGTGAGATAGCAAGTGCTTGCGTTCCCTTAATCAAACCACTCCTATTCACTCTAGATTGCTCTTCTTGCATACAAAGAAGCAAAAGTGTCCCATGCCTGTCGTGATATAGAACATGACCGAATGTGTGGAACTATATGACGCTTCACAGAAAGCGCAATCAAAGCATGAGCTTGAGCATCTTTTCCATCACATATAAATTGCTCCTGTGTAGGTGGAGAAGGAGAAACCATTGTACTCGAAGAAGAAGCTCCATATGTGATAGTAGACTGTGAAGTAGAAGAACCTGCAGGTCTTCGATCTATATCTGCCACTATGTTCCAAAGTTGTTCAGAAACAAGAACATGCTTCATCATGTAAGACCACATCGGATAGTTGGTCCCATCAAGCTTATCTTTTGAAGCATGCCAAACAAGTCATTGCTGCCCGCCATTTCACAAAAGAACAAAAATGTGATAAAATCTTCACTTCAACGAAAGCTGAAATGAATGCTGAAATTTCAGCTCACAAACTGTCACTCGGATGGCAATTTTGACTACACGAATGGCTTCAAAATGGGCGGCAAAAATTCAGACAAAAGAACAAGAATGTGATAAAATCTTCACTTCAACGAAAGCTGAAATGAATGCTGAAATTTCAGCTCACAAACTATCACTCTGATGGCAATTTTGATTGCAACGAATGGCTTCAAAATGGGGGTAAAAACGTAAGTATAACTGGTGGACATGCTTCTTGGCTACTGAAATCCATTGTTCTATGCTCGGAAGTCGATTTGCACTGTTAAAAGTGCACACGCGCCACGATGCAAAAAACCAAAAATTAAGGAGTTGACCTGCTCTGATACCACTGTTGCGTGTGTGTAGAAGTGCAAGAGACATAGGAGAAGCACACACAAAGAGCACAAACACAACAAGACACACGGAGAAGACGATGGCTGGAATAGCTCTCTCTATTGATGATGAAGTGAACTAAAGTAAGAGCTAAAATAATATCCCTAAGTACAAAGTACCTCCACATATTAGATTACAGATGGATAGTTTAGTGTTGGTCCTAATGAGGCAACTTCTCAACCATTGCAAGGTTTCATGTGATTGATGCAGATCATTCCATTTCTAATGCAGATTTTCATGATTCACTTGTTGATGAGAGAGCTGATATTGAGGAGGCCAAAACGATGCCAAAATGGCTAGTGCAGACTTTTTTTGATAGCAAATTAGATGCACCTCTATCATATCATACTCGTTCAGGCTTTCATAGTGCCTCTTTTGCATCAGATTGCTATGCTATGGTTGCCTCTAGTCTCTATGATGAGATTGAGCCTGTTTCGTTTGATGAAGCACAAAATTCTCAACATTGAATGGCTACAACGCAATCTGAACATGATGCTATCATGAAAAATGGTACCTGATCTTTACGTGACTTGCCTCCTGGCAAGAAGGCCATTGGCACTAAGTGGGTATACAAGCTGAAGCATAAACATGATGGAATAGTTGACAGGTGTAAGGCTAGGCTTGTTGCAAAGGGTTATGCGTAGGAAAGAGGTATTGATTTTGATTAAACATTTGCTCCTACTTGCCAAATGACTATTGTTCGTAGCATCTGTGCACTTGGAGCTCATCATGGTTGGAATGTACATCAGTTGGACATTAAAATAGCATTTGAGAATGGTGATTTTCATGAAGAAAGTGTATGTTTTTCAGCCCCATGGCTTTGTGCAAAAAGGGCATGAAAATGAGGTGTGCAAGTTAAAGAAAAGCATTATATGGTTTAAAAGCAAGAAGCACGTGCTTGGTATGAAAAGATACATGCCTATGTGATTGCACATGGTTTTGAGAACAGTCCAACTGAAAGCACCTTATATGTTGAGCGTGCTAATGGTGTACTTCTGATCATTGTTATGTATGTTGATGACATGCTGCTCACATGGTCCTCATGAGAAGCATATTGCTGATTTTAAGGCTGAAATGCATGCTTGATTTAAGATGTCTAATTGTGGGCATTTGCATCATTATTTGGGCATTCAGTTTATGCAATTTGATGGTGGAATAGCTTTGTGTCAAACAAAATATATTGACACATTATTGTAGAATTTTGGAGACAGTTTTACGATTGATTCTTCATGATGCTCGAGATGCATTTGATGTTGTTCTCTATTAGCATGCTATTGGATGCTTGATTTACTTATGCATTACTCTGCCAAATATTCAGTTTGTTGTCTCACAGATGAGCAGGGTTTATGCATTGCCCAGGGTGAGAATTGGAAGGCGGTTAAGCGCATCTTTTGCTACGTGAGTGGTAACCAACTACTTGGATTGTTTTATCCCAAGGGGGGACTTTGGGCTTACTTCCTTTGTGGATTGATTCCACATAGCTTGGCACTTCCTTATACATGTGTGCTAGCTCCTTGTTCACCGCATCACTCCCAGGGGGGATTTGTTGATATATTTAGGTAGTGATGTGTGTGAACACACTAGGACCATCGGGGCAATTTTTTCCCTCTTTACGAGGTTTTTTCCCGAGCTTGTATATACACCTATTGCTCTAATGGGTTACTTATCTTTGTGGTAGTATTGTGTGTTGCGCTCCAAGCTTCTTCTTCTTCCTTGTGTTGTTTGCTTGCTTCTGCAGACGTATAACTCCAACAATTATCAATTTTAGCAGAAGCAAAGATTCACTTGGTTGTCAAATTTGTTCATGACATATGTATATTTCATGATCACTCAAATGGTGATGTTATCATCTCTTCTCGTATTTTATGTCATGGGTTATATAAGCTCTTAAATTATGCAAAATTTGTGAATGAATCAGCATATTTAGATCACAATTCTTATGTTATTTCATATGCAAAGCTTTGGTCATCTTAATTTTTCTAGTTTGCTTTGCCTCTAGAAACTGAAACAACATCCTCTTCTCCCAAACTTGAGGAACCTTCTAAACATGTATATGAAGGCTATATTTTGGGAAAAATGCAGATCTCTTCTTTCCAAAAAAGATGTTCATTTAGAGTTGCACATAAATTGCAATTTGTTCATAGTGATGTTTGTGGTCCTATGCAGACACCTCCATTTAAGAACTACCTATAATTCATGAATTTTATTGATGAATTTTCCAAGCATGCATGGGTTTACCCTCTTTAAATTGAAAATTTGTGACAAACTTTATTGCATGATTGTGTTCATGTGCATAGGTGTAGACATAGAACAAGGATAATTTCATGTGCAAATATGCGAGCAACCACAAAGTAGAATCATATGAAAATAATAACAAAATATAAAGAAAAGAGATAATATTCAATATTGGGTACAATTTGCCCACACATTCATCAAAAAAAGTCTCAAACTATATTTAATTAAAGGCAATTATTATGAGTGTGAGAATTGATCTCTACAAGAAAAGCAAAGTATTGATCCACAATTTGTTCCTTTTTGGAAAATTGCCATTAAAGGTGGTGTGTATGCCTATCTAAAGACAAATCTATGTTGTTCTAGCACAATGGTAAGCACCACGTTAAGAAGCTCCACCTTCTTAATGTCAATTTGTGGAAGAGATAGGAGTGATATGAAGATCCTAAATGCAAGAAGAAGTGAAAGTGAAGTTGAGAAGCATGGAGATGCACACACACATACACACTCATGTAAGAGACAAGCAAGACACAATGGAACATAGAAACTAGACTCTATTGCTCAAGATCACTATTACAAGCTCAAGTTTGCTCTAAGCTCACACTAATCGACACTAGCTAACCTCAAAATTGAGCTCTCTATCTTGTTTTATAGTTTTTGGAATAGCTTTGACCGGTTTCACATCTAGTGATCGACATAGTTAAAAAAATAGGTTCTCTGTGCTATTTGGAGGTCTAAACGAGGTCTAAAAATAGCCAAAATTGGTATGCTTGTTCCATCTAATCTCCTCAAGCTTGAGGACTCCTCGACTTGCACAAAATGGAGCTATTAATTACAAAAGTGCGTGTTTCTATGATACATATGGTACAAAAGTGATGAAAATCACTGTTTGGTGTTTTGGAGAAGTAATATCAATTATATTTCAGTGGAAAAATTGATTCCATGGCTCCCCACGATTCTTATAGTCTACCTTCACATGCTACCTCTGCGTCTATGCCTTTGGCTACTACCAACACCCCCCTCCCTCTTGCGTTTGTCATCCCGATAGATCCTTGTTGTGGGGTGTGCGTGATATAGTTTTGCAAGAGATCATGTGCGAGGGTGTGCTCCATGATGGGAATTCCTCGTGCGAGATCAATTTCTAGTTTTTCCCAATCTATGGCATGAGGTTCATCGAGAGGTGGAAGTCGGTAGTGAGTTGAATATACCAGTTGTTTGCAAGAAAATAATTGAAGTAGATGAGTAGGCATGCTGATAAAAACTTCGGAGTGGTACTCCTAGAATTTTGTTGTGAACATCCCTTCAAAGCTCATCCCTTCAAGCATAACATGCCCGGAGCGATGGCATAGTGATCATATCGTATGCAAAGTCTTGGTTGCCATGCTCAAAGCCTCGGGTGTTGACATGTGGTGCTTTGATGTGGCGAAAGATCTTAAAAACAGTCTGCATCATATCAAATATCTTGACAGTCATGTGTGCTACAATGTCATCCATGTGGTGTAATTGGGGGAGCCAATGGCAAATTGTGGCCATAATATATCCAACTATAGGGGGCTTGCAAGGTGAAGTAAGGATAATTAAGCCAATCCTGGCACTGCTTATTATTTTCAACCTTGATGGTGAATGCCTTACAGGAGCGGCATTGTGGCATAGGTCCCCAACATAGGTTGTGTTGGTGCATGACAATCATCAATTGAAAGATTATGAAGAAATGAAGTCATGGAGTCAAGAAGAGAACAAATTCAGATGGTTAAAGGAAGGACATTTTCAGGAATCCAAAGATGTGTACACATATGTACATTAGCTGACTTATACTTTTGTCTAGTCATACACTTGTATATATTCATCTATAAATATGTTGAAAAATGTCGGGGCAAAGAGAGCAGAAGAAGAATAGAGAATAGGTAGAGAGAAATCAGTTGTGAGAAGTGTCATTAGACACATGAAGAGTGAGTGAATTGTCTATCCTCACTTAGATGTAATTTTTTTGAGAAATTCTAGGAGAAGTATTGTACAAAGTTTTATCAAAAACTTTACAGGATTGATTAGTCAATGAGTGATTAATCTGCAGCAGACTTTTCAGAAAAGTGATTTCTTCACAGTTAGTCAAAATTTTGGTAATGTGAAAGTATGTTTTCAAAACTAAGAGGAGTCTGAAGTTATTCTTGGTCTAGAGGTGGTCTAATACCAAGGATAGCTTGTTCTTTTGGAGATTAACACTCTCCATCAGTGGTATCAGAGCAGGTTGTGTCAAAATTGAAGTGAAGAAGACTCCGACTACTGCAGAAATACAAATCTTTACATCTTGAAGGTGTAGAAGGATAAAGGTTGAAGAAAACTTGAAGGTAGACACACTGAAGCCATCAAAAAGATCAGAAGAAGCAAGACTTGAAGTAAAGGTACATTTATTCCTTGTAAAGTCTAAAGCTTTGAGACTACAGGTGAATCAAGAATGGGAGATAGTCTCCAAATTGAAAAGTTGGATAGAGAGAACTATCCTGCATGGTCTATGAGGATGGAAGCTCATCTAATGAGCAAAGATTTGATAGCATACATTACAGGTGAAGAAGAGAAGCCTAAGTTCAGAGATCCTAGTGTTCCAACTAGGGAAGAATTGTCAGATCTAAAGAATTGGATGAAGAAGGATGCTCAAGCAAGGAGCATAATCTACATGGCAGTCAATGACTATTTGCTTCCTCACATTAGAGGACTTGAAAGTGCATGTGACATTTGGAATGCTTTGGAGGAGCATTTCCAAAACACAACCAAATCAAGGAAGGCTTCACTATGGGCAGAATTTACTACTTTCAAGAAGAAGGCCTCACAGTCAATCTCTGATTATGTGACAAAGATGAAGGACATTGCAGATTCTTTAGGTGCAGTGGATGAAGATATTGAAGAAGACAAATTGGTAAGACAAATACTCACAGGGCTAAGAGGAGATGAGAAGTGGAAGCCTTTCATTTTATCTACAGAACTTTCATTAGATCACTTTACTCCTAATTTGAATCAATTGTTAGGTCATATGCTAACTTTTGAGAATGATATCAAAGGAGATGTTGATAAGAGTGCAGGTCATGCAATGTATTCTAAAGACAAGAAGAAAGCTAACAAGGGGAAGCAACAATCAGGTGAAGAAGAAGGTACTTCAAACCAAGCAAATTTCATAAGAGGAAGAGGAAATGGCAGAAGTAGAGGAAGAGGCAGAAACAACAAAGATAATGCAAGAGCTTGTTGGATATGTGGTAAGACCAATCATATATCTCATGATTGTTGGCATAATAATCAGAATAATAGTAACTATCAGAACTTTAATCAAAGAGCAAGAGGTGGTAGATTTCAGAGAGGAAACTTCAGAGGTAGAGGTGGTAGGAATTCTTTTGGAAGAGGTGGAGGAAGAAGCTTCCAAAACCAATCCTATAGTAACACCTACTACAACTATACATCAGATCAGAAGGAGGATTCAACTCTCATTATGAATGCAACATGTGAAACATCACATGAGGATATGAGAGTATTCTATATTGATTCAGGATGTAGTAATCATTTAAGTGGTAATATTGCTTTGATGACTGACCTAGATCATAATGCAATTAATCATACAGTTCAGACAGGTGATAATACAAAGCATAAGGTAAAGTCAATTGGTTCAGTCAAAGCTAAGGATGGGAGCACTCTTCTGAGTAAGGTACTTTATGTTCCCACAATCCCAAAGAATTTGATCAGTGTAGGTCAAATTGTGGAAAAAGGATATGAGGTAAGGTTCACCAATGATGGAGTTTATGTTGAAGACCCTAGTCAAGGGTATAAACAGGTTGTTACAGGAAAGAAAGAGGGAAGGCTTTTCACATTGAAGGTACAAGGAAATGTTGGACATGCTATGTTCACATATGGAGAGCAAAAGGTGTCAGAATTGGATCTTTGGCACAAAAGACTTGGACACTTTAATGAAAGAGGTATTAAAGAAATGATTAACAATGATTCAGTGCTTGGGTTGCCTAACATTGCAGGTCAACACATGACATACAGATGTGAGGCATGTCAATTAGGTAAGGCTCATAAGCAATCCTATTCCAAGCATGGGTTTATGTATTCAGAAAGACTTGAATTGGTGCATACAGATGTGTGGGGTCCTTCAAAGGACTTTAGTATAAATGGTTCAAGATATTATGTCATATATGTTGATGATGCTACCAGGTGGATCACAATTTATGTGATTAAAGAAAAGTCAGAGGTGTTTAATACATTTAAACACTATCATGCATATGCAGAAAGGATTACAGGTCAAAAATTAAAGAGACTAAGGTCAGATGGAGGGGGAGAGTATTTTTCAAATGAATTCAGTGATTATTTGTGGAATGCAGGTATAAAGAGAGAAGTTACTTGTATGTACTCTCCTCAACAAAATGGGGTAGCAGAGAGAAGAAATAGGACTCTTGTTGAGTTTGCAAGGTCCATGATGAAAGAGAAGAATTGCCCAAATTACTTGTGGGCAGAGGCTGTGAATACAGCTACATATTTGGTCAACAGGTTGCCTTGTAAAGCTTTGCAAGGTATGACACCATATGAGGCTTGGTGGGGTAAGAGACCTACCTTGGATCATTGCAGAATATTTGGATGTTTGGCATATGCTTATGTGCCATCTCAATTGAGGCATAAGTTGGAGCCTAAGGCAGAAAAGTATGTATTCATTGGTTATGATGATAAACAAATGGGATACAGGTTGTGGAGTCCATCCACAAAGCAATTCCTTGTATCCAAGGATGTTACATTTGATGAACAAGGTACTTGGTATGCAGGTAAATATAATGTACATGCAGATGATGAAGAAGTAGTGGATCAAAGAAAAGGTAAAGCAAAGATTCAATTACTTGATGAAAATGAAAATAATGAAGTACAGGTTGAAGTTGAAGAGAGGCCAAGGTTTGATCCAGAATGTGATGAACCAGAGACTTCAAGAAGTGCAGAAGTTAGGAGGTCAACTAGGCACAAATGGCAACCTACAAGGTATAGCTATGACACCTCATTCTTGACTACTAAAGATTATGCTTATTTGATAAAAGCAGCTGAAGATCCATCTACATATGATGAAGCCAAAGGCAAGAGAAATTGGGAAGAAGCTATGCAAGAGGAGTATGATGCATTGATAGAGAATCAGACTTGGGATCTGGTTCCTAAACCTAATAGCCAGAAAATTATTGGATGTAAGTGGGTTTACAAAACAAAAAGATTTGCAGATGGAAGTGTGTCTAGATACAAAGCTAGACTTGTTGTGAAAGGATATGCACAGACATATGGAGTGGACTATGATGAGACTTATAGTCCTGTGGCAAAAATGGCAACCATCAGAACCCTCATAGCAATTGCTGCTTGCAAAGGTTGGAAGTTGTCTCAATTAGATGTTAAAAATGCTTTTTTGAATGGTTATATTTCAGATGAAGTTTACATGGAGCAACCAGATGGGTTCAAGGATCAGGTGAATCCAAATTATGTGTGTAAGCTCAAGAGAGCCTTGTATGGATTAAAGCAGGCCCCAAGGGCATGGAATTATAGGCTTGTAAAGTTCTTGAATGAACTTGGATTCCAAGCATCAAAAGCAGATAGTAGCTTGCTAGTCAAAGCAAGTAAAGATGGATTCATTTATGTTTGTATTTATGTTGATGACATAATACTTACAGGAACAGATGATAAAGGAATACAAATGATCAAGAAGCAGATGGAGAAAGAGTTCAAAATCAGTGATTTGGGGAACCTATCATTCTTTTTGGGAATGGAGATTTCTTATACTCAACATGGAGTATATGTGACCCAAGAAAGGTATCTTAAAAATTTGCTAATCAAATTTAAAATGGAAGATTGCAGGGTTGCACCTACACCTTTGGAAGTGAATCATAAATTGTCTAGGTTTGGAGGAGAAGAGTTCAGAGATATGAAACTCTATCAAAGTTTGGTTGGTAGCTTGATTTATGCTACATTGACAAGGCCTGATTTGTCATATGCAGTTGGTGTTCTTTCACAATTTATGCATTGTCCTAGAAAGGAACATTGGATTGCAGGACAAAGAGTACTTAGGTACATCAAGGGTACACTCAGAGAAGGGCTGTACTATGGATTTACTTCTGATACAAGTGTGAAGATATATAGTGATGCAGATTGGGCAGGTAATGTAGATGATAGAAGATCAACACATGGATACTTGTGCTATGTAGGAGACAAATTGATTTCATGGTGTTCTAAGAAGCAACATACAGTTGCTTTGTCATCTACAGAAGCAGAATATAAAGGTATGGTGGAAGCTGCAAAGGAGGTAATATGGCTAAAGACACTTATGAAAGTTTTTGATGTTGTTCAAAGTACTCCTATTGTTTGTGGAGACAACATGAGTTCTTTATACTTGGCAGCTAATCCTGTGTTTCATGCTAGAACTAAGCATATTGAAATACAGTATCATTTTCTGAGAGAGAAGGTCATTGAGAAGGAGATTGAAGTCATACACACTCCTACAAAAGATCAACTTGCAGATATGATGACAAAAAGTCTAGATGGACCAAAGCTACAAAGATTCAAGGATATGGCAGGAATCAATAAGATAGAGAAGAACCTCAATTAATGATTGAGGGGGAGCTGTTGGTGCATGACAATCATCAATTGAAAGATTATGAAGAAATGAAGTCATGGAGTCAAGAAGAGAACAAATTCAGATGGTTAAAGGAAGGACATTTTCAGGAATCCAAAGATGTGTACACATATGTACATTAGCTGACTTATACTTTTGTCTAGTCATACACTTGTATATATTCATCTATAAATATGTTGAAAAATGTCGGGGCAAAGAGAGCAGAAGAAGAATAGAGAATAGGTAGAGAGAAATCAGTTGTGAGAAGTGTCATTAGACACATGAAGAGTGAGTGAATTGTCTATCCTCACTTAGATGTAATTTTTTTGAGAAATCGAAAAATCTTGCGCCCGATATTTTGCTGTCTGCTCCTTTTGTGTCTAATCTTTTGAGAAATCATTCTGCACGTATCTAAGTCCATAGCTAATCTATCTATGGCTAGAATTTGAGAGGTTAATTGCAATCAGGCTGAGAGAATTTTGTTTAGGAACATTCATATGTAAGAATGTTCTAAGAGTCGTAAAATTTGGCGCAAATTTCATCTTCAGAGAAATGGTCATTGCTCAGTCCACAGTGTAAAGTTTTACACAAGTGAGGGCTCAAAATTTAAGTTGGAAGGTAAGCCATCTGTGGCTAAAAGATCTTGATCAAATCTTTGGGAGAACCAGTGTTAAGAAGTTGCAGGTGTCAAAGTCGCCATTGCAGAGAAGCTGTTTCAGACATAGGTAAAGTGTTTCACACATTTCTCAGTGTGTACTCAATCATTTTGAGAAATTTAACTTGGTAAAGTTGCGCAATCTCTAGGAGAAGTATTGTACAAATTTTTATCAAAAACTTTATAGGATTGATTAGTCAATGAGTGATTAATCTGCAGCAGACTTTTCAGAAAAGTGATTTCTTCACAGTTAGTCAAAATTTTGGTAATGTGAAAGTATGTTTTCAAAACTAAGAGGAGTCTGAAGTTATTCTTGGTCTAGAGGTGGTCTAATACCAAGGATAGCTTGTTCTTTTGGAGATTAACACTCTCCATCAGGTTGTACTTCAAATGCAATGGTGCCTTGACCCATATGTGCATCATCTCTGCAATTCCTATAGCAACTCCTGGCACCAATTTGGTTGAAAAATTTTAGCTTTCTGCGCTTCCAATGGCCAGTCGTCAGGCTCGAACTGAGTTGCATGGGTTGGTTTCTTTCCCGTCTCTTTTTCAATTGCCAAGTGATATTTTACCATCAGCATGAAGTATGGTTTATATTGAAGCTCGTGGTTGGAGATGTACCTTCGAGGGGCAAGGTGAGTGAAATAAGGTGATTGTAATATTCATTCTTGGATCATGTCCATGGCATGTAATTGTGCGTCGATACGTGCGGAGTGGGTTTTACCAAGTTCTTCCACTGACTTAAGCCATGTAGGTGTTTGACATTCAAAAGTGTCTTGGCCCTCTGTCATGACACGTTCGCCTTGTATTGGTTGTGGTTCATAGGCCTCTTCATATGTTTCCTCCACCAGTATAGAAATAGTTTCTTCTTCAGCCGGAATTTCTAGTGGGGAATCTAGCCTGGGGGCTCAGAATGAGCTACAGTATGTGCTTGAAGATCAAGTAACTGCGTCCAAAGTATTGAGTTTCTCGAGAAGCTCCAAGGGGTTGACTTCAAGAACTGGTTGTGGTTGTTGACCCGGTGTCCATAAGAGTAGAAGTTTATGATCATTCTGAAGTTTTTGATATTCTTGATTGATCTTATCATAGTCCTCGAGTAGTCATGCATGATCGTCTAACAATATTTGTATGGATTCGGAGGATACTGCTTTAAATCGGTTGGGATTGAGGGGTTCATCTGGTCAATCCAAAGTTACTTCCAGATTCTCGCGATTTTGTTCATGTAGTCACTGATTCTCCTCCTTAGCAGTTGCGAGGTGGCATCTTAAGAGTCCCATATTTCTAGTGAGTATGGCATTTCTTATGGTCTGAGCCTGTAACAGATTCTCGATATCCATAAGTGCTTCTTTAGTCTTTTGTTCACTTTCTAGCTCTAAAGAACGGTAAGCTTCTCGTCTACAATGCTTGGTGGCTTCTCTCGAGAGATGCAAATTCATCTCTAACTTGTTTCATACAAGAAAAAATTTGTTGAAATGCAGTGTCGATCGTGGGTGATAATAACAAAGGTGCAGTGAGTGAAGATGATGTCAGTGTGGGTGTTGATGCAGTGCGAAGGGGAAAGGGGGATGGGAAGGTGGATGCAATGATAACTGTGGAGAAGTGTGATATGCCTAGATGTGGTATTGAATTAGATGAGGTGAGTGGTGGTGCGGTTGGTGGTGAAATGTCCATGTCATTGGACATGGTATCTACTGCAATGACGATCAAGAGTGGAGTGATGGGGGGGTGGGTGAGTGGGTGTGAACATAGGATTTAAAAAAGTGGAAGAATAAATTACAGATGGTGCCACTTGGATTGTTTGTTGAAGAGGGAAGGATAAAGGGGATATAGTTGGGCAGGGAGGTGATACTGGTGAGAAGGTCATTGGAGGTGGAAATGGGAACATAGGCCTTAGAGGGATGGGAAATGAAGGAAAGGATGGAGTGAGGAATGTGTTGGGTGGAATGGTGGTAGCTATAGGGGGGAGATTAGGTGGAGTGGTTGCAGGAAGAGTTTGGGGTGGTGAGGCAACTATGGCTTCTACAACGGTACTGGCTAGGAATGTGGACCGTTGAGGTGAGGTGGGATGTACCGGGGAAACTGGATGTACGGGAGGTGAAAGAGGAGCGGGTGATGTATGGGTATTTCGATGGTGGTTGTGGATGTTACAATGGAAGGATGAGGCGGGGAGTCGATGACGATGGTCCCTTCTTCTGGCTTGGCATCTTTCATGGTTTCAAGGATGGGTCGAGCATCCTTTGCTTGCTGCAAAGATTGTGCCTCTGTGGGTATGCGAATGTACTGACCTTACTTGGACATTAAACGGATGCGTCGAGGGTCAAACTTTGGTAGTGGCTTCCTCTTCAAATAATGGAGTGCTTCAGTGGTTCCCACTGATTTGACTAATTCCTCAAAACCTTGAATGAAGGATTCTTCAAAACCTCCACTAGCAAGTTCTTGATCGAGAATCGCTTAACTCTCTCCTTCGGATAGTTGTCTCCAAGCCCATACTGCATGCATATTTTGATATAATTTCTGGACTGCCAGTGTATAAGCGACGGCTTCAAACGTGTCATCCTCATGGGTATTCGTATCACCTTAAGCTTCGGTTTGCTGCTCTTGCTCTTCATTCTGCACATCCTCTTGAGAGTCATGGCTATCCTGATTGGCTTTGTCATCACCCTCATCATCGTCGTTCTTGGTTCTCTCTTCTTCTGAGCTGGAGACTACCTGTTCTTATGGTTGATCAGGGGGGGTAGTAGGATAGCTTGGGTTGTGTTAGTGGGCTCTGCCTCCAAGTTTGGTATGGGGAAAGTAAAGGCTTCTGCACCAATAGTGGTGGGAATGTCTCCTGCTATATGTTAGAAGAAGCATTTTTTGAAGGGAAATTATTTGTAAAATGTCAAAAAATTGTAGAAATATTTATGCAAATGATGTAAAAATGAGGAAGAGTCTTCCTCATGTAAATTAGAATCATATGTATTTTTTCTAGAATTTTTGGAAGCTCTTTGATAGCATATTTTTAGATTAGAAGGGAAAAGGACCAAAAATCAAGTGTGAAAAGGACACTTGAAAATGTATAAAAGATAATTTCCTCTATTTTGAGAGGGTTGATTGTATTATTTGTGCTATCCAAGTAATTTGAAGAGCTCTCCTTGGAGAAATCGTGTTTCTTCCTTTCAAGTACTTTCTTAGATTTGTTGAGTCTATTCTATGTGTGATCCATGGAATTTGCAAGCTTCTACTGTGTATTTCTTTCTGATTAATGTGTATGAAGAGAGGTGATTCTTGATGTATGGAGTGAGAAAGTGCTGAAGAATATAGCTGGAGATGGAAATTGTCAATTTTCACAAAATCGCAATTGTCTCATGTGAAGGTTACAGGTATCATTTTTGATATTTGACTTCATAATTGTGTTCTACTGAGAAAATAACACACTTTAGGCACCAAGATCATTGGAAATGATGTAGTATTGCCCAAAATAATCAAAACCCTAGAAAATTCTCTTCATATTCATTATTTCTCAGAAATCCAGTCATATTTCTCCTATTTTTTGGATTCCATCATCTAGAAGGGGCTGTGGTCTTTGTATACTTCCCCGATTGACAAATGTAAGATGTATTGTTGATTCTTTATGCTAAAATGATTGGAGAGGACAACTCCAAAGGGTAGCAACAAACAGTTTTTGGTGTCGTTGTCGGGGAAGTAAAGCAAAAGCTTCATTGAAGTTGGACCTTGCTAGATCTTCCATTGATGATGGTATTGAACACATTGAAAAGGTAATACTCTTTAATCAAGAAAAGGAAATATGAAAAGGTAGGTTTCTTTGTTTGTCTTTTGGGAAAAGAAAGCAAGAGATAGCCTTTTTGAGATAAAGAAGTGGTGAAATTCTTGCAAATTGATAGTTGCTCATGTCATTTTTTAAGTAAAGTGTAGGTGTGTGAAAAACTGAATCAAGATAGTTGAGGACAAGGTAAAATGTGACTATCTTTGCATTTGTAGAGTGCTTTTTGACCAAGTATCAAGAAAAATTGTTGATCTTGGGAAAGATGACATGATTGCATTGAGGAAAGTCAAGTAAAGTAGCTTTATGCAAATAGATAAGATCCATTTGTTAGCTAAAGGCAAAGCAACAATCTTGAGAAAAGATTTATTTGCATCTTGAAAAGAAGAATGTTTGAGTTTATCTTTGCATGAATGGATAATTGCACTTCTTAGCACATTTTTTCTTTGGGAAGCTCTGCTCATAAACTGATTAGATTGCAAGCATAAAAGAGTATAACCAATCATGAAACAAAAGGTTAATGGACCTATAAACAAGAAAACCCTAAAATAAGTGCTTACCTTGATTTAGGGCAAAATACTAAAAAAATTCATAAAATCCATCAAAAAATTCAAACAAATTTATTTTTTCAAAAAAAGGTTGGATTGGAGTATTATTGTTGAAAGTGGAAGATAAAAAGTGGAAAACAATTCTGAAAATTGAAAAAAATAATAACTTAAGTGAAAGTTGTTGTCCAATTTCTTAAAAAATATGTTTCTTATGAGTTTGATGGTGTATAATTGCAAGTGACAAGTGATTTGGAGTTGGTGAAGAATCTTGAAGAGGACTAAGAGGAAAGAAAAATCAAAAACTGCAAAAACAGGAAGTTTAGAAAAAACACGATTCTCTGCACAGGATCGCGATTTTCTATAAGGAAAAGAATTTGAATTATTTTTGCACATTTTGCTAATGAGGTAAGTGGTTGTAAGAGATTTTCATAAAGTGGGTGAGTAAAGAAAATCAAATTTCAAAATATTAGTGAGAATTGAGCATCAAGTGAGTAAATTGAAAATTAGGTACAGAATCGTGATTTTCACCAGTGGGATAAAGGGAGTAACTTGTGATGAGAAGTTAGAAATTGTGAATTAAAACCATAAAATTGTTGAAGGATAAAAATTGAACAAGTGAAAAGTGAAAATCCTGAGAAAATCGCACAAAATCGCGATTGTGTAAATACTATAAAACCTTGGAATCTCATAAAAAAGCTCATTTGAGTGAGGGAGAGAGAGAGAGAGTGGACAGAATCGCGACTTCCTGCAACCACAAAGCTTTTGGATATTTTTTGATCAAGCAAGCAAGGTAAGGAATTCCCAATAAATTTTTGCATTATTTCAAGTTCTCATATGATGATTAGAGCATAGAAAACACAGAAAATAGTGAAAATCACATAATCGCGACTTTTAGAATTTTGAGTTTTACTGAGAAAAGATAATAATATTGTTAAAACTCTTTTATTGCATGTTAAAATTTTAATAAGGCGATTCTTTTGGAGAAACAAAAACTTAAAAATTAAGAACTTCAAAAATTTTCAAAATCTGCACAGAATCGCGATTCTGTAGTCAAACACAAAATCGCGATTCTCTAAAATAAAACACAATATCGCGATTCCCAAAGCACGATTTTCATAAGAATATCGTGTTTCTAACGATTGTGAGCAATCACGATTGTCTCGGAACAGAATTATGAAAAACACGATTCTCTCCACAGAATCGTGAAAAACACGATTCTCTCCACAAAATCGTGAAAAACATGATTCTCACCACAGAATCGTGAAAGACACGATTCTCTCCACAGAATCGTGAAAGACATGATTCTCTCCACAGAATCGTGAAAGACATGGTTCTCACCACAGAATCGTGAAAAACATGATTCTCACCACAGAATCGTGAAAGACACGATTCTCTCCACAGAATCGTGAAAAACACGATTCTCTCCACAGAATCGTGAAAAACACAATTTTTTTCAAAAGATTGTGAGTAAGTTGAATGATTCTTAGATCTGGTAATAAATTGTACAACAAGATCTAGGAAGGAAGGAGGTAGAACCAGTGATAGGAGAATTACAAGAAAAAGATTTTGGGCAAGAAAATAATATGGAAAATTTAAATGAAACCAATGGATCTTCTGAAACTTGTGATTACATAAATATTCTCAAATATATGTATACAAATAGGTTTGGAACCTATGTATATCAGGATGGAATGCATAAGTTTGTCATTAGATTGAGAAACTTAGAAGTTCCCCTGAATATAACACCAGTAGCACAATTCAAGGATGGCAGATATGAGGATAGACAGGGATGTGTATACATCTTCTCACAGGACCCAGAAAACTCTAATGACTTAGGGCAATGTGCAGACAAGAGACCTTGGGAACAAAACCTAGGGCAACCAGACTTGCCAAGACAACATGAAACTCACAATAATAATGAACAACAACAAGGTAGGAGAATACATACTTCCCCAAATCCTTTTGAAAGAGAAGCAGAAGGACTGAATGATTTTCCATTTAGAAGGAGACATCAGTGACAAAAGTGATGTGTCATATCTTCAAAGAATTCCTGAGGAATATAATGGAAATTTATGTGGATGATCTTTTTACTTTTTCATTAAAAAGACAGGATCAATTGGAAGATTTAGAAAATATATTCAAGAAATGTAGAACATACAGAGTATGTTTAATCCAGAGAAGTGTGTGTTCTTTGTAAGACAAGGGAGAATGTTAGGTCACATAGTCTCTAAAAATGGAATTTCAACTGATGAAAGGAAAATTAAGGCCATAGTGGAACTTCCAAGACCAACAAATGTAAAGGAACTTCAAACTTTCATGGGACATTGCGGGTATTATAGAAAATTTGTACACAAGTTTGCTGACATAGCAAAACCTTTGTATGCTTTAATCACAAAATTTGAGTGGACCAAAGAGTGTGACCAAGCTTTTGAGACTCTAAAAACTTGTTTGGTAACAGCACCAATTCTAAAAACACCACAGTGGGATAAAATTTTCCATGTCCATGTGGATGCTTCAAATTATGCTTTGGGATGTGTGTTAGCACAACCAATAGAAGGGAGCAAATTAGACTTCCCAGTTGCTTATGCTAGTAGGCAACTGAATTCAGTAGAGAAAAATTACACAACCACTGAGAGGGAAGGTTTGGGAATGATATTTGCTGTGAAAAAATATAGACATTACCTTTTGGCAAACAAGTTTAATTTCTTTGTGGATCATCAAGCTTTACTCTACTTAGTAAACAAACCTTGTCACACTGGAAGGATAGTCAGGTGGTTTCTTCTACTGATGGAGTTTGAGTTTGAGGTAGTGGTCAGACAAGGAAAGACTCATTTGAGAGCAAACCATTTGTCATCCCTGCAGAACATTTGGAAACAACACACATATGGTATTACAAAGTAGAAATTTTATGATGATGGCTAGTCATTTGTATCATCTCAATCATATGGGCATATTGGAATATTGTACTCCATAAGAGGAGCAACAGGAATATTTGAGAAGAGCTCACTATTGGAACCCTTGTACTCATGCTTCCATGATAGTCACCCTAAGTAATCTCAATAGGATGGGAGTACATTGGCCTAATAAGATTCAAGATGTAAAAAATTATATGTCAAACTGCTGGAAATGCCAATCCTTGAGAGATTTAGAAGTTATAACCTTATACTGGTTTCAAAAAAATCCAGATTGGAGTGCAAACATAATTGAGGAGTTGAAAAGAAATAAGAAAGGAAAGCCAGAAAGAGATAGTGCAGACTCAAAGAATCTACAAATGATTTCTAAAGAATATCAACTGATAGGAGAACAATTATACAAAAAAGGGATGGATGGATATCTAAGAATTTGTGTTCCTGAAGATAAATATGTGGAAATACTAGAAATGGCACATTCTGGAGTGGTAGGAGGACATTTTTCAAGTGATAGGACTGCTAAACTCATATTATACTCTGGTTATTGGTGGCCAACTCTATTTCCTGATGCAAGAACATATGTGAAAAGATGTGACATTTGTCAGAGGGTGAGTCAACCAAATAAAAGAGACAATATACCACTAGTGTCACTGATTTCAGCAAGAGCATTTAGTAAATGGGGGTTGGATTTCATTGGACCCATACATCCTCTAGCAAAACAGTCCCATGTTGAATACATACTAGTAGCCACAGATTACCTGACTAAATGGGCAGAGGCCAAGGCTACAAAAAGGAATGATGCTTAGACCACTGCCAGATTTCTCTATGAAAATATCATTACCATATTTGGATTACCAATTGAATTAGTAAGTGATAGGGGAACTCATTTTTTGAACCAAATCATAGAGAACATAACTGAGTATTTCATGATCAGTCATAGAAAGTCAGCTCCATATCACCCACAAGCCAATGGATTAGCAGAAAGTACTAATAAAGTACTTTGCACCGTATTGTCAAAATTGGTAAACACAAATAGGAATGATTGGGATTTACAACTTGATCATGTCCTATGGGCCTATAGAGTGGCATACAAAACTGCACTAGGAACCACACCATTTAACCTGGTATATGGACAAAATGCAGTTCTTCCTATAGAATTCCTTATTCCAACACTAAGGGTAGGTAGTCAATACAAGTGGACTAGACATGAGTTATCTGAGAGAGTGGTGGAACTGGAAAAACTAGGAGCCTCTAGACTTCAAGCAATTATGAGCATATATGCAGACAAGAAAAGGCAAAAAGCTTATTATGATGTTCATATTAAAGAGAAGGACTTACAAGAAGGAGATCTAGTTTTGGCATACACAGTAAAAGAACATCAGAAAAAATTTTAGAAAAAAGGATATGGGCCTTATATTATCCATCAAATAAGTAACAGTGGAGCTATCCAACTAGCTAATATAAATGGAGAAATCATGCCAAATTTCATAAGTGGATGTAGAGTAAAAAGGTATGATCTTCCATTAACTTTTTCTGAATGGAGAAGAATACATCAAGCTCAAAATAGGAAAAAAGAAGAGGAAAACATTAGAAAGGAGGCTCAATAGGAGGCAAAGGAAAGGATAAGAAAAACCAAAGATCTTAGAGAAGTCCTTTTGTGTGAAACACCTCTAAGAGAAAGAGAACATTTGCCTGTTATAACAATGAATTTTTCGGATGAAATAATCAAAGTTTTGATAGATTCAGGTGCACAAGTAAATTTGATCAGTTTAGCTTTGTTGGATAAGTTTAACCTAAAAAGGACTGAAAGCAAAACATTTATCAAAACCTTAGAAGGACGGATAATACAAAGCATGTCTTCACCTTCTATTGAAATTAAGTTCAATGAAGAATATATGAGAATAGATTGTGAAGAATGGCCAGATCACATGATGACTGAGAAATTGATTTTGGGACAACCATGGCTAAAGCAAGGTAAAGTAATTTTGGATTTTGAAAAAATGAAGCTTAAGTTGACAGTAAATGACAAAAGGTTTTTAATGCTTTTGTGGAGTAATGAAGAACAGGAAGATCAACAGGATATTCATGACTCAGACCTGGAAGGATTTACTTTTTCATTAGAAGATACAAAGGCATTACCAATACAACCACTTTATGATCAAGCTTCATTCAATCAAAAACAAGAGAAAATTGAAGGAACAAAAGATGGTGAAGAGATAGAAGAAAGGTGGCAACTATGGAATAGTCAGAAGCATCAAGGCATCAGAACAAGAAGAATGTGGAAACAAAGTACACACAAGCACTGCTCATCAAAACAAGTTCCCAGAACTAAATGGATATGGAAGCCAAAAAATTCCAAGAACAACCTATCAAAAGAAGATGGGTTTATCCCTAGAACAGGGTCAACAAGGATCAAATATTATTGGGTAAAAAAATCAGATTTGATTCAATGGAAAAAGAACATGATTATCTGATATACATTTAGGATTTTTGATAAGAAAATCAGAGTGTTACAGAGAAGAAATTATGACATCTTGGAAATTATTTCAATTTGTTCTACTTTATCCTTTTTCTAAGAAGAGAAATAGGAGGGGAAGAAAGGAAGTGGAGGAAATTTTAAAAAAAAAAAAAAAGAAAGAGAAAAGAAGAAAAAATAAGAAAACATATTATTATTATTAAAAAAAAGAAAGAGAAAAGAAGAAAAAATAAGAAAAAATATTATTATTAAAGAAAAATAAAAAAAAGAGAGAAAAATTATCCATTTTTCTTTTATAATTCTTTTTAATTATATAAGTTATACAGCACAAGCAAGATATAGATGGTATTGTAGCAGGTGTCTTTTTTTTTATTTATTCAGTTTTTTTCAATTTCTTATTTTTTTCAAATATTTCCTTTCTTTATAAAAGCTGACAAAAGAAAAGAGAGCACTGGACATCTTGCTACACATGTAATGATCACTTCAATTGAGTTTTTATCTGTGATACAAATAGGAAAGTCAAGAATTCTCTAAGTCTTGTTTTCATTCATTTTCATTACATCTCAAGATTAATGTGATTTTATTTATGTTTCTTGAGACTCATGTGGGTGGAGTTTTTCTTTGTGTGATGCTATATCTTCTCCAGAATGGTGAATCCCAAGGAACTACCAATCCATGATTTCAAAGCAGACTCAGTCACTCTGTCTAGAGGACATTGGTTCTTGGACAGTGAAGCTGCAATAGAAGAAGTGGAGCTAGAGTCTGATGAAGAGCGGGAAATTCTAGAAAAAGAAAAGGTAGCCAAGGAACTCAAGGAAACTTTGGGTATCATTGGACAGCACATATTTACTGTAGGAGTTGGAGGTTACAAGTACACCATGCTTTGCCAGGAATTTTACGCATTCCAAAGAATTGCAGTCAATTACAAAAGATGGAAAGCAGTAGGAATACACAGGTTGTTGGATGAACCCTTATTCTTCATAGACTTTGAAAGAGTGGCACATGTGATGAACAGTTTGCTAGAAGTTGGGAAGGGCAATGAGGCATATTTTAGGTGTACTGTCAAGAACAAAGAAAACCAGGAAGTGAACATTACTATAAAAGCACAGCATATCAGGCCAAGCCTTCAGTTTTATACCATGGGAAACAAGTTGGACAACAGCTTTGTCAAGAAAAATAGGGCTACATATGTAGGATATTCCAAATTTCCTGATTTTAAAGGAAAAGAGAATGAGGAGTATGCTATCAGAATGTTCTTGCAATACTTCTGTTTTCCAAAACTACCTAGATACACCATGCCACACAAACTAGTAACATTGATCATGTTCAATAATAAGGACAGGATCAAGCCTTTTGGAGTGATGGATGTAACTCCATACATACATGAGCAATTAAAGGAAGCAGCCAAACATTGGGAGCAAAAGAAGTACATGAATGGAGCTCAATTCTTAACAAGAATTATATATCATGTTCTAGGGATGCAGGATCAATTACAATTGGCTCCAGAAGCCCAATACTTCAGAAGTTTGATGACAAGAATCAAAAGTCCTTCTAGGATTATGTCTGTAAGAGAAGCAGAAGCCCAACCAAGCATGAGGGGAGCAGAAAGGAAAAGAAAGGGAGTCTCGAAAGAAGTCATTCCAGTAAAGAAAAGAAGATTGGATCCAAGAAAAGTGGAATTGGAACAGGAAGAGGCAACTAAGGAAGAGCATGAAGCTGCTCAGAAGCAGGTACAGTCTTCAAATGACTCTCATCCACCTCAGACAAGCAAAGAGCAATTATATACTTATTTGACTCAAGGAAACAATAAAAGGGCAGTATATGAAGCCCAATATCAAAAAACGTTGGAAGACTATTCATGTAAAGCAACTGACTGGATACAAGAAGAAGTGAAACACTATGAAGAGTTGCATGCAGCAGAGACTGAGGAGATTTTTGTTAACAAAGAAGTAGAACTATTGGCTTATTTCAAGGAGTTACAAGGTCCTCCTGAAACTAGGACCACAGTAATAGTGAAGAAGAAGGTTCAGAAGAAACCTGTGCAGAAAAGGAAGTTGACCAAGAAAAAATAAAGGAAAAGCAGTAGTAGAACCTGTACAAAGGATGGAGACAAAAAAAGTGTCAATAGAAGAAAGAAAGAAGGAGGAATCCATTGTTATAGAAGAATCAAGAATGGACAAATCAGGAATAGTAGGCTCTTCACAATTCTCTTCAGATTCTGAGAGTGACATTGAAAACTTCTTGTTGAAAAGTTTGAACTTATCAGTGCCTAGTACACCAAATGTGACAGTACAAGACTCTAAAAAGAATAAAACATCAGATGAATTGGGTGAATAGCCACAAGGAAAACAAGTCCAAGAAGAAGCAGTAAAACAGGTTAGTCCTGGAGAAGAGAAAAGGTTACTAAAAGGTAAAGCAGTGATGATGGAAGAGGAGATTGAAGCAAGGAAGGAGTTCAATTGTGGATTAATAGAGTCTGGGTTTAAGACTATATGGAAAAACCCTTCACATCAAACTTACTTCAAATTTAATGAGGAAAAGCTCAAAACAGAAAAGGAAACTCAATTATGCAATTCAGTGCACAGGAAGGAAGATAAAGATCAAATCAAGGAAACAGAGGAAGTAGAGGGAAAGAAGAATTTTCAAGAGGTCAAAGAAGGAAATACAGAAAAAGAAATAAACCAAAGTATAGAAGACATACTTTATGATTTGAATCATAATGAGGAGTTTACAACTACAGAAGACCAGGGGAAAGAAGGAGACTTGGATCTCATGGTATAGATGAGCAAGAGGAAGAGGAAGGACAAAAGGAGCAGATAATCAATGATAAAATAAAGCCCTCTGTGGAGATTGATTCAATCCTAATTCAGGATAAGGAAGTGCAGGAAAAGGAAGGACTTATCCTTGTAGAGGAACAACAAGGAATGGAGAAAAAGAAGGCAGAAGAAAGGGAGATAATTAAAGAAACATCAGGACATGAGAAAAAGGAGGATAAGACATTAGTGTATGAGGAAGATGTTGCAGAAAAAGAAGAAATGAAAACAGATAAGGGCTATGAAGAACAAAAGAACCAAGTCATAGAATATGAGGAAGAAGATGAAGAAGAGAATGACTGCAAAGAAGAAAAGCAGATAGAAGTAAGACAAATGGAATTAGAAGCTGAGTTGGAAAGGATACCCAAGAATATAAGATCTGCTTGTAAAGCTATTATGAGCAATATAGAACAATTCAGACCATCAAGTAGAAATATGATTATATCAGGAATGGTGGCAGAATCAGAATTTGTAAAAGGCAACAGAATCATTAATGAGCAAAAGAGAGAAAAGGAACAGTTAGTAGAACAATTGAGGATTGTACAAGAGAGAAATGAGGAATTGACTAATAGAATAATTTCCTTGGAAGAATTGGAGGTTCAACAACAAAACAAAATTCAATATCTTGAAGAGAAGTGTGCAAAGCAGGTAGAGCATAGCAGCAAAATGGAATTGGAGCTGAAGAAAATTGAAGGAAGATATAGAACACTTCAGAGTTCATATCAAGTTATGGTCAAAGCAAATGAAGAAATAAACAGAAGAAGGCCATATAAAAGAAGAGAGCAGGACTGTACAGGTAACACAAGATGAGAAGGAGGAGTTGAACAGAGAAATTTTAAGGCTACAAGCAGAACTAAAGGAAGCTAAGGAGTTGGAAAAACAAGCCAGTGTACATGCTGCTACTTCAATGAGAGGATATAATAAGTTACATTTGGATATAGAAAAAGAAAGAAGTGATTGGAAATTGAGTATAAAAAAAGAAAGAAATGAGTGGAAGTCAGAAAAAGAATTGTGGACCTCTCAAGAAATTTAATGATGATGGTGGAAGAGTTACAGACAAAATTGGAAAAGCCACAAAGCCAGGTTGAAGAACAGATAGAGACCACACAAGCAGAAGAGTGTGAAGGGGGAGATGATAACAGGACTCAACATTTTGATGAACCAGGAAACAAAACACCAATGGAGGAGTACTCAGAAGAGTTTGTTCAGAGACTTCTAACAGACAGAGAATCTAGAATGGAATTTATTAGGAAAATGCATAATGAATATGAGGAACAGATTGTTAATTTTGCTTTAAATAAAGGGATAAATCCTGATCAACACCATTGGGCAAAAGATGGCCTAGGTATACCCTTTTGCATGATTATTGAAAGCATTAAAAATTATCAGCTGGCAAGGGTGGGATTATCACCAAACAAGTATTTGGAATATGAAGAAGACATCAATGTGACAAAGGAATTATTTGAAAAAGCCAATCCTAAATGGAGAAACAGGTGGTTGGATGCTAACAAAGAATGTAGAAAGATTTGGAAAGAGGCACCCATTCAGTTAAAAATCAATCCAGCTTATTGCCCGGTATCAAGGAGAAGGGATTGGAAAGTCTTTTGGGAAAGAAGCAATGCACGACAGATTCCATCAAAATGGTTGAATTTTCCAAAGATAGCAGGACCGAAAGCAGGAACATGGCCAACAAAGAAATATATGGTTGACACAGCAGAGTCTGTTATATCTACATATAAAGATGTCAATGACCCAGCTTGTATTCTATTGATCAGAGTAATGAGACTCATATTGGCATGTATAGAGACCTTTACAGATACAGATGTCAGAACTCTAAATTACATTGGTTTTAATTCACCATCTGATGCTTTATTATTTGATCTCAGTGAAACCCCAGACAGGATCTGTTTAATGGCCTATTATAGCATAATAATATTTTTGGGTAGTCATTATCTTCATATTTTTTAGGATGCATTTGATTATGGATTTTTTGAAAGAGAATCAGAAATCTTTGGGAACTCATCAGTAGTAACCAAGTCTCGACTTACAGCCTATGAAGCAGCATACACATAATACCTAAAGAAAGATGTGATAGATAAACCCGAAGTAGTTGTACAATGGAGAAAAGCTCTATTTGAGATGGTGAATAATTTGAATATCACAGAAAGGAAAAGTCATCACTTATTGTCACAGGTATATCAAAGGAAAAAGTAAAGGAGGCTCTCACTATCTACCAGCAGGAAATTTTTTGTCAGGAGCCAAAAAGTCTAGGAGAGGAAGAATGTTAGAAGAAGCATTTTTTGAAGGGAAATTATTTGTAAAATGTAAAAAAATTGTAGAAATATTTATGCAAATGATGTAAAAATGAAGAAGAGTCTTCCTCATGTAAATTTGAATCATATGTATTTTTTCTAGAATTTTTGGAAGCTCTTTGATAGCATATTTTTAGATTAGAAGGGAAAAGGACCAAAAATCAAGTGTGAAAAGGGACACTTGAACTTGAAAATGTATAAAAGATAATTTCCTCTATTTTGAGAGGGTTGGTTGTATTATTTGTGCTATCCAAGTAATTTGAAGAGCTCTTCTTGCAGAAATCGTGTTTCTTCCTTTCAACTACTTTCTTAGATTTGTTGAGTCTATTCTATGTGTGATCCATGGAATTTGCAAGCTTCTACTGTGTATTTCTGATTAATGTGTATGAAGAGAGGTGATTCTTGATGTATGGAGTGAAAGTGCTGAAGAATAGAGCTGGAGATGGAAATTGTCGATTTTCACAGAATCGCGATTGTCTTGTCTGAAGGTTACAGGTATCATTTTTGAGATTTGACTTCATAATTGTGTTCTACTGAGAAAATAACACACTTTAGGCACCAAGATCATTGGAAATGATGTAGTATTGCTCAAGATAATCAAAACCCTAGAAAATTCTCTTCATCTTCATTATATCTCAGAAATCCAGTCATATTTCTCTTATTTTTTGGATTCCATCATCTAGAAGGGGTTGTGGTCTTTGTATACTTCCCGGATTGACAAATGTAAGATGTATTGTTGATTCTTTATGCTAAAATGATTGGTGAGGACAACTCCAAAGGGTAACAACAAACACTATAGTAGTAATTTCTTGAGTGATGGTTGTTTGAGGAGTGACCGCATTGGTAGTGCCTTCTGTGATAATAGGTCGAAAGAGTCGGATGTGCATGGGCCATACAGGTGTGGGGGGTTCCGTTGGAGATTGTTGAGGGGATGGTTGTGGTGATGGGGACTCTAGAACCTGCAAGCATGGGATAGAACCTCGCATGTGCTTGCCTGCCTGTCCTTTGCTAGCTTTTCTGGCCTTCTTGGTGGTTCCCTTGAATCCTTTTAATTCTTCACTGGTCATAGCGCGTTCGATGGATAAATCATAGGCTAAACACATATAGACTATTCTTGTAAGGGCACAACAGTCATGGATGATGTGTTTCTGTCCTCATCTTTGTTGAGCTAAACACATATGATTGATGATCCAACTAGCAAGATCTATGGTTTGGGTCCCTATGCATGCAAGATATAAACTAAACCAGATATGTTTTTGAGGAATGGTAAAACGATCTTGTGTGGGGAACGCAAAATGCTGCATGCAAATGTGCAATGGCTTGGAGAGTTCAGGTGTGATGGCTGAAATGTCTGCCCACTTCAAAACATCACCACGTTTCATAGGCTCCAGAATAATCCCTTCTTGCTATGTCGGTGTGTGAGTCCTGTGGATCTTAAGTGCTGCCCGAATAAGAACTTTTGAAAGGTAAAACTTCTTGTATGGAGGATCATTCACTAGTGATGGAAGAATAAATGTTCCTGGAAAGTCCTTGTTCTCGGGGGCTGCAAGTGTAGTCACCAAGTAATAGCACCGATAGAAGTCGGGTTTGGGCAATGGATCACTGAAATATTCGGTAAAACCAGCTCTAGTCCAAATATGCCTTAACTCTTCTCAATTCTAGAGCTCTTCAAATTCTCTCGAGAAAAATTGATATCTGCCCCACTTGATACTGTCAAAACACAACATGGCATCATAAATAAAGTTGGCGTCTACAAGGGATCCTGCTAAACCTTGGAACCAATGAGAATTTCTATGAACTTTTTCAGTGTGTCCCATAGGAGGATCATCTATGGGTATTGGTCCTAGGAAACCTTGAAACTCCGGGGGTTGTGAGGTAGGGTAAGATTCAGCCAATAGGTTACCAAAGTTGATGATTGGCGTGCTGGGGCCGGCCACGGAGGGTCCTTCAGCTTGCATGATGAGCGAATTGAATATGGAGGTGATCTACTACAAAAGATTAACACATTAGTATGGAAACAAATTTTGATCCCATTAAAGTGAGACCGCAATCCCTTTCCATAGTTGATGTGTAACCCATGTAGTTGAGTATTGTGAGGTGGTTTATGGAATGATTTTTCAAAAAATAATGCAGGTCACTAGACAGCTACATGCTTTAGATAGTGCATACATTGCTTTTGATGAAAAGTTATTATAAGTGATGGTGGGTTAGTGTGGGTGAATTCATACAAGATTTAGTTGTGAGTGAATTATTACAAGGATGAGGGTTAGTCAGGATAGGTGTTATGCAAGACAAAAGGTCTTAGGAAGGCTTCTGGACATGTTTCGGCATCCATTTCTTAAGAGTTGATGAGTGGGTGGTATTCTTCTGTTGAGGTACAAAAGGTGATTTTGGTGGTTGTGTCGATGGATGAAGTGATTTCAAAGGGAGTGGCTTGAGTTTTGGGCTATAATACAATGCTTGGGTACCCAAATTTGTGTGGGTGTGGGTCCGTTTGTGAGGTAATTCTTGGAAATCCAAATCTTTTGAACTCTCATTGTTGGAGAAGGAGGCCGAGGGTATGTGGATTGCTGACTCCGATTCTGCCTGGACTTATCCTTGTCAAAGCCTTTGTTGTTGTGGTTGGTTGGTGCTTCTTGTCCTTTTGGCACCCATACCTGCTTTATGCAGGCAGTCTCAGTTTGCTGATGCTCCTGCAATCTGTGTGTCACCTGGTATGGTTGTCGGTCTGGGTTCGTAAGTCGTGGTTGACTCTTTTATGATTGAGGGTGTGAGGTCAGGTTAACACTCTGCTTCGGAAAAGAAGGAAGTTCCAACACTTGAGAAACTTTCCCATTAGGAAGTGAGGCATTCTGTACCACAGATCTAGGCCAATCCACAGTAAGTGTGGAAGGATGGACACTGAAGGCTATGGTGCCCCTCTCTCCGCTGATCATTCCACCTTATTGTTGATGTCACCCACTTGACCGCTAATGGTCCCCATTTGTCCACTGAAGGAAGACCCATGGAAGATCTCTTGATGATCTCCTGATTGGCAACTATCCATCGCCAAGCTCTCATGGGTTGACTTTGGAGGGAGCATGCTTAGCCGATGGATTTGACCAAAGATCTTCTAGTCCTCCGTCGCAATCATTTCATATGGTCTAGGATTACATACCTAAGGTGGAGTTTTGTTAGGGAAGTCAAGCGGTATCAGTCACTACTGGTCTAAGGTCCTGATCTGCAAGGAGCCTTGTCTAAGATTTAGGTCCAGTGAGTGATCATATAGCCAACTTTGGCCAAGGATTAGGGGTTCTATCAGGTCATCATCATGGCCCATTAGGAGCTTCACAGTCATGGTCACTTCGTGTATGAGGATAGGAAGGTGCACCTCACCCATGCAAGGGGTTTCCATGCCTCCTAGCCCTATGAGGTATGCCTCAATTGGTGCATTTCTATTCCTGAGTCCAGATAATGAGACCATCTAATGGCACTAGTTGCAGCACCTGAATCAAAGCCCTAAGCTCGTGGCGAGTGTTGCGGTGTCCTGTCATGACTGTAATGAATGGTCTCCTATCGACTATGCTAGGATGAGCAATTGACTTTGCTTGACACATGGCCATGGGATATATGGGTGTTTCTTCCAGATGGTTATAATGTTCTCTCCCTAGTCCTTGTCTTCTTAGCTTCATGCACTTAATGCGTTCTAGAGCTTCTACCTGAGCTTCCGCATGTATTCTCTTTTCTTCCTCCTTACGCTTCTTTGCCAATGTGAGTCGTCTAAGCATATCCTCAGTAAGAGGTTCCTCATATAGCTTGACTCTACAACCACTAATGTAATTAGGCATTATCTCTCCTTCTAGGGTGGCTAATTGTACCACTTATCGACACTTTGTTTATGATCATAGGTCCATAACCATGTTTTTCTAGCTTTCGTGCATGTTGGTTTAGTGTATACACTAGGACTAAGTCACCTTCTTTTAATCCGTTGTCTTTCACATGTGCATCGAAATAGGCTTTCTGTCAGCTTTGTTGCATATATGCTTGCTGCTTCTTTTAGTCTGATTTCTCCTAATCGTTCCAAATCCATTATTCTGGATGATAATTCATGGCCAGTCCACTGATGTTCTTGTGCAACCTCAAGGGTGGGTATCAAAAAGTCCAAAGGAAGCACAGTGTTTTGACCAGAAACCATCTGAAAGGGAGTTGCATTGAGTATGGTCTTGTAGGCCGCTCGATATGCCCAAACAACGTGGTGTAATTGTTTGTCCCAATCTGAATGTTTATTGTTCATGAGTTTTGTCAGTACGTTAAAAATGATCTTGTTAGTACTTTCTGCTTGACCATTGTCCTGAAGATGATATGGTGCAGATTTCTTGTGAATCACCATAAAATCTTGTAACAAATATTCAATGACCTGGTTTAGAAAGTGAGTTCCTCGATTGCTCACTAACTCTATAGGCAATCCGTATCTCATAAAGACATTTTCAAATAAGAATTTTGCAGTCGTGTGTGCATCATTCTCTTTTGTGGCCTTGGCCTCTACCCATTCGGTAGGATAATCGGTCGCAACTATGATGTATTCTGCATGAGTACCTTTTGCATGGGTCCTACAAAGTCCATACCCCACTTAGAGAATGCATGTCCTCGCATCATGGGTTTCAGTGGCATCTCATCTCGGCGAGTAGGAAATTAAGTTCTTTGGCAGACATCACATCTCTTAACATAGGTATGTGCATCCATGTGAAGAGTGGGCCACCATAATCCTGCAAATAGTATGGTTTTGATTTTCTTGTCGGGGCCAAAATGGCCTCCTACAACACATTGGTGTGCAGTCTCTAATACTATCAAGTAATCGCTCTCATGAACACATTATCTTAGGTATCCATCTCTTCCTCATTTGTACAAGTTATCGCCAATAAGTGAGTAGTCTTGACCTTCCTGCTCTAGACTTTATTGTCATGCTAAAGTCATTCCTTGAGGGAATGTTTGCATCCTCAAATACATCACTAAGGGTTCACTCCATTCTGGTGCAAGAGACATATGATATAAAGTGGCATGTTCTACCAGTGGTCTCTCACAACAGATAGGACATTCTTTACACATCTTATAGACATCTGCTTCCATAGAAGGCCAATATACTCCTAGTCTATGCAGATTCTACAATGTACAATGTTTTGAGTGATGTTGCTTTAATGCACCTACATGTGCTAGTTGCATTCGATTCTCGTATTCTGATTCATCTACACAACAAGCAAGAATTTTCTAATTATCTTGTTTATATATGCTTCCTTCTATTATCTGATATGTTTGTGACTTGATGATCTCTCCTTCTCTGATCCTAATCCTAGGTTTCTTGGGTCCAAATGTGAGAATAGGGATGATAGGCTTAGCCCATTCACGTACTATTTCAAGGTTAAACAAATATGTGTCTAGCAGTTCATCCGCTATTCCTTGAGGAGTTTCTCCTGTAGTTCATCGTGAGAGATGGTCAGCTCTAAGGTGGGTCTTCCCCTTCCTAACCACAACTTCGAAGTCGTATTCCATGAGTAATAGAAGAGTATCAAACGTCCCATGTTACACGGATTATTGACTAAGTACAGCAATGCTTGATGATCCGTGAAGAACTTGAACTTATTCACCAATAAGTAGTGCCTGAATTTCTTTACCGCGTAAATCATTCCTAATCATTCACGCTCCGTAGTGGTGTAATTTCTTTCTATTGCATTCAACTGTCTACTTGTGTATGATATAGGAAGATCCATATTGCCTTCGTTCTCAGGTTGTTCCAACACACATCCTATGGCGTAGTTGGATGCATCCACATGTAGTATGTACATGGAATGGCGTACTCCAATCCGGTGTTGTTAATATAGGTGCTGAACACAAGCGTCGTTTAAGTCCATTAAATGAGTTCTTGCATTCATCCATCCATTCAAACTTGGTTAGAACAGAGTACAAAGGCTTTGCTATTATTGCGTACATGTGTATGAATCGTCGATAATAACCACCATGGCCCATGAAAGCTTGTACTTCTTTTACATTTTTTGGCCTAGGTAGGTCGGCAATTACTTTCACCTTTTCCTCATATGTAGAGATTCTGTTCTTGGCACAATGTGACCTAGAATCTTACTTTGCCTGACCATGAAAATGCACTTTTTTGGGTTCAAGCACACCTGATATTCTCGACATTTATCAAATACTTGTCTTAATTTAGGGATATGAGTCTACCTCATATTCGAATGAATACATATGTCACCAACATAAACTTCCAAATTCTTGTGTAAGAATTCCTTAAAAACATGACACATGATTCGTTGAAAGGTGGTAGGTGCATTTGTTAGCCCAAATGGCATTACATGAAATGCAAATATGCCCCATTCTGTGGCAAAATCCATCTTATATTGATCTTCAGGAGCAATGGCTACTTGATTATAGCCTGAGAATCCATCAAGGAAGCTGTCAACTTCCTTGCCCACAACTTGTTCCAATAAGTGTTCTATGATAGGAAGAGGATAACTGTCTCTAATCATGGCGGCATTAACCTTTTTAGGTTAATACACGCGCAATTTTTCGTTCTTCTTTGGTACAACCACAATGGGGGATACCCATTCGGTATGCTCAATTTCATAAATGAATCTTGCTTCTATCAAACAATCTATTTCTTCTTTAATCTTGGTAGTGTAATTATCATTGTACGTGTATGGTTTGTGCTTGGATGGTTTTGCATCTAGAGACATAAGGATCCTACGAGAGCATATATCTAGGTCTACTTCTTTCAAATATTCATAACTCCAAGCAAAGACATCTCTATATTCTCGTAATAGGGCAATTAACTCCTGTTCTTCTTCATTGGTCAAATCATGCCCTACATATGTACATTTTTTTTTCTCCTTCTTCTATGGTAACTATGATTTTTTTAATTTTCTATCGATTATCATATGCTTCTCCCATGCCTGCTTCTCTCTTGGGCATTCGTTCCATAATTATTCTATCTTCTATTTCATACTTCTTGAAGTTCTCACGTACTTCCATGAGTGGTTCGTCTTCTTCTTCTGTCTTAGGTGATTTCTTTCTCTTCTTCGGTTTATTTTCTTTACTTTCTATGAGTGATTCATGTTGTTTCCTTAAGGTTACTGCAATGGTAGTTGGATGAGTGTGCATGATGGCCACATGACTATCCTAGAGCATTTGCATAATACATGTGCAATGGTAGTTGGATGAGTGTGCATGATGGCCACATGACTATCCTAGAGCATTCGCATAATACATGTTCTAGAAGTAGGAGGACAAGAAGGTGGGGAGGTGAATTGCACGCACATTATTCAGATTTCCCTTTTAGCTAAAATGCTTTTGTAATGTAGCTCTTTATCATTATTTACATAATTTTAGTAGATCAACACTTACTTCACAATTGATTGTGATAAACATTTGCTCCCTTTGGTGTAAAGACTGACCAATCTCCTGCCAAGTATTGGTATGTATTACTACAACTTTGCCGAATCATTGGGAGGGTAGATTAATGAGTGACATGTTGAAAGTTGTCCAAAATCATTTCACACAATCCCAAATTACATTGCATACGCGCACCAGAATCCCCATCAAGTCGAGCCTTGTAAGTGTGCAATAGCTATGAGAAAATTCATCCTTATGAGCAAAGCAATGAAGATCTATGGGAAACCGATCAATAAGCTTGTCATATTGAAGCGAGAAAGCGCTCCTGAAGTGTTCGCAGACATAGAGAGTGGAGAAATAATAAGCGTCTCCCTCAATCAGAACAATACCCAGCTACACGAAGTGCTTTTTACGATAAACTGGATCCTGGTATGAAGATTTACTTGATGCAGTAACAGCACTCACTGGTAACTGATGCAAAATTGAAGATCTGAACCCTCTCCTTCAAAATAAGACAGTGCAGACTGCCTGAGTGTTTTTCCGTAGCATTTTTTGTAAACTATAACTCTGGAGGTTTACGTTCGGTTTCCAAGCTTTTATCTTTAATGCGTACTTGGGCCGGAGCTGACGTTTTTCTGCTTAGTTATTCTCACGCTGCAAATCAGATACCATGCTCTCCTTTGCGTTAAGACAGACTGAAAAATGGCATACCTGCGGGACTTGACCCAGGATGACTGAAATTCGAAAAATGACATATCTGCGGAACTCAACCCAGGATGGCTTGACACTTTAACTGCTCTCACGACTACGCTAGTTAGTCTCAAAGTGAAGTGAGTAGAAGGAGTGGAATCGTCATAGTAAATCAGAGAAACATTTAGGAGCTGCTGGTCGTATTCTTTCTCTACGTGTATATGTTCAGTTGCTTTCGTCACTCAAGGTATCACCTTGCTCAGATATGTTCATTTGGCACGTACTGGCTCCATGATGAGAACGCTTCGACGCATATGGGCACCTTGCCTGTTGAGAAAAGCGCGATGTTCTCAGAAGCACTGCCTCAAAGGCTTCTAAGAGATTGTATTCTAAGTTCCATTCAGCATTTAGACACTTAACTCCAGTGATACTTTGGTAGCTGGTGATAAATCCTGTCATTAAGTTTGTCCATGAGGTCAATGCTCTCTTTTGCGTACCTTGAATAAGACACAAATTCTCTCCGCAAAAGGAGCATATACTCATTTCTTATGAAAGCCGCAATGAATGCTTTTCCTATCTATACATATAGCGTTGGTCCTTGTGAAAGAGTTTCATATTGTGAATTCTGCTCCCATCCAATCCTAATTCCAATAACAAACAATTCTCGAACACAACTTGCCCTTTTAAACTCAACCTCGAGACACTAGAAAACTTGGGTATAATCCAAAAACAAAATGTGAAGACTGAAAGGCACTTAAATTAACATTATGCCTTATAACTTCTGGCAACTTAGAATATGCCATCCATCAGATATTTAGGTCACAAAAACCGGAAGTTAGAAACTAGAAACACAAGTCTCTGTATATCTCAAAGGTTTAAAGAATTACCCCATCCGACAGGGCACATAGATTAATGAATTGGATGCAGACAGAGAAGCTGCATCATATTCAAAAATTTTGGGAACCAATTACAGAAGAAAAAATGGATCAAAGCTTTCTAAAAATGTGTTCCCCTGCATAATTGGGAAGGGAGAGGGTTGTATACCATGTTGCTCCAACAATTTCAGCAGAAGGTTCAAAATCAAAGGGTTAGTCACGAAAGTCCTCAACAGCTCACAGAGTTCGAGAACAGGTGCCACATTCTCCTCTACAATAAAGTCCTTTGATAGTCCAGAGAAAACATAAAGCCCCAGTAGCAGCGGATATAAAATCTTGAAAACATCAGGATGGTTTGTAAGACCCCCTAACCACTGCATTCGACTCTCCAGAAGGCAGAACTTTTCAACAATGGCTTTGAGGTGCACAAAAAATTTCTCTCTCCAGTTCTTCAATATCTCAGAAATATGAGCACACACTCCAGGGGTCCCTGATTGGTCTCTATTCCTACCTCTCAACAGATCTGCAGTTTGTTGAATCTGCTGGAAGCACAATTGTGTGAAGAGTAACACTTCCTCATGATGATTATCAGCTTCTTTGTCAAAAAGCCTTCTCACAAGGTTACAATCATCCTCCAAAAGCTCCATGTCTGACAGCCTCTGCCAGACCCAATTAGTCATATACTCGATAAATGCTCCAGTATGTTGCAGATGTAATCCCAAGAACTTGAAGACCAAAATAATAACTCTTTCCACTTGAGCAGGTACAAAATCCTGCTGCCATTCTGTTTCAGAGAGAGGGGAGACAATGTGCAAGACTGCCTCTGCCAGCCTCTGCCGTAAAATTAAATCTTCATCTTCTAAAAGCTTTACACAGACAAACCATGCATCAAGGACTCCTTGTGCCATTTTTGCTTCAACAGAACAAACAGAATCATCCTGAGATTGGCTGTGGATATGCTGATCTGGCAGGGACGGCTGTGTTTGGTTGGTTGCATAGTAGACTCCAACCCACTGTATGTGCTCTAAGATCCCAGATGCCACAATGGCATCTGCTGTGGCACGACGTAACATAACAGGCTCATTGGCCATACTGTGCCTCTGGATCACATCCAACCAGAATTGCATGGATAATTCCATCAGACTGCACCTATCAGGAATACTTAGACAGAACAAGCAGTTGGACTCTTGCAAGGTTGAATTTTGTAGACATGAGGTTATACGCTTGATGCACAGACTAAGACAACAAATTGCAATGTGTCTTGTTTTCTCATGTTTTGTGCTTTCGTAAATTTGAACAAAAAGCTTCCACATTTCATCATCTCTCATCTGACCAAGAAAACTGCTTGAGCAGTTTGAAGTTCGTGATTCACATCCTGCAAGACCTTTTGGAGCCTTCAGTTGAAGCATTGACAATGTAAAATGAGTGAGAAGTAAATAACGCATACAGCGGGGATGTGATTCAACTTTTAAGTATTTAATAATAAGTGGCTGTATACATCTGGAGGCCCATTCTAATCTTTCAATTATGATACTTGAATTCTCTTTACTGAATTTGAGCTCCAATAGATCTAAGAAACCCTTCAACGCTTTCAAAACTGCAAGGCGAATTTCATACATTTCATGGGACAGGCAATCAATCAACCTCTTTAGAAACTTATCAGGCATCAAAGTATTAGATGAGGATTGAAATGGATGGCACCCTACATCAGTTGCATTGAAGGCAGCCAGAGGCCAATTCAGAAGCATTTCCTCACAGTAACATTTGGAGGCCTTGGCCTTCATAATAGTTACTGTTGGATCCCATGGCGAACTATTACAAGAAGCACCATCTAGAACTGATGCGCTTGCTTCAAGAAGAAGGTTTTGTATGCCATCAGTTCCACAGAATGGTTTGCAAGTATTCTTAAGCCATAACAAATTTTGAAGGACTTGCAAAAAGGCTGCACCTACCATAGGACATGTAAAAAGAAAATGCCTGTCGATGCGACTCAGGATAGGATCGAGTAGAGAAACAATTTTTGTTCGTATGTCAGAGTTTGCTGGAAGAGTACCAGCATTGTACACAAGCAAACAATGAATCTGTAGAAGCACACCGTGAATGGTGTTGAAAGGTCTTTTTAAGACGTACTGTCCACTCTTCAAGGCTTCTGTCAAAGAAGAGGTGTTCAAGGGTCGTGTATGTTTTCCTGGTGCCTGTAGAGGATCACCATCTCCTATCACAGGCAAGCAATCAACCAGTTCATACAGCATATCAGGCAACTGATCAGGTGCTACAAGGGGAGACAGAGCACGTGATGCAAGGATGCGGACTTTCATATTTGACTGCATTGCGCATCTTGAAACAGAAGAAATAAAAGCTGAAGGGCTAAGCCAATCATGTTTATCAGTTTTGATTATGGATGGTTTTAACCGTGAAAGGATTATAAGAACTGGGGCCAAACTTGGGTGCAATGTCTTAAAGAGAGCACTAGGTCTGACTGATCTGACTTGACCACTCTCATCCCCTAGCTGAGAAGTGGCATTTTGCAGCTCCTTCAGTAAAAATGAATGCAATGATGGGTACCTGAAAGCTCCACAAATCATTCATCATTTTCTCAAAGACGCATGTCAATCAAAACCTAAAAAAGTCAATACATCACTTATACCTGTGAAAAAACTCAAAACTTGTCATAGCTTTTCGGGCTGACTCATGTCCTTGATCATTGAGAAACCCAACCATGCGACGTAACAAAGCTGTAAAAGCTAAAATTGCAGCATTACGCACCTCCCAGTGATGCGAAGAGAATGCCTGGATTGCAACACTCAAACCCTCCGCACAGAAACCAGAACAATCTGTTGATAGATTTGTGTCATTAAATGTCACTCTCAACACATTGAATGCATGCACTGTTGGGACAACACCTTCTTTTCGTGCCTTGAGCAAGAGTGAGGATTCGACAGGACTGTCCCTCACATCTGTTTCCACCACAGTGGTATGTAAACATGAACTCTTCACAGAATCATTCTCTGAATGTGAACTCTCCAGAAAATCCTTAACTAGATCAATCAACCATCTCATTGCAACAAAGAGCAGCCTTTTAGGAGCACCTTCAGGTTCTGAAAGAAAGAGAGCCAAGAATGCAGAAGGTATCCCTGCACTTCGCCGCAAAAGATCATCCACTGTCTGGCCCTTCGCAGAAGTACGATGCATTAGCTGCCGAAGCCATTGCTCAGGCATATTGTTTAACCTGAAGACCACCAACTCGACATGATGAAATAAATGATCAAATTACTTTTATACTATACTCAGACAATTCCTCAGAATGCTACCTTGCATCACTTGAGCATAACAGCCGATTGCAAAGTGCAACAAATCCAGCTCTGGTTTTGTCAATAGCTCCATTGTGCTTCATGGACAATAGAACTTGCAAAAAATGCCCACCAATCAACTCAAGCTGATTTAAATCCAGCATGCTCAAGGATTTACCATGTTCGTCTATTTGCTCATTATCACACCCAGGCAATGGAACTTTCCTAGTGACAGTTCCCAAAAGTAGGCTTACCTGCCAGACAGGAACTTTTATAGAGTGATTACCTTGTGATTAAGTGTAAGCTACAATCAATGCAGCATCTAACCTAATCAAACTTACCTCTTTCATAGCTAGCCAACAACCGACCATAATAGCTTGTTCAGAAGGAGCCAAAAATCCAAACTCATCATTGTTTTGCTCAGAAGGAAATTCATCCCAATCACTTATCAAAACCTTTCCGTCATCCTCCAACAAACCTTGTAGATCAATATTTGAGGGTTTTGATGACATATTCAGTCCACGTGATATGTCAAATGCATCCGCAGAGACCACCCACAGAGCTATGGCTGTCACTCTTATGAGTAATTTGAGTAAGCGGTCTAGTGCAACACGCAGTTTAGAAGCTGCAGCAATCAAAGAAGTTGACTTCCAATCCAGCTCCTCTATTGTGTATCTGTAGGAAAGTAAAACCCCATGGACAAAGCTGTGCCTACAAGCCTTTAGTAAGTTCTTTTCTCCCTCTACAATCCCCCATTCCAACCAATCATTCAGGAACTCCAAAAACGTTGCTACAGCAGAGCTCTGATTATCTCCTACTTCGTTATCCTTTTGGAGCTGGGAAAGTACAGCTACATGCTCGGGATGCAACTTCAGAATCCAACCAAGCTGTACAACATATTTCTGGAATACAAGTCGAAGAACTAATGCACCTGCATCACTTTCCCTAACCCTGGGACTGTTAACCAGACTCATTGCCCATGTCAAGACTGTCTTTACTTCATCATTTGTTTGACATCCAGGGAGTGGAGTGGGATATGCTGACAGGATTTTAAAAGCTGCTTCTCTTAATTTATCCCAGCTGTCAACAATTGAGCTTAACAAAACTATTGTGGCATCATTGGTTGAAAAACTGCCCATGCACACAGCATTGAGGCTGACGTTTGAGAGACTCCAACTCTCAAGCATGACCATAATGAGTTCCATAGACATGCTCTTTCTTTCATAAGGTGCAGATGGATAGAGGGAGAAAAGAAGCACGTTGCAAAGCCACCTCATAAAACTCTGCATTTGTTGAGCAGTGACTGGCATGCTGCAAGCAGGATTACTATCATGGAGGCAATGTTCAGATACACCATTTTCTTCAGCTTTAACTCTCATAACATCAAGCTTTATCTGCCTTTCATATGAGACCCGAATTCGCAGGAAAAACTTTCTGAAAAGGCTTGTCCATTTCATTCGGAATGAAGTTGATGAGCATCGCATGTTCAGAGGAATCGAAACCTTTAGAAGTGCCAGCTCCAAATATGAGGGAAGTGAAGCTGTCTTTGGATTCAAACACAAAGCTTCTGCTGCATCTATTCGCAAAGAATCCTCACTATGAGTGATTGCAATTTCCAATAATCTCAATGGAATCTGGAACATAATTTTCTTTATTGACACAATAGCCACCCCGTTTCTGTTGCAATTGAACTTCATGTCAGTGCCTGAAAAAGCTTCTGGGCAACACAAATCACCCTCAATGAGGGCCTCTGTACGAGCCGTTTTCAACAATCCAATCATCAAAGCTACCCTCTGATTTGTCGTCAAACGCTCTGACAATCCAGAGGCACCTCTAATTTCCTGCCAGCCAGCCATCCCTTCAGCACCATCACATGCCACACCATCTAGAGCAAATGCAAGCATGGGGAATATAGCATCGCTATCAATCTGCAAAGCAATAGGAAGTGCATATGTATTTATGTTTACTCGTAACCTGCTATTCCCAGAAACCATGCCCACAATGATAGGAGGTAGACTGAGGCGACGAAATGCAAATATTCCTCGTGTGAAGGACCCTTCTAAGCTGCAGCAGTCCTCACGTAACCTTTCAAGAAAAGCTTTGAGAAAAGTACCTACTGAACAGCACACATCATCATCTATCATCGCATTCACAGATTCTGAAAGCAAATCTGGGTTAATGTCCAGCAAATTTAGGGCACCCAACCGTATTGACAATGATGCAAGAGGCACATATCTGCCTTTACGATGGCCTCCAGATGATAGCAATTCTTTGACTATACTTTGGAGGAAATCTTTGATCTTATCACCAGTACTGGTAGCCTTATCATCTGGTGCTTCATTATCAATAGCTAAACTTCCAGCTGATCCATTCAAAAGTAGACACTGAATGTCAATTAGCAAGTCAAAGGCAAGCTGTATCTGCTTCACAGTCTGACTGAGAGGATCCTCCCAATTATTCCAGACAATCTTCAGGATACGTTGTATGGTTGCATAAGACAGTGGATGATGTGGGAGCACGTGGACATCATTTTTACAAGCTTCTAACTCTTTGTATGCTGAAAAAGTCAATCCCATGCTAATGGATGTCTTAATTTGCTGTAGGCAAATCTGTAGTGATGTTATTGAATGAAACTTGAAATGGCCATCCACAGAGCTCTCACAAAGTTCACAGAGAGCAATTAAGGTCCCATTGAACAAGATGTTCCAAGTAGAAAATGTATATTCTTGCTTAACGTCAGGGCTTTCATCTTTTACTAGAAACAAAAGGTTCAAGTTGAGTGCAGGCCTAGGAGCTGCAGTCAGAAGACCCCGGAACACACATAACCTCCCAAAATCTGTGAGTTTACCAACTTCAACATCCAGATTTGTCCCACGGATCTCACTTATAGCTGCTTCTATCTGAGTTTCAACTTTAAGAATGTATGTGAATCCATCCCCTGTCAAAATGGCTAAATTCTTCTTATGCATTGGAAACAAAGAACTGGCAAGCATGCAAGCAATTTCTGAATGACTGGCATTGACTTGCATTGCTGCACATAGACCTACGCCAGCAGCAATACAACAGTCTCTTGAAAGATAGTTTGTCTGTAGAACATCCAGAATAACATCCAGAGTTATAGTGTATACACTGACTGATTTACCGCCAGGAGTAAATTTTGCATCCACCAATTGGTTTGATTTTGCAGAAAATGGATGAGGGGAAGGAGTCAGAAGCTTTTGAGGGTAATAAACAAGTAAATAGTATATACATGAGAGAGCCCCTTGACAGTCTTCCATTGCTGTCGGGGTTGGTCTACCTCCTTCTCGACTCTCCTGTAACAAAGAATGCACTCCATAACTCAGAGAAAAAGCAATAGTTGCAGCAAAACCTTCCATTATACCCTTAAGCAGTCCAGGTTTCGGAAGATTTATCAAGGAGCACGCAACAGCAGAAAATGCAAAACGGCGGGATTTGGCTCCCCTGATACCGTACTCTTGGAGACAATGAGCAAGAGCTTGCTCAACAGAGCCCTTCCAATGAGAAGGAAGTGCAGCGAGGTAGGAAAGGATGCTCCGGTGTAAAGGTACAGAGTTTTCCATGAAAAGGATCTCTACAAGGAGACTGAACGACATGGTAATGATTGTATGACTGCATCCATCAGCGTTTGGGAGAACGCTGGTAGGTTCGTTTGTGACCATCTGGCTGTTTTCATAAACAGGTACGCATTGGCTGGAGTTTTCACATGTACCCACCGAGACGGATATTAATTTATCACTCTGCGTATTAGTTAGAGGAAATTCAACATCGTTCCCCGCTTCAGAACCTGAAACAATGATGAGAGGTTCGAGAGACTGTGAAATCACTTTTTCCGCACATGTTAGATCCTTCTGACTGATGATAAGCCGTTGAAAAGAAGCGAGAACCTTCTTCAAAGCAGGGACTTGAGCGTGCGTAGAGGTAAGCTGCAACAAGTCCAACACTTCA